>JAODKE010000001.1:14914152-14932343 GCA_026779605.1 Mormyrus hasselquistii
GTAGACGCCGGTGCCTGTTGTTCTGTTGGGTTGGGTCGTGCTCTACTGTCCGGGTGTGGGTGGTTCGGCGGGGGGGGGGTGAGAGAGTAGGACACAAATGAGAATTGTACTTTTAAGCCTGTATTTACCGATAGCAGCGGAGTTTTCCCGAGACGCTAACCCCCCCAGCATATAATATTCATGGGCTCGGCACCAGCAAATGCATCTCTCCATTGCAGAAATTGAAAAATAATCTGGGAAATTAAATAAGCTATTGGACCACAGTAAAAATGACCATGTTACAGCGCCGGAAGTCAGGCCTGAGGAGGGCTTTAATGCACTTGCTCCACCATGTGAATCCCAACCCCAAAGCGCAGATAGCTCATAGGTTCCATTCCCATTTGCCACACACTGTCATGCCCTTTTATGTCCAACTAACACACCTGACTCCCCCAAAATTAATAATGCCCGGATAATAGTGGGGGCTGACCGGACAGGGTGCCTGGCTTCCTTTGAGCAGCAGAAATGGGCCGGATTATGCCAGTTAAACTAAGATTTATTGTAGAGGCGACTCTGTGGAGTCCACTGGGACCATCCATGTCCAACTGCTCCAAGGTACACGGACAATATACAAGCTCCATTGGGTACATGGGAGGAGGGGATGAGGGAAAGTCCCCTTACTGTTCAAATTAAGAACTGCGCCCAGCCGAGGAGCACCTAGCTGACAGAAATGGGGAAGGAGAGGTGAAAAAGCTCACTAAACAGACATGAAGAGGGCAGCTCTTGGAGCTGGTCCTCGATCCCCCAAACCAAAAGTGCAACCTGTGGAACCGGTACAAGCCAGTTTGAGGGCCAGGAGAGGATGAATAAAGCGAGAATTTAACTGGCTGAAACTGACGCTGCCCTCCAAAATTATAATCAAAAATACAAAGTGCATGAGCAGCAATTAAGGCCTGCAGAGTAAAGGTGTGGGGGGTGATTTTCTGCTGGTAGGAAGCTTCAACATCACTGTGACATAACTCAAATCTATCCGGCTTTGATTAACCGGCAGATGGCTTCCATGAGATCACCCAAACATCTGTCTTGTGTTTTCCAAAGCTGGACTGCCTGCCACCCCCCCCCCCCCCATCCCATCTGTGCAGGTTGATCTAGCCTGTACCCCCCTATTTGCCTCATCCCTAGTCCCTGGAGGGTGACACCAGTCACCTTCTCGGGACACATGGTGAGTCGTCAAGCCTCCTCCTGCTCGGGTCGGACACCAGGATACCCCCCCAGGATACCCCCACCCCACCAAAAGGACACAAACATCTGTATATATTCAGATTCTAATCGCCACAGCGACAAGCAGAGGCCCTGCTGCAACCCAAGACCTGCGTCAGTAACACCCTCGCTGACTTTCCAAAGCCCTCTGCAGCAGGTGTGTGTGTGTGTGTGGGTCTGTGTGTGTGTGTGTGTGCCAGGCTGTTCTGTTTGAATAGGAAAACCACAGTACAAGCATAGGCTCAAAGCTAGTCTCAAATAGTACACAGTGATTAAAGTCAACAGAGGATTTAAGTCAGAATTACCATCCTTTAAACTGTTTGCTCCGGATACCAAACAAACTTGTAAGGGCTCGAAAACCTGGGTCATTTGTGCAAGATGACAGGATACAGACACCAGCATGAGGGGAGTGTAATCCCGCGTGCCGGAGACCACAAAATATCTCAAATGAGAAGTGAAATGCCCCATTTCCTCTTGGGATCACGGCTTCAGCTTTTTAACCAGCAACTAAAAAGCACAAGTCAGCAATAAATTCGTGATCTACTGAGTGGGTAATTCTATTGGGTATTGGCTTCACCCCTCCTTGTGTCCATGACTACTGTTGTCCCAATTCCACCAAGCGGTGCGGTTTCAGATACCACAAACCGACTACTTCTCGCAGCCCAAACAGACCCCTATTGTTGGGACCGGAGTGAGAACATCCCATCAGGAAAGCCATCTGACCCTGGGGTCCCCACTCTGCCGTGCCCCCAGTCTCCAGGCCATGCCGGCCACATGAAAGCGAGCCTTCAGGCACAGCTTCTTAATGATGTCACAGAAGCCGTTAGGCCCACCCCTGGCTGACACTGCAAGTGAGGTCATTGGCTGGCGGGCCAATGCGGCCACACAGAGACAACCATTGATAACTCTTCAGGAAAAGGGGGGGGGGCACAAATATAGTAGGGGGAAGACCCTGCCATGGGTATTCTGAGCACCACTAGACGAAGAAGCAGATAACAGGCATGTGACAGGGGTTCCGACCCTTCCATATAGCATATGGAAAGGGGGTCAGAAGTCAGTTAGATGTGGAGCACCACTCTTATGACAGAGAGAGGGAGAGAGAGAGAGAGAGAGAGAGAGAGAGCCCTCACCCATACACGTGAGAAACATGCTCATCCCATTGCGCTAATTCTTTATTCCGAGAGATGATCCAGATGCTTCAGACAAAGTATTCCATGCCTTATCGTGCAAGCCTAAGGAATTTTTCATTTCTTTATTGCTGGGGAGGACTAACATACTTTGAAGTATTTATGGCACAGTATGTATGTGCGGATGTGCGATGCACCGAGATGAGCCCAGGGCGGGGGTGCTCAACGCCCGGCACCTCCCCGTCCATCACAGTTGCCCTTGGCGAGGCTCTTTACAAACACCCATCCCACAAGCAGCCGTCACACTTTCCCGATAAACGTAACAATGCACTGCCTTCGAGTGGCAACCAGGAGACGGCGTGGTGGGCCAGAGATATCAGCCTTGTGGTGGTGTCAGCCATCTCTTGGCCCCAATGACTAAGTGGCATTTTTATTACTTGAGGGCCAGAGGACACAGAACTAATAACCAGAGGCTACCGGGCAGTACGGCTCTGTCACTCTCAGGAGAGAAAGAGAGCTGAGCTGACTTAGGTCTACCAGGACCCAACGAAAGCTAGAGATCTGACAGGACGGCTGCTGGGGGCCCCCAGCTGTCACTCAAAGAGCCTCCCCCAGCTCAGTCATGCTACTCGAGGATTCTGAAGAGCTGTGGTGGTGGACAGCGGGAGGCAGAAAGGGTGGGAAAAGCAGGATGATGTATAGGACAAGGAAACCGAAACAGACGACTGTCACGGACTTGGCAGTTCAAGGGGCTCTCTCCTCTGTGGGGTATGGTGCTTCCGAGATCACTCAGCAGGCACTAAGCCTGGGGGCAAGCCTGACAGGGCTATGGCCAAGGAGAGGCTCGGACGACAAGCGCTAATCCTACCCAGTGCTGGATCGGCAGATCAGGGTGGAGCCATCTGGGAGGACGGGCGGCTCATCCTAGTTGGCCGACTCCCTGTTCTGGTGTCTCTAGTATAGGGGATTACGGAAAACAGAAAACGCATGAAGCCCTCATCTTTCCGTCAATGTGCTCCCGGGAGACTGTTCTCGCGGCAAACTGGAGCGCTCTGCCCCGGCCAACCCCTGCCGTTAAGCTTACATGACTCAAGATGAAGTAAATGTGTCTCTGAGAAAATCCAAGTGACCGGAACAACAGAGGTGACAGAAGTGACACTGGGGACAGATTAGCATTCTGAATTATCTTGGGCTGTCTCTGAGTATTCCACAGGCGGCTTCCATCTGTCCTGTCTCTCTCGTTTCAGGATCTTCTTTTCCTAATCTCCATTTTGGTTCCTGTTACCCAGCATGTGTGGCTAAACTTCTGTTGAACTTGCTGTCCTGAACGCCTGCAGGTTCACTGTACACCGGAATGGATATGGATCAACACTGAAGTGGAACAAAAACAAGGTCCTCTCATCAAAGCAGAAAATAACACAATCCTGAAGGGGATTCCCCCTTGCATGACCAGGGACAGGTGGCTCTACTGCTCACCCAGCATAACGGGTTTCCTAGCATGTGGGAACTTCCAGAAGGTAAGATATGCTCCTCCCTGCAGGAATTGAGCTACCACAAGTCAACAACAAAGCCTCAAGACTCACGGATCCTGCCAGCTGTACAAATGCTTTAAAGAGGTCATAGTAAAACCCTGCTGAAGGTCGGGGCAGGAGGCTGATGGCCCCTGTCATCCCCCCGCCCCTGAAACACATGAAACAGTTACAAAGGTTTCAGCACACAGCGGCTCAAATGACCCAAACTCAACATGCTACTGGGTCTTTGCTGCAGCAAGCACTGAAGTCAGGCTGAGATGACTTGCTGGGGGGGACAGGGGGCATATGGTTATTGGACATGACATGGAAAAGCGAGGCGCTGCGCCGTATGACAAGATGGGGGTTGTCTGATGGAGGCAGACAGCTCTGGAACACCGATGGGATAATTAGAGCACTCTCCTTGGAAGCCGTCCGGCTCTTGGCTAATTGATTTGTGAGTTAATAAACCAGTATGAAATGGGCCTTCCTGAGAAATTTTCAGTATTTTCCAAGAGAATTTTGTTCCCTACACACCTACCCAGTGGCCCTAACAGGAAAGAGTCAAACAGTAAACATACTGTATGAACCACTTCTGCTAAACAGCAGAACTTGGCTCAGACTTTGAGATACTGAGGTACAAAATTAAATAAAAGTCCAAGGGGCCCTTAAAGCAGTCGGGTCAACGAGAGCTCAAAGAAAGGCAACAGCTAGCAGCAGCCCAGGAAGCAGGTGAGATGCCCAAACCGTGAGCTACGGGGGAGGGGTGGGAGTTCACCATGTCGTAGGCCGTTCCACACAACCACCATGTATCTGAACAGGCCAATTCGTTTGGTTCTGGCCATGTGGTCCTTCCATACTTAACATTTAATTTATCATCATTGCATCAAAATCATTTAGATGCAATTCACTGCATCTGAATGAAACGTCCAAAGGCAGGAAGGCCTTGACCCAAATCTAGCCATGCCATGCACCATGGAGGCAAAACAAACCCAACATGCTTAATTATGTGTGATGTACATCTGTACAGACCTGAAGCTCGATTCAGGCAACAACACAAGGCTTTAGCTGCTAATTTACATCAGCTAACTGTTTTACAAGCATTGGCTACCAAACGGCAAAAGTGAAGCAGGAATTCAGGGCTTATTTAAGGTTTTAAATGCAAGTAAACATCTGAGGCTGTAGATAGAGAACCAGCTCTGCTTTGTTTATATTCATCAGCTCTGTTTGTTTGCTCTGCGAAGCACTGCTATACACATGGGGGAAAGGGGGGGGGCCCAACCAGTACTCCACACCCCGACCCAAAAGAGAGAAGGAAATCACATGTGAACAATTACTTTCACTACCTCAAAATTATTATTAGAGACATTAATAATACAAGCAAAAACAGAACCAGAACATGAACTGGAAACATCTTCCCAGTCATATTACAGGATGGTGGGGAAACATGGTATAGAGTACTGCATCTTGGGTATGTTGGATCATAAAGGTAACGGGGGGAGCGGGATGGGGGCGAAGGGCTGGACTGTTTAACAGGCAGAGTTACCTGGGGGGACTAGGGAGTCAATGGGGGGAGAGTGGGTGTGGGGTAATGGGGGAAGAAAAGGCCACTTCCTTGGTTTAACCTTTGACCTTTAATGAGGGCTCCTGACAGCAGGAGACGGTAACATGACACGTTTGGCAGGGCAGCAAATCGACCAGGGTAGGGGTTGAGTTGTGATTGGCAGATTCTCTGTGTCTTTTTTATAGTGCTGCTGTCTTAAAAAGGAACGGTAACAGAAAAAGCACACAGACCTGGAACAGTTAATTATAAGCAATTTTCTGAAAAGGTCAAATCAAAAGTATAGGTTCAGACATGGAAGCATCCTCTTGTGACGTCGCTGTGAGCCTGTCAGTAATTTTTGAAGGTGGGGGGGGGGGGATATAAGGCAGGAGGTAAACACCACAAAGAAGTGCAGTGAACAGTCATCTACCTCATCTTCCTGTATCCTTAAAATCTTTAAAATCGTGGATAAAGTCCCCCTGAGGTACGCCACAGCTCTGGCCTACCAGCACAGAAAGTTGGCCTGGCTCTCCACTCGTTCCAGAACTGTGAGGCACTAGCCGTGTAAACCATGTAATCCACATGTGCTTCTCTCCTCAGTCACTAATCTGTTTGCACAAGGTTGTCTGCACACCCACGCCCCCCTTCTCTCATCTCCTGACGGGCCATCGACTTCCATTTCAAAGACAGGTCTGGTCAGTGTCACAGGTATGGGGCCAGAGAGCAGGACTCTTGTGCCAGACAGACCTTGTCAACTAGAATCAGGATTCCCTCTGAGTAACTCTCATGCCTTTCTGAGACGGCCGCCCAAGAATCCATCAACGACTTGCTTACCTCTGATGTTAACCGCTCATTAATTAATTTAGCTTGTAGCATGCGACTACAGTGCCACATCCCCTTTGATGGTGACTCAATAGTCAATTAGCGATACGAGTTCCTGCAGTCGTTAACCCACTTGGGCTTCCCAACCAGGTGTCACATAGCTGGAGCTAAATCGAATTTCCGTCCAGTTAATCGACCCGTTTGACTCCCCCTGATAACTCTAAACCAACAATGCAGCTGTTAAAAATGTAATGCTCCTTTTGTAGCCGGTAGCCAGATGCTAACTCACTTGTAGTTTTGCTCACAATATAAACAGCTATGCAAAGTTTCAGCCAAATAATAAAAGCTGACAGATAGAGCATTCCACACAAAGAAGGCTGCTCTTCACGTAGCCACAGAGCTAATTGAAACATCTGCGAGAGATGCACCAGCGCTGGGAACTGAGATTAATGTGGACGAAAAATGATTTCACTACCACACAAAGACCAAATTGTTATCGGTAAAGCACAACTGACAGCATTTGGAAACAATGACATAATATTCAGCGCTTTCAGCTGAACGCACAATATAAAATCTGACAGTTGCACTATGGTAGGCTAATAATCTTGTCTTGGAAAGAGGGTGACGCGTTTGAAAAATGACTATGTGCACGTGGTGTTGGGGGCCGGGACTGGATCTTAGTCAGGGAAGGGCTAGTGCATGTCATATCATCTCTGACCCATGGGTCAGACGGATCGATCAGGGGTCCAGTCACAGTCGCAGACACTCCTGATGCATTGGAGAGACTAAATGGTCACCTTCAACAGCACAGGGGGGGTTAGGGGGAGTTGTCACAGATGTCCCACAAGGTGAATGAAGGTAGAATGGGGAATGACTACTCCCCCCACCCCCATATGAAGCCCCCCACCTTCCCCTCCAAATAAGCTGAATAAGAAGCTTCTGCTGTCAGCCCCACACCCGGCTTGAATATCAAATGCGAGGTCTGCGTCTCATCTCAAAACAACGCAAAAAAAACGCAAGTTCAACTACATCAGCTTTGTTCCCCCAAAATCTCCAACATGCATACATACTGAGGAGATGGGCGGAGCTTGAAGCCAGCAGCAGCAGACAAAGGCGCCCTGGTGCGAGACGACCCCCATATCCCCATTCCCACCCCCATTACATGGAAGAGGCACAGACACATTCCCAGCCTGCAATGCTCTCTCAAAAGTCGACATCGTGCGTAATGAAGCTCGCCAGGACATTTATCTCTGAGGTCCCCTGGCCCCTTAACTGCAGTCCCATACTTAATGTCATATATGGGTGACTATATATATATATAGTCTACATGAAAAAAAATAAATAAATAAACATATAAACTTAAATACACAACCATCATTCATTCATTATCTCACTGGCCATAATCCCAGACATCAACACCACTCCTCTGATAGGATATTTCTGCATGACCTCACAGCACCAGGATGCCAGGCGAATGTAAGATGTCTGAAGGGAAGAGGCAGCGCAGAAGGAACATCAGCGTACTGGAGAAGACATCACCGACACGGCACAAGCTTTGGCCATATCAGCACGGGAAGCAGAGGTGGAAGGCAACTAAACACCCGCACACATCGTTAAAGGCGACGATGTCCTACCCATAAAGCCCCCGTGATTTACAGGAGAAAGAAAGAAAAAAAAACGAGAGATGAAGTTAATTGATACCCAGAGTACAACTAAGCCTCAGCCATTAACTCCAGAATAAGGAAGAGCAAGACCACTGGAAAGAGTGATAACGAGCACAGTAACGGTTCTCCTGGTCTGATCGCTGGTGCTTTATCGCCTCCCAGAGTCTGAAGCTGTGAAGGGGGGCCCTCCTTCGAGGGACACTTATCAGCCCCAGGGCTGCGCCAATCACCTGAGCACTCAGCTAGACTGAAAGATGGACGGCAATCGAGGGGGTAAGGGATGGTGGGAGGGGGGAGGGGCAGAGCCACCTACTTAATGTAAGTCTGGGAAACGACGTCATGTCCCCATACACCATGACAGCTATGGATCAAGGAGTGAGAGTGTAACGCAAACTGGGAAAAGAGCCGGCCATCTGACACAAGGGAAGAGGGGAGCCCGTCTGGATCAGTGCGTGATGTAGATTTTCGCAGGTTAATGCTGATCCACTGCTACGGCATTCCCCACATCAATAACACCTGCCAATGCGTAGCCGGGGGGGCATTTAAAGATACACACAAACCGGGCTGCTGATGAGAAATCAAAGCAAACTCTAGGGAGTGTCCTTAAACGAGAGATTGCCCACCTGCCCCACTGGCAGCGTCCTGTAGTGGGTGCCAGGGATGAGCGGGATATCTGATCGTGGGTTGGCTTTGGCCAAAAGGGAGTCATTCACCTCAAGGGTGCCCTGAGGGTGGGGTATGGGGGGGCACTGGCATACAGGGTGACTAATTCCAGAACCATGCCAGTCTGTGCCAATCCACTCTTTCAATAGTGATTGTTCTGCTTTCGGGCTCTGGAACATTTCGCAGCCAGGTGATTCCAGGAGGAGTGGTGTGAGTGGGTGGCTGTCAAAGGAGAACATATCCCAGGAGCCAATGCGGTTTCCCAAACCCTGCCCTGACAGCGGGGCCTCTCCCTCAGCAGCTGGGCTGGTCCAGGAGAGGGAGAGTCCAATTAGGAGCCTGATGTGGAAAGTGGGAAGACAAAGGGGCTCCAGACCCAACCAAGCCTGGGACATGAGATCTGACGCTGCTCTGCTGCTTTGGGAGTGTGAGGAAACAGCCACAATGGAAGCCAGGAATGGGTCTAGAAAAGCAGGTTACGGAAACGGGTTACCAGTCATGTGGAGAAAGTTGACTCCACCATGAAAAAACCATCAGAAAAAGAGGTAATCGGCTTGCCAGCCTGGAGACAAAGCCTACATGCTGAAACTGGCCAAAGTCTTCACACACTTGAGCTGAACCCACCAAAGGAAACTAACAAAATCACACCCTGCCAAAAATACCCATCCTTTAACGAGATGGACGGGATGGACATCCTCAAGGGCAAGGAGGGACAGGGGCTTAGAAATAGAGATTGAAAAAAAAAAAAACAGGTGACATCAGGTCAACAGGACATGCGGGATATGTGAGAAGCGTGAGGACTTTGACTGGCATGTCAAAACCTTAAGGCCAACCTTAACTGAGAGCAGCTAGCAGGGGGCAGAGTCAAAGCCTGCACCCAGGATGCTAATGAGGCCCTGCTAGGCTACAGTCACATGGCACCACCGTCAGGGACCCATCACTGTATGTAGGGACGGCACTGGTGGGCATCTTCAGGCAAATAGGATTTTGGAAGCAACCTGCCCAGGGTGTGAGGGTAACATGCTAAGCTAAGCTAAGCTAAGCCTCACTATACTACGCCACGCCTCATCAAGCTGGTATGTGCAGCTCCACATTACTGGCCCTCTGGCCTCCGAATGGGCTATTTCAACGGGCGCAGGCCTACCTCACATGTGGAGCAGACACAGAGGAGGAGCCCAGTCAGCCTTTCATGTCTGGCTGGAATGTATCAAGGCTCCAAGGCCACATTCAAACCCCGGGAACTACATACATACATCTTCATCACTTCCTGATGTTTGGTGCCGACTGTCTGCATCACTGAACGAAAGAAACAGGACAAACGGATCATTGTAAGCCTGCCTACGATGCACCTCCCACAGGATCTTCAGATGAAACATAAAAAAGGAAAAACAGCTCTTTGCTCTATCCCAGATACAAGCCCCTATCCCGTTTCAGCATCCCTAGTGACGGAAAAGATTTCCGCGACGATAACCGAATCCTGAAGAAGCTCAATCACAAACACAAACAAGTCAAGCAAATGCTCCCGTAATCAATTGGGAAATCGCCGCGGAAACATGCAAGACTTCGAGCAGCGTTTTGCTCGCCGGAGCTGACCGCGGCAAGCGAGCTCTAAGGGTCACTCATTATGGGCACCTGGCTACAAACGCACATCATCGTTTCCTTCTTTCTTCCTTCCTTTGTCTTTCCCCAGTCGGATAAGAGAGCCGATTCGGCAACTGCATCAGGCAGATGTGTGTGATCAAGCTCGCCAGGTCATTTATCTCTGAATGAACTGTGGAGAAAGTAAGCCCGTGATCTCCCCTCCTTCTAGGGGTTGCTGACCAGCTTAAGAACCATTCCTTCCAAACCTGCAGGCCTACGCACAGGCACAGATGTTCATAAACGCGGCCTATGACCCTGAGGATAACAGACCGGCTAACCGGCACTCCGCAAGCCGGCCATTTGCCACACAGACCAGAGCCCTAAATAGCAATTATGGATGATTTCTAAAGAAGCCGCAAAAAACAGGACTCAGTTTAAAAAAACAGAACAAGTAGCTTGTTAATGGCTTTGAGTGAAGGTCCAGATAAACAGACCACCAGCTCACATCCTGCCCTTGCTCACTGCAGAGGGGAGAAGTCAAACACCGTCTGGGCGCAGATCCTCATTGGCTCCCCGGGAAAAAGGTCTCACTCCCCTCTCACGCCCTAATGAGTGGCCCGCTGGCTCGTTTAAGCAGAGCAATTAAGCCTGAGCCGCTTTCGATTGGGCCACATTAAAAATGCTGGGTCATCCGGTGGGGGATGAAGGAAAACACAAATATGCCCGGCATTTATTTATCCAGCTGCAATGTGTTTTTCCAAGTAGGAGAAATTAGGAAGAAAAATATGAGATGGAGGAGATTTAAGCTCCGATCCTCAAAGTCACTCTCTCGTCTGCCGGACGGCAGCCAAGAAGGGGAGCGGGTCCGACCCCATAAATGGCCAGGACCTTCCCCAGGTGTTCTGGTGCTGATAAAACAGCCCCCCGAGTCAGATGTCAGGGATGCTTAACCGATGAGCGAATCTCACGCCCAAATCATGGAGGATCCGGTGATGCGGGGGTCAGGCTGGCCCAGATTTTCACAGGAGTAATACTGCGATCACAGAGAGGATAAAGTCCAAACTCAGACAGCCGAACACGCAGACTCTCACATTGCTGTGCAAAGATTCACTCTCAAACAAAAGTAAAAACTGTCCAGGACAGTTGTTTTGCATGTAACAAGACATTGTGAGAGCATTTTCAGTCATTAACGTCCAGATGTCGTCCAGATCGGGCTGCATCAGCTTAGATATGGATATAACATCCTGTTTCATTTGTTTACATTAGTGACGCTCCAAACAGACGCCTGTCTGACCCCCATCTAGCACGATAAAAGGTGGAAGTGAATCGAGGAACCATCACGAGGTTCGACACGCGGGAGCCAGTGGTCAGTGTGGCCGGACATGTCACTGGGGTCACATGACTGTCAGTGGATGCCACAGATATGGTAGCTTTCTCCCACATACAGTAAATACAGATAAGTAAGACTGACGATTACACTGTCAGAACCATCGTCACCATCTGCCACACCATCGTCAGGGTCACGGCTTCCCGGCCGGTGCTGGTCAGTCTGGACACCCATGTTGGAAAGATGGCAATTTCCAAACAAATCACACTGCAGGCAAAGTCAGGGCTCAGCCATGGAGGGAGATTTCATGGTACCGAGCAGTGGACTGGCTGTCATGTTCCGATCGAGCAATTGCCCCCCTCCCACCATCCCCTTGCTCGTCCCTCACCATTATCCGCGCGATAAATCCTGGAAGTGGACGAGGGACAGGCTGGCCGTCTCCGCAAAGCCAAATGGCCTGCTTTAACTGTAATGGATTATAATAGCGAGAGATTGGCTTGTGGGGAGGGGGCTTTATCAGTCTTTCAGCCCCCAGTGGAAGATCTGGGGAGTGTAAAAGGGACCTGGTTTGGCTCACTCTACATCCTCCTCCTGGCCAAGTCAGCCTCTAGCTGAATCTCTGACAAAAGCTTGCCATCCCTTTCAACTAGAGAGGAACCTTGAAAGACATCTGAAATATCTCGGGGAATGACCTTAACCTCAAGGTCTCTGAGCAAGAGGATGGAGACGAACAAGGAAAAAACAATAATAAAAACAGAAACGAAAAAAGGGGCTGTTTAATAGGGAGGAACTCTCACTTCCTGTTCCTGAGGTCTTGTGACAGGAAGTGAGCATCCTTATCGCTGCCTCAACCCTCTGCATTCACGTCAGGCTCAGCAAGGAGACTTCAAAGTGCTCCTTATTGTACGCTCTAAATCAGCAGTTTTCACAAAACAAAAGAATCCAACCTTGAAACACGGAAGTATTTTCCATTTACCAAGAGACCCCAGCATACTTTAAGCAAGTACAGTGTTTGCCGTGGAAATTTCAAATTACCTGGCTTCTATTAGGTTTAATTTGAAAATGCAAATCGATGTTTGTGTTTGCTTTGCTGTGCTGATGGAGTAACCAGACGCACAAAATTGATGCCAGCTACGTGTGACTGTTTAGAATATGAATTAATTTCGAGCAGTTTAATGTTATTAATACAAACGACGAGCCTGCAAGCTAAACACAAATTAATGCAGATAATTTAGCGGCAGTTCACACCAGTGCCAATAAAGTGCGTTTTGGCCACGTGCAGGAATGAGAGGAACCCAGCAGAGATGAAGAAGCACCGCGAGGCGTTTCGGGACAAGCTCAATCACGTTTGCAAATCGTGGCGCATTGAGGGTCGAGCCCCAAACAACCAACAGGGGCTACTAACACATGCACGGTGAGCGATTGTTATTTAATCATGGCACATACTGGGTTAGTTGGAAATCATTTTCGAAGATTAATCTTAGCAGAATGATGGCACATCTGCTGGAGCTACTCACCTATAAAAATTATAAGAAAAAGACTTTAATTTAACATTTTTTAAATGTATTAATTTTAAATTTATCAGTTGCTTTTAGCAAACAGGGGTTAAGGACCCTGGGATTTGAACCAACAACCTTCCAACCACAGGCACAACATTCTAACATGTCCCCAAATATGAGGATGATGAGGCCAGGATTGGTAATAGAAGTTCTGGAATAACGTGCCCTACTTAGCACTGTCCCCATATCCAGTCACAGGTCAGCCTGACCACCAGGAACTAATCTCGAGAATCTTCCAAGCATAGTCAGACATAAGCATCCACTGACGCCAAGGTCAGGTGACCAGCCGACCCCGATGACCTTGCTCCAGAAACCCCGCCCCTTTCATCCAACGTTCTTCACATGCGACATGTCCATGCCAGTGGGGGGCATGAACACGAACAAAATGACGTAATTATTGTAGCCGCAAACCATAACATCACGGCCTCTCTGACCGAACCACATTGCCTCGGTGAGCCAGGAAGGTCGGATGAGATACCTCTAGAGGAATTTACTTCACAACGGCTGGGATGCATCTTACAGCATCTCCTGGTGATTGGATTCCTCGTACAGTGGGAAAGTCATGGATTTTCCACAAAGTTAAACAATTAAAAAACATTCCACAGATAGTCTCTGGGGTTCTGCAGGGAGTGGGAGGGGGGTAATTACCACACATCCATCAGAAACCTCACACCCTCCTGATCTCGCTCATCTGTGCACTGAGCAGCCTTGTTGCGAGCGTGACTGTGAAGTCCAGACCCTTACTGCCCCAGAAATCACTGTCCGCTCGGTCACGTGTGTAGAGCCCAACCTGACACATGTTTACCATTTCATCTCTGTTCTGTGCATCCACCCACACAAAGAACAGAAACATTCTTGCATCCTTTTGTGTAGATGTTTGATGTTCCTGAAATCATTCCCCGATGGTTAAACAGCCACTGCAGATCAGCTGCAGCCTGAGAGACCAGCTGTTTCTCGGGTCAGGGATACTTTCAGGTTTGCTGCTTTTTTGCACATACCTCCTTCATGTCAACAGGGAGATAAAAGAAATGTGTAAAAGGTCAGAGATTAATCTACTTAGTGCCTATAGAGAGGGAAAGCAGGAGTTAAAACAGGTGAGATATTTTACACATTCTACAGACAGAGGAGGACCTAATTTCACACGACAAACCGTGTGCAGAGAGAAACTAAAATGTAAACTACCCTGAATCCACCACCATTATTTAATTAGAATTAAATCAAGAATAATTACATGACTAATTACAAAATAAAACAGCGTGACAACAAAAATGGCAAGAATGAGTATCTTTACTAATGCAACACACTAAACAAACGATTTTCTGGTTGAGGGTTGTGAGACGTCATTGCAAAGATGATGCCAGGTTGTCATGTAGATGGCACTGCCTGATAACCAAGCCGAAGAAACAATAAAATCTCATAAAATCTCATGCTGGAACAGATCCTGTCACACGCATACCACATCCTGGCTGCACCCCGAAGGGTTAACGTTTCCCTCCCATGACATGGAGCCCTGCAATAAGCCAGCCCATCCTCCAATGAAAGGCCAAAGCGGCATCGTGATTTATAGGTGTTCATAAAGAGCGAGCATCTCCCAGGGGTTCAGATTTGTGTGGATTAGAGCACTGGGACCTCAAATAATGAATCCACACAAAGGCTCCGGCAGCCTGCAAAGCAGCCCTGACCAATCATTATGTTCATCAATGTCCTGTAGGTCCCGGGCACCTGGACCATGCTGTTTGCGGGAGATAACAACTCGAAGATGATGATTATTATTATTACATATATTTTTGCCTGCAGCTCTGCTGGGGTGTAAACAAACCATGACTTCATCTGAACATATCGACCTCCCCACCCCAGACGCAGAGCTTATCGGCAGGTGGATTTCACTGCCCATTTGATGAAAGATAACATGTCACATGTGCTCCCCCCTCCGCCGCCACCCGCTACCCCCGGTTCCATGGCCCCCAGCGGGAGGAACCCAGGGGGAAGAGTCTAATAATCCCACCGGGCCTTGTCAAAAGGTCACCAGCAGTGGGTGAGTGACAGGTGGCAGGCTCACAAAAAAATTATCATATGGAGATAAAGACATGATACCTCGGCATGGCGAAAAGACAGCAGCGAGGTGGGAGGAACTGCAGAAAGGATAGGCAAGGAGGCAGACGGAGGGACGGAGGCATGTACGGACAGACAGAGAAGTCACAGATAACACCATGTATCACCGGCAATAATAGGGCTTACGTGTGAGCTAATTTTTATAGTAAGAAAACACCCAGAAATTTGTCTTAATCATAAATATTTAGTTTGACTTGAAGACCATGTCATCCATGTTCAGGAACAAAGTGTGTGAAGATGGAAAGATGTGAACCCCGCCCCCTTTTGGGGACAGTGACAAAACCCAAGACTGTGCCACTCTCCAACTCCCATTTTGTGTCAATCATTCAATTTTAACACCTTGGAAATGATTAGATTACACAGATGCTTGACCCGCTTCCAAGGTGTACAAAGGGGAGATAAAGATGTGTTTTCTTTTGCGAGTACAGCAAGATTTGAACCCCTTGGGGTGGGCTGGAGTGATCATTCGAACACAATGAAGACTACCAACGAATGTACAAAGTGAGGACGGCACCCCCTACCTGTCACCGGAGGGAGGGTGTCCGTTGCGGGACTTGTTGACCTGGGCGTACAGCGACTCTGCGGTCTGCTTGTCATCTCCAGGCCCCCGTGGCTGGTTGTACAGGGACAGGCTGTGGCCGCTGTCCAACGAGGAGTCGAAGGAGGCGATAGAGCCGATGCCCGCATACAGGTGCTCCTCCTCGGAACCAGACACCAGGCTCAGGTCCTGGATCTCAGCGTATTCACGCTCCCGTGCCCGTCTCTCCCGGATCTCCAGTGTTTTGGCCTGGATTCTGTAAATCGATATAAAACTCTGGTTGATGCCCGAGATGTGACACTGGAGACAGGAGTCACCACAACATGGTAATATTCTTGGACAATTTTCCCAAGGTTCCTCTAACTATTAAGGCACCATAAAGCCTTCTGATCCTTCTCCCAGACTCTTCCTGGTCTCCGAACTCTGGAACATTCCTCTGCCGTCATCACTCTCAGACAACGAGGCCATTAAATGCACCGCCCGCCGTCCACACCCCTATGGTGATGGTGGGCCCCACTGAAGACGATGAGGGCAGGAGCGAGGCCATGGGGTGGACTCCCTTGGCAGGCAACCCCACGGGCCACGGCCAGAACCGTCAGTGGTTCCAGATGGGCCTGGCGACCTGCTTCCGGGCCAGGTGCTCTCTGCACATAGCAGAGGGTCACCATACACCCCCCCCCATGTGGGGAAATCCCCACCCAAACCCAACAACATTTCAACGCCTCTTCATCTTGAGCCAATGCTCCCTGAACTTTATTATCATAAGAAACCAAAAATAAACACAGGCACCGACCACTACACCCACCATGGGACGCCGCTCTATAAACAGGCCGTCTTCCAGAATAACATCCTTATGATTAAGCTCCCCAAGTCTTTGGAGGAACGTCAAGCCCAACCGAGGTCACCTGACTCAGGTCACCTGACTGCCAACAAAACATCACCATGTCACCATGGGTTTTAAGAGGAACCAAAGAACCCCCCCCCCCCCCGGAGGAGTCATTATTATTTCTTCTTTTGCTTGAATTTAGTTCCCAGGACTGGCGCCTGACTCCTAGCGAGACGACGGGCTGAGTATAAGATAAGGCTCCTTATTTGCAGCATTCGGATGGCCGGAGGCCCTGGGGGTAGGCCTGAGTTGATCGGGCTAAATGCCCCACGGCGGAGCTCTCTTATGGCTGGGGGGGAGGGGGGGGTACCCCTACCCCAAGAGGTTGTTTTTTAAACATTAAAGGTACCATGTGGTGTGAATGCAGACGAGAGGCTGCCCCAGATACATCCCCCAAGCAAAGGAAAAACATCCGCAAATGCTAAATAAAAACATTCATGGTGCTTGCATAAAATAATTAAAATAAAGGCTGAATTCTGATGAGAAAGAGAAATAGAGTTACGAAATCGGCAAGGACGAAGGGCGATTTTCTCCAGCGAGGACTGAAAACTGCAGAAACGGCACACAAAAACAAAAATAATCAACGTGTAACTTTTGTGCCCAAAGCTAATTACTCATCAGTGCTCTTCGTAATTAAATGGATGCTCAGAAATTATGGACAAGAATAGAAAGGAAGCAGAAGAAGCAAATGCCGGTATTGATTAAGCAGTATTTATGAGCCTCATATCTGCGGCTCGAGTCAGACAGGGAACGGGATGCCTGAATCCCCCCCTTCCGGACCCCCTTCCTCCTCGGAGGAGGAAGCTTTCAGGCAGTGTTGAAGACAAAGCCAACCATTTGCTCCCAGTCACCGGAAGCCATTGGCGGCATGGTCTTTCACCAACAAAAACTTTCCGGAAATCTCCATCACCAACCTTCAAGGACAGAGTGGAGACCGCGTGGGAGGCTCTCACCTTCCGGAAAACTGTGCCCCTCTCCTCTATTCCCATGGTAACAAGTAGGGCTGTACCTCGCATTGTTTAAATTGAGAACTCAGACGGCTGACATTCCAGCGCCCCCATTTGGTGGCATGGTGTCCAAATGTTACTCTAAGGTACGACAGCGTATGACATGGCTAGCTGAAGGGTCAGGGCCGTCCTGTGTTGTCACCGGGCCATCAAGAAGCACAGCCTCCATCAAACAGGATAAGTCACATATCCGGCTTGTCGGGTGATAAGGGGTTAAACGGGAGGGGCTGCAGTTCTCTGTAGTCAAGCTTGCCATGTTGAATAAATCACACCACTTAGCAGTCGGAACTTCATTCGGCGAGTGCGCTGTCCCGACACACACCTTTAAATGCTAAATTAAATTAGCGGGTGCACTGGTGCGAGGGGGGGGCGTGTTGGTGGTGAGAGGTCATGCTGGGGTTGGTGTGCCATCCTCCGCCAGTTACACAGAATCGTGACTATGGTTTTATACACTCCCATACGAACGGCGTCCAGGCTCGAGCGCAGGGCTAAAGCGGGAAAATGACAGCAGAGCGTGGAAACACCTGCAAATCCTGTTGAATCCCAACACCCTGACTTCAACCCCAGAGACGCCTTCTATGACTTAACTAGAGAAGTGCAAGTAATCATTGTGAG
>JAODKE010000001.1:14971788-14982834 GCA_026779605.1 Mormyrus hasselquistii
GGTTCGTAGGGCGTCCCGCTCCGTTTCCTTGTTCTGTTTCCCCCTGGGAAGGGGGGATAGGGGATAAATTTTAGGGAGGGGGGGGGGGGGGGGGGGGGGTGGATGGATGTTGGGGTTTGTGTTAGACACTGGGGAGGCACCATTGTACAGTAACCTTTTACAGTAAAGCCTCTGCATCCGTGCATTTGCGGTTGCGGTTAATGCGCCATGATAGGAATACTCTGGGGTTGGCTGTGAGATCAGAAACTCGTGCGTACAGCATGCGAGCAAAAACAAAAAAGAGAAAAATCACATTTTTCTTGTCTTGGGTACGACGCTGTGCCTCTGTCTCCGTGACCAGCCTCACTCTCATGTTAGCTGCGTCTGTGACAATGGAATCTCGCATTTTTCGGGGGAACTTTTACACTTATCGGTGCAGTTTATTTTGCATTTTTAATAACGACTCCCAAAAGTACTGCTCCCAGCGCATACGGTAATGACTGTACATATATGGGCATAGTTTAGATGGTTTGTATATTATATAGAATGTCTTGATAGGAGAAGATGGCCATACAGTAAGTAGTAGAAGAAGGGGAGTCAGACACTGCCAAGATCCCCTGAACCCACACTACGCCCCCCCCCCCCTCCCCAAAACTCAGCAGAAAACGATGGCCCTGGTCATCGAACTCCATCCAGGGAGCAGGACGACACACAGACACACATAAATGTTGCCCAGAGCGGAGCCAGACCTGAATGCAGGCCGTGCAACAGTAACACATACGCCTCCAAGGCATCAGCAGCTGTTAAGCTGTCTGGTTACTTTTACAGAATAACCATGAGCATGTGCATAAATTAAGAGGGGGGGGGTTGTCCTGAGTCATGTGACCCCACATTTATCAATACGAGCAGAATCTGGGCCGCAATGTCTTTTTACTCTCATTGAGAGAGAGCAGAGGGCTTCGGCATTCTGGGGGGAATCGCAGGTGAAGTTCAGGCTGGCAGTGGCTGCAAGACATTACCTCATCGTCCGGCTGTCAGCGTCTGGCACGGAGTGATGGCAAACAGGAAGATTCCCCGTAAATACGGCCCCGCTGTCAGGCAATCTTGCCTGCGCACATCCCGGAGCAGGGAGCAAAGGTCAGAGGTGAGTGGGGTCAAGGCGGATGAGTGAGCCGCCTGAGGGACAGGCGGGTGCAGAGCGGAGACAACCTCCCTGTGAAGGAAGTCACCCACCTCCTCAGAAAGTCCCCAGTGGCGCTGAGGCGGGGCAGGGGGGCATGACACCTTGCTGAAATGAGTCAGAGCTTCTCTGTACTTCCGCAGAAAACACCATCAATCCAGAGCCTCAGCACTCAAAGATTGGCATGATTCGACGTGTGCGACCACCATAATGATCTCACAGCTCCGGCTCGCAAACCGGACAGGACCTGATCAGCCTGCCAGCAATGCCGGCATCCTCCATATCCCAGGACACCACAGGAAAGATCAGCTGTCCAACTTCACCCAGAGCAAACATTCTGGAAAATTCTGGAAACAGGTGGGGCAGATTTATTGGCGAAAGCTCCTAATTGCTCCAATTACTGCGACGTGTCCGACTGCATTATGGACAATGGCCGTGGTGGAGGCTTGCCTGTCAGCATAGAAACGTCCAGGCCTGAGGCTCAGATGGAATTATAATCATAACGCATGCGAGCCCGCTGTTGCCGGCCTCTCCTCTCGAAAGGAGGCATAAATCCAGCCGTCACGCAGTCCTGAAAGCTCAAATTAATTGGACAATTAAGATGTTTCACGGCGTGGCAGCTGCGGTTCCTAATGGGTCTCCAACAAGCCAGATATCATCGAAGAGAGGAATTTAATGTACTGTTTAATTTTACTTCTGAATTATTAGATCTGGGGGATGGAGGTACTCAGGCCAACCTTGTAGAGCGTTGGAGAGAAGGAGGAGAGACAAGAAGACTTGGATGTCAAGAAACCTGTGAAGCATGAACAGGGCAGACACCGCTCCGGGGTTGGAGACACCCCGGTTTGTTCACCAAAACTGAGAAAGGCCACAAATGGGCACTGACAGAAGATTGAGCCCCGGCCAATGAGATCACAAGTACTTAGGACAAACGGCCCCACTACCAGAAAACATGTGTCTTTAACAAGGTACTGTTACAGTAACAAAGATCACAATCGTGTAAAATAACCCCCAAAAACTTCTGCTGCAAATTCTCTCAAGCACATCAAGGACAGGCACAAGCACAGCAAATGTATCGCGTCTGGAGTCGTTCTACGCTACATAAACCCCAGGACCCCGCAAGAGGATTTATTACAGCAAGCTTGGTAACGCCTCCCTGGGAGAATTAGGAACGGATCTATAATTACCACACAGAGAGCCGCACGATTGATGTTCAGGTTGTTTTCTCAAATGGTTTATCCATTGTTACACCAAGCAGAAAGGCACCGTTTCAATAACAATATCGGCTGTTTGTTCTCCTGCCCGTTGCTGGGAGGTTTATAACCCATGCATAAAATTCGCATAAATAATGGTTTATTTATCGGCTTTGCAACTTTTACGGGGAAAAGATTCTGAATAGCCCACTGGGGAGACTGGTCACAAAGCTGCTCATGACAGAGGAAGATTATTCTGGAGCAATTATGGAAAAGGAGAATATCAGTGGTCAGTGTTTCGTTTAGATGGTTTGTATGCTTAGCAGCTGAACACTCTTTTGTAAGGAAACGATAAACCTGAATGCTAAAGGAACAGGACAGACACACAGGTCCAAGCAGGAAGTACAGCAATGAGCATGAGGGTGACATTCGGGTAGGGTGTTCAGGACAGTATAATATGCGTCTTTTAGGATAGAACGTCAGAAAAGTGCAGGAACAGCTGAATACTTGATTGTGGTGATCAAGAAGGCCAAATAAAGGTGTATTTATATCCAGGGCAGCATAATACTGGTGTAGTGTTCAGTAGTGCCCAGGGCAATAACACACAGGTGAGGTGTTCAGTAGTGTTCAGTAGTTGTAAGACATACGTGTGAGTAGCACTGTGGACATTACAAGAGGGGAATGTGGTGAGCTCTTACCAAATGTCTTGGCCCTTGCATCTGTGGTGGCTCTGCTCTCTAGAAGAGTCAGAAATAAAACCAAAAATAAAAATAAACCACAGCAACGGCACAGAAACCTGCAGAAGAGCGAACTTCAGTCCGCAGGCGGCAGCTGTATATCACCGCCAGAGCACGATTCGTAGCGGGAACCGTGTGACTGGCCAACCGTGATGAGGGGGGCTATTTATCCGGAAGGGGACAACGGGAGATGCCATCATCTCCGCTGGGAGCCCGGAGGGAGGGCGTGGTGGAGGATGTGGCACCGCCAGTGGCCACAAGTGGGGGGCTGCGTGACAATGGGGGAGCAGCGGTGTGTGTGTGTCTGTGTGTGTATGTGTGTGTATGTGCTTCACCGCCTGCCACTAATCACACCAGAAGCTCATTCTGCCCCCCCTCCCCCTCCAGACCCCTCTACTGGTTTCATCTGAGAAGTGATCCACAAATGTGCCGGGAGAATCAAACTTGCAGTGGGCAGGGTTATCACATGTTGTCAGTCACTGCTTCATCCAATGAGAACTGAGACAGCCACCAGCTGGGTGGGGCCTCATTCCTCTATCACTTCTGTCCTGTATTTATCTTCCACTGAGAAAATGCATGTCGAATGGCATCAGTCCCTCTGATACCCATGAACACCCCCCATATGCATTATTGAGATCCTTTAACGGCATAGGGGGTGCCTACACTTGTTAATATGACAACTGGAGCGATGGCAGCTCAGCCCCCCCAGCGACAGCCCGCTCACCACTGTATTTCCACAATGGGGTTTAAATGAACCTGCCGGCGCATGTCAAAGAAGCTTGGGACCAAACATGTCACATCACTAAGGTGACATCTGCTTTAAGATGCTGCCTTTGCTGTTTGGCAGACTGCTGGAGTTCCAGTCCTGGTATGGACCTGGTCCTGCCGCATGCTTGAAGATACTGTCCTCTCCTCACTGTGGAGTGCACACCTCGCACCTGGACCCTACGAGCTAAACAGACAGAACCCAGCAGCTGGCCTCTAGTTAGTGGCTGGGTGTCTGGCCTCTGATCGCAGCCTGACCAACCGGCCCCTGATTGGTGCCTAGGTTTTGAACTACAAGACTCAGAATTCATGCAAGCAGCGGTCCTTTGAAGTCAGCAAGATCTAACCCCCCCCCCCCCTCATGTATTAAGCATCTAGGATGGTCTGCTCACCGACCCCACCCCCCGCCTGCACGCGGACGGCCTCCAGGCCCGGACCACTGAGACATAGCCTGACGTGATTAGCGAGGCACAGCAACCTGCTTGTCACACAGACCACGGCAATCAGTGGAACCGTGTCGGTGGCAGGCATCAGGCCGGACCCCTTGGCCATCTGCTGCTCAAGCAGTGAAAGTCACCCAGCCAGAAGTCAGACACGGCGCTCTCGGAGTCGCATGTGAACACAGCCAGAGCCTTCAGTCTAAAACGGAGGTAATGATTTTCCCCAGTAAAACAATAATAACAAGGAGGCACTCCGCTACAACGGCGGGACGATGTCCGCGACCTCAAGTGGGAGCCTCTTTGTGCGCGGGCGGCTCACTTACCACCTCTCTGGGCAGGAAGGTGTCCTCCTGTCTGAGGACCAGCAGCCCCACCATCCCACCCATCGGTGTCCCCCGGAGCAAAGCCACGACTTCCTCCTGGGTCTTCCCGTTGATGTCCACACCATTCACCTGTCACCGGGGGGGAGCGTTTGGGGTAACGATCAGAAGGAGCAGGATGAAGGTCAGAAGTAAGAGGATAAAGATGTGCCACCCCCAAAATCTCGGTCATAAAAGCACAGGTCACTCCCCAAGCAGCACCGAGAAGCTCTTGACCCCTAAATGGTCACATGGTCACAGATGCATCTCATAGCAAGCCGGGGGTTCCCAGCAGCTGAGGCATAAAGATATAGACGGGGAACCCCAGGAAGGACAAACAGAAGCGGGAAATCCCGATAGAGGCCGCAATGAAATTAACCCAGCACCGAGCAGCCCGTGAGCAAGCCCTTGTGAGCCTCTACAGGAAGGGTAGGGGAGATTCGGCAGCGTAAGGCTCCTTCATGTGCTCCCAACCCCACTCTAACCTCCAGCAGCCGATCGCCCGCTTTCAGTTGGCCATCTTGAATTGCAGCCCCGCGAGGCAGGATGTTTTTCACATAGATGGGCGCGGTGCCCCCTATGGGCACATCGCGGGATGTGATGCTGAAGCCCAAGCCTTCTGGACCTGTGGGGGAGGATTGAGGAGACAGAGAGTCATTGAATGCAGTTGGCTATGAGTCCTCACTGTCCAACCCGAAACTCCCACAGCCAGCCTCTTCTTTGCAAAGCCTACGAATACAATCCTGGGCCCAGGGCCTCAATGGCTGACTTTCAGAGGGGGGCATTAGGCTAGACCCGTGGCAGTATTATGGGATGTTAACGGCACCACAGTTGGCAGGAAAGCCCTATACCTCAGCGAGTCAGACAGACTGAGGGCTGTCGCACTGGTGGACAGCGGCCCTAAGTCCTATGGAATGTAACATCTGCTAGGAAGCAAATGCGTGCCAGATGACCACGAGATGCACAGCAGTGCCAGAACTATAGGGGAGAGGGCCCATCTGCAACCGGAAAATGTGTAAGATAACAAGGAGTAATTGAGTCTTCCAAATTTAAAGTTGGGGGGGGGGGGGCACTACTTACAGACAAGCCCAGAAACCTGATAAATTGTAGAACCAAACACAACCCACTGTCCGCAAGCCTGACCCACGATGAGGGGATTCGGTCCAACGACAGGCTTCGCCCAGTCCAACAGCCGGAACTGTGATCAGTACTGTCAATGAAGCGTGGTTCAATTTTCACCAAAACTACTCTCATTAGACGTAAATCACTGGAGCTACTGGCACTACGGACACCCACACAAGCGCCCCACACCGGGGCCGGGACAGTCAAACGGTCCCGCTCCACCTGGTACCAGACAATTACTACAATCAAAGCCGGCATCAGATAATTACTGAAATCAAACGGCACCATGTGAGGAGATGCCATCTAAGGATTCATGATCGGCTAATTAAGAGTCAGCGCTTCAAACCAGCTGGCATCGAGTAATCGCTGACGTCTGATTCGCTCCCGGTACGGTGAGATGAAAAGAACTAAATGGCCAGCTAAAATGGGCCCTGTTAGAAAGGGAGGTGTCATAGCAGAACATCCAGAACGTTCTGCCGGAGGCATCTGGAACGTTATCTAAGGAGACACCCATCCTCTGACACTGGCTTCAGACATCAGCAGGCACACAGACATGGGGCCACATCATCTCGGAGGCCCATCCTCCAGTTTACTCCGGCCTGCCTTTCTTCTTCAGGTGGGTTTGGGAGCCGACCGCAGCGAGCTGGGCCCTGCACCGTCGTGACACTTAACATTAATAAACAATCTCACAGCCTGACTTTTTTCTCCCCCCTCCCCCCATGCCTTCACATTCCCCCCATCCATCTGCTTTATGCAAGCTGAGGATAAGAGGGAGGAACTCCAGCTAGGAGCAGATTCAGAGTGTTTTAAATGCACGTCAGGCAGCGCGGCGGACGCCTCTCTGGCTGGCCGGCCAACTCGGGCTTCCACAGTGCAGAATTAATGGGAATTGGACTCTGAAGGACCCCTTGGAGATACCCCAGGGAAAAGCCTAAAACCTTCAACCGGAATATTAATGGCAGATATTTATAGATTTAAAAGCAATAATTATCATTCAGCACATCTATACTGTACATGCTAAGCTAGTAGAGGACACATAATGAATGCATACTTATTAATTGAACGCCTTTGTAAATTTTAGTACCTAATTTATTAATAAAGGTGATCACACTGTACCTCCCTTTTATGGCATCAGTGAGCCTCACTATAGGTCATTCATCTGTTCTGGAATGTTCCATAGGGATGCTAATCGAGGGGAGATACATAGGCGTGACGTTACCTTTCTTCAACTGCATGGTGAACCTCCGGCCAACCTTCTTGGTATAGCCAGACGAGGACGCGGAGCCGAGGGGCCTCTGGGGGGAACCAGCGGGCTTGCTGGTGGGGCCACCCGTGTGAGGTAGCGGAGAGTAGAAGGGCCCCGGTGGGGCCAGCCTCTGGGGGGCATGGTCCAGTGAATCGGGGCTCAGACGGCCACCCATCTCGCTTTGGGAGAGTCGTTCATACTCGGCTTTGCGAGCCACTGGGACAACGTGGAAGAGGATGGCAGGCGACCTCATGGCCTGACGGAACATGTTCTGTGCTCTGATGGGGGGCGGGGGGGAGAGAGAGAAGGCAAGGGGTGAAAGGGAGGGGAGATAAATGGAGAGGGGTCAAGGGAGATTGAGGGGAAAGAGTGAGAGAGGTAGAGAGAAGAGAGAGGGGAGAGACCATGCAGGTGAGCTCAACCTGGCTTTCAGGGCAACTTGACATTACGGCTTAATGGTGACAGTGATGCACAGCGCCCCCTGCAGTCTGCAGACTCCCTACACGAGCATGACATACCAGAAGTACACGCAGTAGATGACACCGCTCATTGTGATGGAGAACGCTGTGTTTACGCCATGAAAATAGGTCAGGCAGCAGCCTACGTTTCCTCAGCGGGATTCAGATGCACTGCGCCAGGCTGTACTGGAGGACAGCGACCAGTACCGGGTATGCTGGAAACGGGCAGGCGAGCGAGCAGAGGCGCCAAGGAGAAACCGCGCGAGATGTGCGAATCTTCCAGAAGACGCCCCATTTCACTGTGTAATAACACGCGCGCGCACACAGAGCTTGGCCTCGCAGCACGATGGAAGGCTCTGGAATCGACCCCAATTCATATGGTAATACAGAGAATGGAGTAAACAGCTAGACTACAGCGTAATGAGCACTGCCACGACACTGCGGCAATCAGCCGGCGCGGGGGCCTGATTGAATTATAAATTACACATCAACGCGTCATTACATTTAATTACATTAATTGCCTCCAGATATTTACTGACACAAAACAATTCCGAGAGATAAGAGTATCACTCCGGATCATCCACACGGCTCAACATGCCAGGGAAGAGACACTTTTCATGCCGCTGGTTCCCACCAATCCATGATTCCGAATTTGTGGGGGTTTTTTTGTGTGTGAATGTGTGTGTGTGAATTTGTGTGTGCGCGTGTGTGTGTGTGCGTGTTCACAGATGAAGGATTTGGCATGTCATGGGAATCCGCCACCATCTACGACCAGTGGGGGCTAAGGTCTGTGGACCTCCGGGGGGGGCATGTGAGTCAGAGAGCTCTGAGAATGGCATCACGGCATTGTTAATTACGGCTGACCTGTTGGGGGGGGGCAAGGGGAATACCAATGCCAGTGCGGTTGACATGGGCTGCTGACTAACACAGTCCGTCATGGGGCGTTTCGTCGAGAGCATACGCTGGACTGAAATGGCACCGAGCCGAAAGCGGTATTTCTAGACACGCGCGAAGCCGGCAAGTGACGACTACCAAACACAGACGTGATGTAAGAGTCTGCAAACCCCCGCCCCTCTACAGGTGTGACCGTCTCTGCGTCGAGGGCAACGCTCCTGCACAGCTGGGCCGCACAGGACGACATCTGGCCAAGCGGCCCCATCCGGCACGCCCCCTCTGTGCCAAGAATCTGTGCCAGTCACTCCTAATGAGGGTGACCTCAGCGATTCTGGCTCATGGATACCCAGGCGAGATGTAATCTGCCACACATGTGCAGCCGGCCTGTAAAATGTTAACGACAGAAAGAAAGAACACCTGACTAACTTTGAGTAAAGAGTCTGAGATGGGGGGGTGAGCCCCACCCCCAGGTATACATGGCCTCCGTGTGGGGGGGGCGGGGGGGGGTTAGAGAAGATAGTAATATGTGTCTTTTTATTTTGGGAGCTGGGGTAGAATATAACCTAATGACTGACACTCACTTTGCTCATGGAGAGGCGGAATTGGTTCCAGAGTTACGACAAATTTTATAATTCGCTTTGTTTGATGGGAATCAGCTTTCAGGTTGTTTCAAGTTTCGCTAATAGTGAAGTGAGGAATCACAAGAGGAAATGAGAACAACGGAAAAACAATTTACGTGTGTGTGTGTGTGTGTGTGTGTGTGAGACAAAGAGAGCATTAGTGGGCAAAGCCAGATGCCAGGCTGGGGGGGGGGGCAGGCTGGGGGTCCTTACTGCTCAAAGCGGATGTTGCGCAGGTCGCTGTTGTTGATGCGCACAATGCAGTCGTTCTCCTGGAAAAGCCGCTCCTGCTGCGCTTTGCCGCCCTTCTCCAGCCGCTTCACCAGCAGCCCCAGTGTCCTGCAGGGGTCACGTGGTCACGTGACATTAGGGGGGCACCGCTGCGTGGGCGACGGCTCCCCCCACAGGTAGAAGTTAATCAAGTTACTAATGTTGGTCATTCTTACGAGAGAGAATATAGAGTTGAAGGTGGAAACAGAAAGACACCAGGATCAAGATGTTTCTCTAACACTGAGGCCCCTACACATCAAAAAGGACCGACACGAAGGCCCATACACATCAAAGGGCCCAAAATGAAGGCTCCCATACACAAAGGGCCCGACACAGAGGCCCATACACAAAGGGCCCGACACAGAGGCCCCTACACAAAGGGCCCGACACAGAGGCCCCCACACATAAAAGGGCCCGACACAGAGGCCCCTACACATCAAAGGGCCCGACACAAAGGCCCCTACACATCAAAAGGTCCAAAATGGTGGCCCCTATATATGAAAAAGCATGACACAGAGGCCCCCACACGGAAAAGGGCTCGGCACAGAGGCCCCCACACGGAAAAGGGCCCAGAATGAAGGCCCCCACACACGAAAGGGCCCAAAACGGACATAGAGTCAGAGACAGGGGACCGGCCGTCACTTAGGCAGTGCAGTGTCAGGATGGGGTGGGGGAGGTTCAGTAATCATCCAGCACACAAAGAGGAGAGGGGACCTCACCTGCCCTTCTCAATGAACTTTAATAACAGTGCCAGCAGAAGCTGGTTCAGGACTGAGGTACAGTTCTGCACTTTTTTACAGCCCAGTGCTGACCAGCCACAGGATATAATCTCATTAGAGGAATACAGCTTCTGCTTGGAGCACTCTCTCCACCCCTCCCTACTTCTCCAGGGCGAAACCCCCCACGCTGAACCATCCGTCAGCCCTAGAATCCCCCACAGTGTTGTGAAATAAGAATGTCCCCCAAAATGCTTTGGCTGGCACTGAAAAAGCCACCAAACCAGCCCAACAGGGATATTCCTCACCGAGGCGTGAGGCAGCGGCTCAGACAGACATCATATCTAAAATATAATGACGCAACAGCAGCAGGGGGAGCAGTGGTTAAGATAGCAGACTGAAGGTCGCAAATTCAAATCCCAGGAGAGGTCCTGTAGTCATACCCTAGAGAAAGGCACGTACGCTAACCATCACGATGCTGTGGGACAGGGGTGCTAATCCCCTGCTGCCCCCCCAAGACCACGGCGACCCGCCTCATGCAGGACGGGACACGCCCAGTCAGGCCACGCCTCTGCCCGTCTTTCTTCAGCTGCCTCCAACTGGTGTAATCCGGTTCAGCATAGGCATGATCCACGGCTACCTGGCAGGGACCCAAAACTGGGGCGGGGGGATGTGGAGGAAGGAAGGAATCACACCACCCAGGTCTCAAGAGGGCCAGCTCCCCCCCACCAGTCAAGGAGCTCGAATTCTGACACATTCACATGCTTTAATAAGCACTGAAAGTGGTAGGGTCGACTTTATAGAAAGAAAATATGATAAATATTAGAACATTTTGGCACAGACGGCCAAACACTCTATCTAATCAAGCCCCCCTCCGTGTCCTTGTTGAGACTTTGAGGGGGGGGTCATCCATCCACCTGAATAAAGCACACTAAACATTTACTCCGATAAACCCAAAAGTATCTTCAACATGGGTCTCATCCCAACAGCACCGTGCAGGGGGCCATTTCACCATCTTTGCTGCCCCCCCCCCCCCACCCCACCATCTCCTCACTGCAGTCAACCTC
>JAODKE010000001.1:14988452-15007648 GCA_026779605.1 Mormyrus hasselquistii
GGGGCGGGGGCGCAGCGTCTGTGCGGGGCGGGGGAGGGGGGGGGGGGGGGGGGGGGGGGGGGGGGGGGGGGGGCTCGGGAGGGCATGCAGGTGACTCCATTGGCTGGAAACCAGGGGGAATCCTGTAGCGGCCTGGGAACGGGAGCCTGTCAGCATTAATTTAATTAACGAGGGTGTCTGTTGATGTGGCGAGCCGGGGGTGGGATGGGGCAGGGCCTCTGGACTGGGGGGAGAGGCCCCCAAAAGCAGCAGCCACGCTTCTAAGGGAACGAAGTTGCCTCTGAAGTTGGCTTTGAAGCCGCGTTGGGTGAGTGCCCCCCACTGCCCAGGGCGACAGTGACATGGGGAGTGGGGGGGTCAAAAAGATGCCGCAATTTATGTTTAGCGGCAGCGACACTGACGAGAGGCTAATTAACTCCGGCGGCGGTTCCTCTCGATAACGACTGACAGCCTCGTTAGCGGAGTGACAGCCGGTCGTCTGTATTCAGCCAGGGCCCCCCCCCCCTGCCCCCCCCCCCCCCGGTAAGCGAGACTCTCTCTTCTCAGAGAGTCCCTGCGTGCTAAAGGCACGGTACGGCTGCTGCTAGAGCAATTCTGTCAGCTGCCACCCTCAGCCCAGCACCGTTGGGGAGTGATTACCGGGCCGTAGAGACCAGAAGGGGGTCAGGAGCCCCACCATCAGAAGGACGGACAGCTGGATTAAAGACTCTTTTGTGGATTCAGCAGCACACGGGGAGGAGCGCAGTCACAGCACTCTATGGTTCAGCCGAGACCAAAGGCCGGGTCCTACCCTGGGGACCATGACTGGGCCCATTAACCCTCCACATGGTACCCTGGTCCCAGTGCCCCCCCTCCCCCCTCACTGAACCACTGATCCTGGTCTTGACCCCTCCCCTCCACAGAAAAGCCCCCATAATGAGCCGTTTAAACGGGGCCTATGTATCAAAAAGGACAGCCATCCCAGGCAGCCACTAACTTTAGCCAATGCTACATGCTAAGAACCGTGCTAATACCATTACCGGGCATTGGGGGGGAAGGGGGGGTGTTGTTAAGTGATGCCCATGCTGGTCTGGCGCGACGTCCAGAGTGTGAGGCCAGCGGTCTGGTGGCAATCTGTGACATAGTACCATGCTGCTAACATGCAGTTTGCGATTCCAGTGTGATGTCATCAAACCCACACCGCATTACCCAAACAGAGCCTCCCCCCCCCCCCCAACCCCTGACTACAAAGAGCGATTAAGCCCCGCTATGGAAAAACAAAACATACCTGTCCTCCGAGACCTAGATACCGTGCTCAGGCTCATTATAAATAAGCTGAGTCGGCCGTTTCTGATTCACTGGGGTTAGAGGTCAATACGAGAGGGAGCGGCTCAGAGTAAGAATATTCACACAGAGGAAGCAAGAACGGCAGCCTCCTTTGGCAGGTGGAGCACATCACCTCCAACTGTTTCATGTCAGCATTCCATCACCGTAGTACCGATACACCTCTCAGTCGGTGTCACATTAGGGCATTACATCATGCCAATAAAGCACATAACTGCAGCATGGCCGGGAGGGGGCAGTGTCTTTAAGGGCTGGGCAGTGAAATAACCCAGAGGCCGCGGATTAAAACTCCCAGGGGGCCCTGCTATTGTACCCATCGGGTCTTACTCTCGGTACCGAGATGTAGAAACGGCACAAATGAAGCACGGTGTGCAGCTGCGCCGAATAAAAGCTACGACGAAGCAGTACAGGACCAAGAGCCCCGCAGGCCGTGATCCGATAGGTGAGCCGGCGGGCCGGACGCTGCGGTTCCAGCCAGTCGGTAACAGGGGGTAACTGTCATGAAGTCTGAGTGATCACAGACACAAGGCGATTGGCAGATCAAACCCAATTATGGCAAATGGGCAACAGAGAGCACAGAATCGAATCAGAAGAGCGAAAGCACGGGGAGGCAAAGGGGCCGCTGCTGTGGACGCGACACTTTCATCACGCCGCCTTTTCATGTTCTTAATCAGCTCAGATGCTGGCCCCGATTCACTCTCCCTCCCGTCCAATCGCACGGCATACAAGAGCGTCTGCACTACAGAGGTCACCCAATGCTATTTGAGTCAAATTCGCCCCCGGTGCGTTGCGGGGGACGAAACCAGCTTTGGTTTCCTGGCTGCGGACTGGGTGGGGGAGCTGCGGTCAGGCGGACTGAGTCACCTGCCAGCCCCAATTTCATATCGGGGAGGGGACATCCATCACTGACTCTGGCCCAGCCTGACCCACCAGCCCACTCTCTCGTTAAATTGCACTTTAATTAAATTAAGCCAGCTAATTATGAGGCTTTAAATCAATCATTCAGTCGATAGCCAAACTTAAAGCCAACCCTACTCAAAACTTTCATCCTGATTAATAACGACAGATTTTGGCAGGGGTTGGGCTGAACCTCAGGGCTACCGATAACTGGGAGATAAGTCACCGCAAAGGGCTTGGGTCTGGTGTTTGTACACGATCCCGGGACCAGAAAGGGGGAGAAAACCCACACGGTTTCTGGAAGCTAATCCTCTCTTTCATCCTCATAGCGCGACAGCATAGCATGAGCACCGCGTAGCATTTCACAAACTCATGCGACGCACCATCACTCAGCGACTGACCAAAGCCGCTCGGACTCAAGGTGCCTTTTCCAAATCCGCGCTATAAACCTCTGAGCATTCTGGGGGATTTCAGGGTTCAGGAGAAACAAGTTGAAATGCTCCCGCGAAAGCAGCATGGAGATCGTCACGTGACCCTCCCCCGTTTCCCCGAGCTTACGGTCCGCCAGATCCCCACCGGGGCCACCGTCAGGTGTTTAAGGACACGGCGTGAGCAGCTCTGGGTGTCTGACACGCCACTAAACATATCCACAGAAGCAGCCGAACGTCTAAATTAACACCGACCGCTGCTCTACGGGTCAGTGAACCGCGGCACAGGGGCTAGACTCCCATATAACAAAGACAGGAAGTGTCACGGCACACAAACACCATCCTGACACTGCGCAAAACTATAACGACTTCAGGTAAACGTGGTAACTGAAAATGGCCAGGAAATAAATGCTGTAATACAAACAGAATCGTGTTCAGGGCAATCGGCCCAACGTGATAAATTACGAACAAATCGCACAGCAGGCATTTCCGTGCTCTCAGCGAAGCCGGAATTAATTTGTCATTTGGATCTTGGAAATTCCAGAATTCAACCTGACTGTATTATTATGCAATAATCCAAAACAAAACCTTTTTTCGAGGTAGCTTCCCATTACGCGACTGAAAAACATAATGGCACACCAATCACCCTCGGTGTCCATCTTCCTGCACATGAAGCGAGGTTGGCATGCTTGATGGTCAAAGGATATGGACCTCGAACCTTCTATGAACAAGCCAGGCAACAAGAGAGAGTCTGCAGGCGTGTTCATCACGACGCACAGGAAGCCAGTGAATTTCAAAGTCTTCAGTGATATGGAGAATCCTTTTAGCATGACTGACACATCTCAGCAGCTGAAAGGTAGTTTTACCGCTGGCAGAAAGGTTAAAGCGTTCCTGAGAGATGTAACCTTTAGAGGGGAAAATAAACACGTCTCCCCCCATCACCCCAGGCCCCCCTCCCCTCCCCGACTTCCAGACAGTGAGTAAATAGCATGTGCTGCATGACCTGCTTCATTTTCAAACCCAAGACAGGATTCTCTGTCTGTTTTCTACACACGTTTACTGCCTGGGGGATGTCCGTTATGCTGCCCAGATGGGAAATTCCTAAACTGATCCATCCACATTTACAGTAGAAGACATATCACGCACTAATTAAATTGCTTATTAACTAATTAAACTAAGAGAACAGAGTCTCCTAAGAGCAAATGTAATGATTTTACTTCTATTTGACTTCTTGCTGAGACCTGGAATGGGAATGCAGATTACAGATGTTCATGACTTCACATCTGGATGGATGAGCGAGGACAGATCCAGGCAAAACCCTGAAGGGGGAGCGCAGGTCGGGAGCAAACAATGGGAGGTTTAAACACGAATATAACAGAAATAATGTTTTCATTAAAAAAAGAAAAAAAAAAAAACAACAAATTTCCCATCATTTCCATGCCTTTCACTGAATAAAATTCTGAAGCATTTCATATTTATATAAACAGTTAGCTGACAGTAGATATGACACCGTAATGGCTGCAAATACAAACCAAAGAACATCTATTAGCTGCGACCAGCGATCAGGCACATGGCAGCCGGCGGACAGCCTGCCGGGGAGGAGGCACACACACGCACACGCATACGTGTTTGCCTGCATGTAACACGTTAATGAACATGCATCAGCGATTCTTCTTCTAATCACAAAGGGGGGGCTCATTTAGTGCTCAGTGAAAATGCCGTTTATTTCCCCAACAGGACAAAGAAGCCAACCACCCCCCCACCACAATCCGGGACCCACCTGCTCCCAGGTCCTTGAGATGCCCCATCAACCCTGTGGAGGGGGGACACCCACCTTTCAAATAAACCCCTCTACCCAGTATAGAAGATCCATAATTATGAGGATGAACAGGTGCTCCCACCCCCAAAATGACCCTGAAAGACGGTTTTCCATTCATGCCCCAGATATTTTTATATGTGCCCCCCCCTTTAGGAATTGCCTAATGGCGGCTAGACACGGCTGATGAGAGTCTTGTGTGGTACTTCAGTGCGAGGTTAATGGACCGGAACCGTCTCGGCCTGCTGGACGGGCCCCCAGCTCTCCCTGAACAAAGCCACTCATTTGACAGGTGTGCCAGAATATGGGGGGGGGGGGGAGCATACACAAGCCAGGGCAGAAAACCCCCCTCTTCCACCTACAGAGGCCCAAGCCCCCCCCCTTCACATTGAACGTCAATATAAACAGTGCCTCAGATTTTCACCTGGGTGGGGGGGGTGGTTGAAGTGGTTAATCTCTTGGGAGAAGGGGGGGCAGTAAACAACAGGTACTCTGCCCAGAAACACATGAAACAACACAAGGTTTCATTTGTTTGGGAAAATCACAACCGTATCCACGAGAACAAGGCTGGATGCTGTTCAAAACAGCAGCAAAGTGACCCGCGACCATAGCATGAGAAAATAAACCCACAAACAATGCAGCATCATTAATAAAGTTCCTCTAAGATCTGCGTTCACTTACAGCCACAGACACCGCGGGAAAGGGGCTGCCGGACAGAGCCCGAAATCTGAGCCAGCAGCGCCCCCAACTGGCCAGGTTAGGAGAGAGCAGTGCGGAGGGGCTGGGCATTGGTCAAGATTAACATGGGGGGGCTCGTAGGACAGTACATGTGGGCAGGTAGTCTCCACCCTGATCCCACCCCCCCTGGGGTTACCACACATCCCGTCTCTCCCAGATCGTTACGAAGAGCGAATGATGCTGATCTGTTGATCAATCAGCACTGAAGCTATAGCCCCCGGCCTGACTGAGTGACGCCTCCATAAACAAGATGGAACAAATTCATCACCAAAAAAGAGCATGTGAGCACATGCCAGGGTGCCCCCTGGTGGAACCGGCGACTTCTTCGCGCTGTCAGCATGGGTGTGCTGGCTGGGCCCACATGTGGGGCGCCTCCGTAAAAGGACGCAAAAGAACTGACCGCTCACGGAGCCTGCTAATCCCACGCTGCCGTTTAGGAAGTCCCAGGGACCCCCTCGCCCCCCCCATCCCGCCACTGGGCACAGATAGGTGGGGGCTGGCGGTGTCAAGGAGGGGCAGTTTTGTTTTCATTTACGGGGAATTAGCTGGGAGATGAGGTGTCAGAAGTACAAAGCTGGGCCCCACGATCACAGTGTGCTCTGGAGGCATCTGAAGGGGGCCACAGCAAGCAGGGCCCGGTGGAGAGTCTCATATTAACAACGTAACGCTGAAGGTAATTAAAGCTGTGTTTTAACAGGGCACCTTAAGCCATTAACCTTGAGTCAGGCATGCACGGCACCCTGAGCCACCCGGTTACTGGGCACGGCTGACCCATCCCAGCCCATGCTTTTCATTTTGTGCGGAAAATTGAACCATGGGCAGCAGACCACTTACGACAGAATATTCTGGACAGGTCACAGGTCTCTGCCGACAGTTATGCAGGACCTGCCAACCCATGCTATCATTTGTCGTCATGACCAAGGAGTAACTGGTTAGCAACCAGAAACTGCAATTGTATCCAGAACCAAACACTCTCCAACTGCAGTGACAATGAGAAATCCAGCCTTAACTTCACCATCACAAGGTCTCAGACTAGACTGAGGCAACACAACCAACCCCACAACCATCTGGTACCAGTTACGAGCAGGAAGAGTATGATGACAGTTAAACAAACCCGAAACAAACACCGGCCCACCTACTCCGAACCACACTGGAACATTGGGTATTATAAACCGTTAAATAATAATGAAACACAGCTAAGTATTAGAGAAAAGCATCTATTCGGCAAACAGGAAGATTCAGGAGCTGCACAGGAGTCAACGGTGTGACAATTAAAAAGCCAACATCGCATGAGAAGGCAGCTTCCAATAACAAAGACGAAAGACCCAATTTACCAGCAACAGCAGAAAGACACACGTTGATCGTACAGCCATTCAATAGCTAGCGCTTATAAGAACAAAAGAAGCCAAATAAGTAGGCCTCGGTAATCTGGAAGTGTGCCCCACTGCATACGAAAAGGATTAAGATATTAATAAAGAAACCTTGATTCGATTTGAACAGGTGAGTCGGAAAGGTTGCAGCTTTTGAAAACACTGAGGTGGTAACTGGAGAAATTGAACGGGTCTCCCTCTCTCTCTCTCTCTCTCTCAATAAAAGATCACCAGCGCTTGTCTGCTTAAGGGAAATAAAATCCCCTTTGTAGTAAAGTGGAGAGATCGCCAGCCTCGCTCGGGGAAGCCATGATGTTTCAAACCCCCCCACCCCTCCCACCCACTGTGGTCAAACAGCTGAAATTAAATTACATTCCCTGAAGTCTCTGGTAATCAATCCTTAACGTTGCACTTTCCCATTTTGGAGATGTATAGGCCGTAGATTCAATACAATTTAAACAACCAGCGCTGTAACCTGACAGAAAACAGGACCCCAGTGATGAAGACTTGGGAATTCAGGTTATATTACGAGGAGAACAAATTGGGATTCATGTTCTATTAAGAGGACGACGAATCAGGATCGAGGTTACATTAAGAGGACAACGAATTGGAATACAGGTTACATTAAGAGGAGGACGAATGGGAATCCAGGTTACATTAAGGGGATGAATCAGAATTCAAGTTACATTAGGAGGAAGAATTGGGATCGAGGTAATATTAATAGGAGGATGAGTCAGGATTCAGGTCATATTATTAGGAGAACTAATCAGTGATAGGCCACTCCCCTGCAGGAGGCCACTCCCCCCCATCAGCCTGTCTCATTAGCAGTGGCCTAGCAAGTTAATGTAGCTTCAGCCCTGCGGGTGCTGCCAGCTTGCTGTCAGTTGGCATCAGCACTTCCTGTGAGGGGGCAGGTCACGCCCTCCACCGGGGGAATTGTGGAAGGGGGTGCATCAAATGAAGATGCATGATTGGAGGGGCCAGAACTCGTGCAATTATAACATTAATAAAATTGCAGAGGACAGTCCTTGAAAGATATCTAATGGAAGGCAATCACTGCCAATCTCTCCTGTTCTGCTTAATGTGGAGGGAGCAGGAGGAGCCAGTGACTCTGTGGGGGGGGGGCTTTACACGGTGCAGAGATGATGGCTCAGAGCAGCAAGAACAGGAGGTTTAAGGCTACTGACGTCCTGTAGGTACCTCAGTCACTTTGTCACCATTTAAGAGCTATGCAGGATTCAGAATAAAAGCTTTTAAAAATGTAAAAACAAGACAGGGACGAGAGGACACTCCGGCACCGGCACCTCGCCCCACCATGGCGCCCCCTACCTGCTCCTGGCGCTCCAGCCATCGGTCCACCATGGGGTGGTTGGCGCTGAGGGATGAGCGTGCGTTCTCCCGCTGGAACTGATTGGCCCAGCCGCCGCCATCACGAGGGAGACTCCGGTACGTATCCTGACCTTTACCCTGGAGACACAGGGCAGAGGTGAATGGATACAGAGGCTCGGATGGCGGCTGTTATTAGGAGAGCTTCCTGGCCGGTCCCGGGCACTGCGGCCCCTCAGTAGTGGCCCCTGGATGCTGAAAGGCACTCCATTTCATCTGAGGGCTTGTGTTAAGGGCCCGCTACTGATCACCGGACACCGCGGCCCCCACAGCAGCCCCATCGAAGCGCTGATCATCCCAGACAGGAAGCCAGTGCAGGATTACTCTGCAGTCATGCTATCGTGTTACTCGAAAGTGCTGGACATGTTTTTGGGAAGCAGATATTAGGAGCCCCCCCCCCACCCCCACCCCGGTCGACTCTAATTCATTCCCTATTTATTACGTTTATAAAGCAAATGTCGGGATGACCTCAAAGAACACCCCCCCCCCCCCCATGGTGAAAAACTCCACTGTATGGAAAGGAGATGGGGGACAGCGAGGGGGTCACCGATCCGGGCAGTACCTTTTGTGCATTCTCTGAATATACATATACACATACCCATGTGATATAGGAATGTGCAGTACTGCCCCCAGTCGGTCATTGGGGGGGGAAAATGGCAATTTGGGAAAAGGATCCTGGGGAGGCAGCGATGACTGATAGACAGCTGAGGGTGGTGCCCTCCCCTCCAGGTCACCGTAAACAATGAGAAGGGCCATTTTTTCCACTATCATATAGAGTCAACCCGGGAAACCGGAGAGAAGTCACCGTGCAGACAAAGGTGACGGGATCGGTGTTACCACGGCGCATAAACACACCAGGCACTGGGAGGGGGGAGCGCGTACTGCCCCACACACACACGCTAAACATGGTAACTGCGATGGCGTCGAGTTCCCGCTCAGCCTGTGTAGTTTCCCGCACAAAGCTCTCATTCTTCACAGCGTGATGATAAGGGTATAAATAGTAACGATTCACCCCTCCACTCCACTCTTGTGAAAGCATTGTGTGAGATTACTGGACGAGTGACAATGAAAGTGCTTTTAAATAGGATTATGCCAAAATGCTGTGAGATACTGAGGCTAAATTGCTAAACCGAGAGTCCCGACAAACCTTGCCACGTTATCCCGAATCAGCAGCCCATCACCAGGACCAGCGGGCAGCCATCTTGGAAAGTTAATCAGTATGATTTTCCATTTTCTGGGGGCCGAGGTTAGGGGACGGGAGCAGAATGTTCTGATTCATTAAGCCAATTACTGAACGAAGATCAGCGCAGGAGCAAGCCACAAGCCAACTTCCTGAGTCGTTTGGGTAGTGTTGGGTCGTACCATGTGGGGGTTGGGGGGTAGGGATACCTGGCTCTACTAATCTGTCGCGAGGACATAATCAGGGTCAAACCTAAACCAGAGCACCAGAGCAGCAGGCCCAGGCGAACATGAATGGGGGAAGGCACTAACCTGGTAAAGGTCTTGTGACCATAGATGCCCCATGGTCCCTGTACTGGACTAATCAGTGGGATCTGACCCTGACCTTGTTAGAAATTGAAATGTCAACGCCCCCCCCCCCCTACCTTGCGCTCCAGGCTGCCAGTCCGTGGTGCCGTGTTCTGCTTCAGAAAGCCGGCCGTGGTGGACCAGCGTGTCGGGTTCTTGCGGGAAGGCTCCTCCGGGGCCTCAATGAGGGAGGGGGACCCCGCTGGCTTGTCAGGGTCACTACTGCGCCGCACGCGGAGGTGCATGTCTGGGGGGGGGCGGGGAGGAGCAGAGAGACAGACATGATACTTAAAAACATAACATGCAGAGTTTTTTTTTTTTCCCCTCAAATAGACATATTTTGCCACGGACGTGACTGATTAGGGTGACACAGGTCAGCAGAGTCCCCTCTGGATGGCCACCCAACCCACTGAGGTGCTGCGGCTCTGCTGGTGGCCACTCGCCTACCTGTTCCAGTTGCAGTGGGGAAGGGGCTGGGGCAGTGGGGTGAGGAAAACACTGGCTAAGGTGGGGGGGCGGGATGGGATGGGGGGCAGCAACATCTGCATGTGGCGCCACGATGGTGTTTCTGAAGGGATTCATGCCAGGCTGCTCTCTACAAGCCCCAGCCAGAGTGGGGATCATAAGTCAGGGCCTCTTTGGTGCTGGGGGGCAATGTGTGTCTCCCCGTGAAAATCAGCAGCCACCGGTAGGACTGTGACCCATTCGTTTTATTTACACGAGCGTTTGGACAGAAAAACAGCCACTTCCCTGACCCCAAACCATGGACTGCGGCTTATGGGCATCCTCGGTACAGACAGGACACCCCCGCTCCAGCTGGACTCGCATCTTGGTGAGATCTAAACAGCAGGGGAGTTATTTACGGCCTGGGGAGTGCAGAGCCGCAGCGCTGAGGAAGAGCACAGGTCTGCTCTCCCGTTATTCTGAAATTAAATCCAAAACTCAATTATGACTTCTGATATGCTTCCCAGTTCAAACCAAGTTCACGTGTCTCGACGATATGCTTCACCGCATAGCCGTTCCAGAGCGTGCGACAGGATTAGACAGCATCTAAAATGATTGCTAATTAATAAATACACCATCCCAGTCTGTAAACAGCCTTTCTGATGGGTGCCGTTTTAAACTTTGCTGATATTAATCAAAGAACTTGAATGGTTTAACTGAATATTTATCCTATTCAGTGGTAAAATAGCAGCCTCCATTCTGATGTGAAAGGCAAGCTGTCGCCCCCCATTGGAGGGGGAGAGCAATTCGCCGTCATGGACACACACTGGCGTGAATAGGACAACGAGCAAGCCAGGTGACAGAAGAATCAGAACCAATTCTGTGAGAGGGGGTGGGTGTGGGGTGTGAGAACAGGCTAAATCTGCCAGAAGGGGGAAACAAAAACGTTCAAATGCCAAACAGATGTGGCGGGGAACTCCGAGGGAACTGCTCGCCAGACATGTTTTTCTTATGTTCTTATTGTGAACAAATATGGATCGAGAGTGTGTGATATCTCTGAACACACTGCTAGGCATGATCCAGAACACATGGCTCTTAAACAACCCTCCCCACACCCCCGGCCCAGCTGAAGTAATTCTATTGTTCTGTTCTGTGTTTCCGTCCTCATCAAACTGCTTGGAGTCGCATGCGAGTCGCTTTGACAAATGGCTTTTAAATGAGTTTAAATAAGTCTTCGGGCTACAGGCACAGTCTGTAGTTTGTTAGTTAAGCTGGGGTCTTTTGGAGTGTACAGGCTGTGGGCTAGTGGGTGGGGGGTCACGTGCAACCTGTGTTTTTTCATCCACTCTGTCCTTTCACACTACCCTTACCGGCGCGAGACACAAAGAAATTGCATGAAAGCTGCAACGGGGGGGAGGGGGGATGGTTACAGGATGGTCTTCGGGGGACAAATTATTGCTAGTGTTTGATATCCCCAGAACCTTTCCTCCCCGGCCTCCTCAGTAACGTGTGACCACATTACCTCCGGAGCTAAAACTGCCCGGTTGGCCATTTCATAACCGAGAACGCCACTTAACACCGGCATGGCATCGATCTCCAACTCCGGTGACGACACAATGAGGCCTGCTAATGACGTGAATCTACAATCCATCCCGCAGCGGGGGCTTATAAAGGGACCACGGCGGTAAACACCCCCCCCAGCCACAAAAACCCTGCTGGGGAAGGTCATTCGCTGAAGTACAGACAGCCATTGCGGTAAACTTCAAACTAATGTTTATTGGGCGGCTCGATAGCTAATGACCACAACTAGCTGCTGGGACGACAGGCCTATTACGAGAGTTACAAGGGGCCGGAGGTGAGACACGCCGTACAGAGGTGTGCGGGTGACTCTCCGCGTCAGTAATTCCATCCATTCACACACAACCGGGCTGCTTTTATCGGCATGGCCAAAGGGGCGCCTTAAGAGGCGCATTTCCTGCCAAACCTCTTGAGACGTGATCAAGTCAGGATGCAGCTTGGGCATGTTGCTGAGGCACCTAGGAGCACGCTCTATACAAACATGCTTTTGCTAACATTTAAAGGCTGATGAATCTCTTATCTAGCTAAAAACAGATACGGGGCTGATATAAAAATGGATTCCAGGTGTAGGGTTATGTTTTCTGCATAGATGTATACTAAGTGTGTAGAGGTCATTACCCGCGGAGAAGTGTAATAACCACACAGAGGTGCGTTAACCCCTTGATGCCGTGCTGTGACTACAGTAGTTAAGAGTTTACAAAGGTGTAGGAAAAACAGAATAAAACCAACAAAGACCAGCCCAGACCCTGCCTGTACGGAGAGGTGTGCAATTTGAAGCACTCTGGTTTGCATTATGGGGGTGGAGGTGGGGGGGAGGCCACTGCTGTTTTGGGAAGGTGCTTTCGGCAGGAGAAGGCAAGTCTGCGTATTTATCCACTCAGAGGAGAAGACCTTGAACCTCATGGAGGGTGGGGCATGGGCCGAGTCACAGGTGTCAGTGGGGGGGGGTCTCCACAGTGTAGCCTGACACACTCATCCTGCTCACTTCTGTCTTTCCACAAGCTCTGGGACGTTCATCACCAACAGCGCCCCCTCTGGCCGACAAAGGAAAAGCACCTGAGCTCGGCCTCGTTCTGAGATGCCTATCCACACCCTCCCTTAAATAATGTACACCCCCAGCTGGCTGCCGTGTAAACGCAGTAATTATGTACAAGAAGAGCCACAAACACAAATGTCAGGAGAACACAGAGGCATGATTGACAAGAGACCTGAGTAAATATTTCACTGCAGTCCCATGACGAGCTGGAAGCTAAAAACAACTAATTAAAGCTCACGCTCTGGGAAAGAAGGGAGACGGAACGCTGCTCCTCGGAGTCGGCGGGGGGGACACAGCGCGGAGGTATCAACAGGCAGCTAAACATTCCGCAGTTTAAATGGCCACATCACTGCTGACCAGGCCTGATGCCCACACGGCGTGAATGCACAGTATGGATTACTCGGCCCACTCCCAAACCCAGGTTCTTTCCACAAGCACTTCCTACCAAAAACACTTCCCTGTATTCAGATCAGGAAAGATAGGCGCAGGAACCAGAGATGAAAGACAGGGGACTCCCTCCCTGCTCCATGCTGGCCAATGAAGCAAAGCTCTCACAAAGGCTGGTGGTGCGGGACTCCACCGACATGCGAGGCCATGCCCACCACTGCACCCACCACTGCACCCACCCCGGCTGGGAGAGAAAGGGTGCGGGACTCCACCGACATGCGAGGCCATGCCCACCACTGCACCCACCACTGCACCCACCCCGGCTGGGAGAGAAAGGGTGCGGGCAATTAGCAAGACCAGGAACAGCACTGGAAGAACAGAAAGCCCCTGTGGATCCACTATCTCATCTCTGCGTTGGGGGCTGTTACAGGTTAACCCCCCTATGACCAAGTAAGGTGGAGGTTTAGTAGGGTCTGTAGGGGGCGGGGGGCAGCTGCCAAAAAGCTGAGGAAGATGCTTCCAGAGACAAGACCTCCTGTGGGAGCAGCATGGCGAGGAGGCAGCAGCAGACAAATGACACCTCCCAAGGACCTCCTTCAACCACAAAGGCAAAATTCTTAAAAGATGCAACATTGTCCCAGCGACTGATATAGGCCAGTCAAATGGCTCTCAGCAGTTCCCAAATGCCACCCCAGTCCGGACACCAGAATCACCGCCATCCCAGTGACAGATCTGTCTTTATTCAGGCTGCTGCTTATAAGTCATTTTAATGAGATCTGCAGCAGTTTATTATCCAGGGATAAGGGGGTAAACAGGGAGGTCTGGGCAGCTCTGGTGAAGAGCGACAGCCCACAGGAGCCTTTAACATAAAGCGGGAAGGGAAACCGGCGTAGGCCCAGCAATCTAATGAGAGGATAATGAAGACCGGAAGACTGTAATCCCCAATCATGAACCGAAGAACCAAGAACGTCGAGGAGGAGCAGGGAGGTTAGGAAAGCATGAGCGGGAGCGTGAGGAGATGGCCATCGTGTGGGGCGACTTTATCTTTTTCTTTTGTTCTTTTTCTCCCTACTTGCGTCACTTCTTCTTTCTTCTGACAGCGGCTCATAAAAAGGTCCAAACAGAGGTTCTGTTTCCAGTCAGCGATACAGACGTAAGAGTCCTAGTGCTTCCACCGGGTGCCGCCTCGGAATGTGAGGTGGCTGTAACAGGCAATCGGCCCGATGGGGGGGGTCGGCCAGGACCTTGAGGGCGGAGGGTATGATAAACTCACCGGGCTCCGTCGCACAGGGCTTTCCCAACGCACGCATGATCGTCTCCCTTAGCCATGCAACTATCAGCTAGGAGGCTCATTGGGAAATCAAAGCAAAAATCCCCCACCCCCTCACCGTGCATGTCCAGCTATCTGAGAATAAGCACCGTCTTTTTCTGTTGGATTAATGAGCCTTTTTATAAACAATTAAATACATTAACAACATCCCAGCCAGCCTGTTTGATGGGATTAGCTCAGCCAAAAAACCTATAATTTTAATACATCATCGTTATCATTAATGCAATACTGTTCATTCTTAACTGAGCCACAGCATTTCAATTCCTCATGTCATGGGAGGCGCCTGCACCACTAAAACACAATCATTGGGTATGGTGATAATTTTGCCATGGGGAAAGTACTCTGAGAAGACACCAAGCCCCGTCCTCACATCATCTTAGCCGTCTTGGAGAAGACCACCTTTCCAGTAGCCATGTACAGAGGATGAGCATCACAGTCTGGCCCAGCAACGAGAAACATGCAAAGCAGCGCAGGACGCTGTCCCTGCCGTGCTCCTCATTGGGCTGTCATACGCAGCACACATGTTGGGGACGGTCGCCAAGGCAGGACTGTGACGCTAGAACACCCCCCAGAAGGTAAGCATGTAATGGCTCTGACCACCAGTTCACCTGACACTTTGCCACCCTCTCCTTTTGACTGATTTAATCTTTTTCTGTTTGTTTCATAACATTATTATAAAGTTAGCCTAATTACAGTTTAATAAACACACACACACACACACCTTATGAAGAGAAAAAACTATTAATTGAATACTGAAATATATATATATATATATATAAAAAAAAAAACTGCATTTCTGTCTGGCTTTCAAGCCTTTGTAAACAAAAAAATAGTACAGGGTAGATATGACATAAATAAGTTAAATGTACGGTAGGGGTCGGTTCAGAAACAACGATCATCTCATGATACAAAACGCTGCGGAAATAGTGACAAATATGATCACATTTCTGTTTCATCCAGTTGTTTTTATACACATGAATGAAGATGATTCTAGCAATTATGCAAAACAATCATGGTCAGCTCAAATAATTGTGTTCAGGTGATTTTGTAATAATTGTGACAGGCCTACTTATGTTAGTGTTACCAAGAACATAAACTGGATGAAAACTTGGCTCCAGCACGCACTAAGCTAGACATTTGCCAATCTCACTAGAACACTGCGATTCAGATCACAGCTGGACGAACAGCTGGCTGTCACCACCTCACGGGCGCATTCAGTGACCCCCGAAATGCCACCCTCTCGCGCTCATTAAAATCAGTCCTGTGATTCCACCGCCCCACCTGCTTTAAAGAGGCCCACATCAGGGCCTGTAATACAAGCCTCAATCCACATAATCACCAGCGAATTATAATCATTATGCGAAATTTACATCTCATCTGTAGCTGGCCGGTCTCACCTCCTCTGGTTGCATTATAAGGATGTGAAATTGCTCTGGGGTGACAGGAAAGCAGTCAGCAAAGTCCTGTGGAGCATTACCTCATATAGTTCTTACAGCACGCTCCGCGAGACACAGCCAGAAGGTAGGGTCTCAGCTCCAGCTTCTACAAAAATGCTCTACGACAGAGTCATTCCTACTCTGCTGTGTACAGAAGGGACTCCCCACCCCCCATCATAAAAAATACTGGCTCTGTAATGTAACCAAAAGAGGACCATGGCTAATCAGCTTGACGCTCACAGGTAACCCCTGCAATACGATTGGTTGATTCCTGGACTTGGCATGTATTCAGAAACTCACAGTAAAGAATTTAACTCACAGAAAAATGTGCCAGCTATCACAAATACAAAGGGAAATCCCCTTTCATCTTGCCTGCTCGGATTTACACAGACAAAGGGAATGTGAGCTGCTGTTGGTGAGGTGTGGGGTACAGGGGGTGTTCGTGCCTTTGTGGTGATGTATCTTCGGTTTAATCCCAAGTTAAAACTTGTATCCCGAAAACAGTTAAACCCTCCACAGTCAGAGAGTTTATGGGACCAGTGCGGGACACCCTGGACAGAACGCCAATGTATCACAGGGCACATATAGACATGTAGCAATCAGCCGCATTGTGTGAGTGATCTATCTGATACAAACACCCCGCAGTAATATCATGAAATGTACCTTTCCAGTAAAATATGGGCGTAGCTTTGAATTTCCTACTCACTATCAACTTCCAAATATTTACTCATGGGCAGTATGCTTGCACAGTCAAATTTCATAAACATACTTTAGTTGATTTACAGCTAAAGTTGCACAAAAATAAAGCAGGAGACAGCGCCAAGCTGCCTGGGGGAGCAGGGGGTCTTAGTGTGACTGTAATCCATGGCAGTTCCTGTGCTGGGCTGCGTTCCGCCTCTGGCATCCCCACCATCACCAAAAACAAACACCCCGTCCCAGATTCCTGGCCCCGAGAGCGGAAAACAGACGGGCCCTCCAGTGGTGCCATGTGAGGCACAGCTGGCGTGTTTACCCATAATGCTCTGGGGCATGGATTTGGCAAACCTGAGCCCGGTGGAAAAATGCATGGAAGTTATCTCCCCCTGAGAAAGGTGAGGATATGACTTAAAGGGGGCTTTTCAGGACCTTGGGGGGGGATCGTGACCTTTGCAGAAAACTGGACTTTTGGTGGGAGCCGGGGCCAGGATCTCAGCAGAGGCATTAACGATTCTCTGGAAATTATTCCTGGTGCAGAGGCAGGTGGGCAGGCATCCCCCGCTACAGATGTCAGGCGCGATGAGAGCCCAGGAGTGACAGCACTTACTGGTCTTAAGGGCCAAGGGTGTGACCTCGATCTCGCTGATGACCTGGTACGGCTGCATGGCGGACATGTTGGCCGATCCCAGCTCGCTGCCAAACATGTCAGGGCTCTGTGTGCCGGTTGAGCTGGCACTGGTGCCGTCGCCGCCGTGGTGGGGGTCCTGCTCGTCGTAAATGGCCACCAGCTGAGGAGAAAGCAGAGGAGGAGACCGTCAGTCTCACGGCAGATACATGTGAGGAGGCGTGGCAGCACGGAGTGGGAATCCCACAAACGTTTGCCGGATCTGAAGCAGGAGGGGTCCCGCATGAGGTCCGAAACAAAACACACATCACAAAACACCCCATGAAGACCAATCCGGGTTGGACCAGCCTGATAATGGCTAACGCACCCAATCTATAATAACGATTATGGGGTGGGGCTCACGGGTGTACTGCGGTCGGGGGGGGAGCAGTGCCCGCGTCACTATCCTGCAAGGGTTCCCTCAAAGACAGCACAGCACCGCCACATGCTTTCATCTCAGCCCTCTGATATGCGAGCACCTCCTTCCCCCCACACTGTCTGGGGGGGGGGTTACTGCCAGCATCACTCACACAGCACCATTGCGTGTTTGTTTTCAGGAATTAGAAGATTATTACATTCTCTCCCTGATGCGATTTCACAGCAGAGTCAACATAGTGATTGCAGAAGAAACCTGGCCTATCTAAACCCTCAACCCGCTGTTAAAGAAAAGACCTACCCCCCCTCCCACCCAGCTGGGTGTAAACTCCCCCTCTATTCTACAAAAGTGACACCCCCCCATCCCAAGCTGTGTTGAGATATTGCAGTTTAACAAAATTGTGACAAACTGGGAGTCGACTACGTTACAAAATAAAAGCTCCTTTTATATTAAAATCAGGCACTTTGAAGTGAAATTTATTTGACTTTTCTTTTATTACAAAGCTTCAGAGCCGCGAGCAGGGAGGCCATTCAGAGCCACCTCTATACAAACCACTTTCCCATTAACACAGCCGCGATGAGCTACGCGCTGTAAATGCATTCCCAGAATGCCCCCGAACCTCAAGGGCGAATCATTGTGTTAATCTGCTCGGGTTACTGCTGCCTGATTACAGTTTAAAAATGTACGACGGATTTAAGCGCGGCCACTCTAAGTAGGCAAATACGTACATCTTCCTGATGAGTTTCGGAAGCGTTAACCCACTGGTACCACTGTCGGAAAAACGAGGTGGGTTAGGAAGACTGGGCTACTTTTCCGTGGTGCAATATGGATTACTTCCTAATATACAGCCTTCTTCCGGTTACCTGGAAACCAGAGCACTATGGACTCTGGCCACATCATTGTACCTCTGATTGGACATGATGCCAATGGACACAGGTACCCCGCCCATCCTATGTCACATGTAATCAAATGATACTGCAGCCATACACGCCCCGTGTGTGTGTGTGCGTGACAGTCTGTGTATCTGTGACAGTGTGTCCCTGTGTGTGTGTGTGTGTGAGTGAGTGTGTGTGTGTGTGTGTGTGTGACAGTATGCGTGTCTGTGACGGTCTGTGTCGCTGTGCGCGTGTGACAGTATGTGCACCTGTGACACTGTGTGTGTGTGAAAGTACGTGTGTCTGTGGCACAGTGTGTCGCTGTGTGTGTGCCGCTGTGTGTGCAACAGTATGTGTGTCTGACAGTGTGTGTCACTGTGTGAGACAGTATATGCGCCTGTGACAGTCACTGTGTGTGTGCCTGTGTCAGTATGTGTGTCTCTGACAGTGTGTGTCACTGTGTGTGTGTGTGCGCGAGTACGACAGTATGTGCGTCTGTGACGATGTGTGTTGCTGCGTGTGTGTATATGACAGCATGTGTCACTGTGTGCGTAACAGTATGTGTGTCTGTGACAGTGTGTATTGCTTTGTGTGTGTGTGACAGTATGTGCGTCTGTGTGAGAGACAGTGTGTATACACAAACTGACATCTCAACGCAAAAAATGCCCATTATTCTTTGCTTAATCTTAAATGTATACACAATTATTTACTCTAATTTATGCACACAAACTGCAGCTGATTTCACTCCTGAAGCAGTCAGTAATCCCTCTCTTAGGTACTCACCCTGCGCCTACCCTGCACACGAGCACTCGCCCTGCGCCTACCCTGCACACGAGCACTCGCCCTGCGCCTACCCTGCACACGAGCACTCGCCCTGCGCCTACCCTGC
>JAODKE010000001.1:15041117-15052073 GCA_026779605.1 Mormyrus hasselquistii
GGCAGTGGAGCGACACGCGGAAGAACCCAAACCCACCCCCCCGGCACGGCCAGCGCGAGGAGGCGGGGTCCGCCCGGGCGGGGGGGGGGGGGGGGGGGGGGGGGGGGGGGGGGGCGACATCCCAGCAAGTGGATAAGTTGTTGAAATCAACACCTAACTTGTTACGTTCCAACTCTGAGCTAAAACTGCATGTTCCATCTTCACGAACGGAGTATCACTTTGCCTGGCAGCGAGCTCCGAATCAGCTCTGAAAATGACCCCGCCCTCCTCCTGGTACAATGTACATGCTGCATGCCTGCCGTCTGAATAACAGAAAGATGACTCTGCAGCCCAGGGCTCCCGACACAGTGAGAGATTTCCTACACAGATGTTCTGACTAACATGTCGGCCGGTTTGGGAACTACGAAGGTCGTCTGTCTGCAGAGGTGGCTGTCCGCCACAATGCTGCCAAAGCCATCCATCAAAACAGAGCTGACAGCCAACGTTCCTCACAAACTAGACTATTCAAGGGCCGACAAGGTCAAGAACGGGCCCTGGGAACTAGCTGTTCAGTCTCCAAGGTGGCAGAACAGCTGGATCTGATCAAACCTGGGCCAAAAACCACAGGCAGGAACCATGGGGAAGCTCTGGCCTTGCCTTTAGTGGCAACAAATGTTAGCATGAAATGGGGTATAGCACTGCTAACCAGCACTAACATCCAATGGGGCGGATCCAACAGGGTGGAACATCGCTAACTGGCGTTAGCATCCGACGGGGTGGAACATCGCTAACTGGCGTTAGCATCCGACGAGGTGGAACATCGCTAACTGGCGTTAGCATCCGACGGGGTGAAACATCGCTAACTGGCGTTAGCATCCGACGGGGTGGAACATCGCTAACTGGCATTAGCATCCAACAGGGTGGGGCACCACTAACCAGCATTAGCGTTCAAAGAAGAAAAGCCGGGATAAAGCCATCATTTGTATCCAACAGAGCATGTGAGCGGAGTGGAGTGGAGTGTGAGCGAGGAGCGGAGCGGGCGGAATTTGGTCAGAGCGCGGAGCAGTTTTTTAATTAAGGCTGGAACGGTCACTCTGTCCCGCTCCAATACCGCTCACATTACAATTCGAGGTGTGTCCAAATCTACCCAGAATTAATCTGTACACTTACCAAGACTGTTACACAAATTGGCCAAGATGAAATTTGCAGAGTATTTCACAAAGGAAACTGTACTTTTCCTATCAAACGTATAGATGACAATAATGTAGAGCAAGAACAACAATGTGGTGAAACTGTTTCAGTGAGTAAAGGTTCACTTTGGAATCACTTTTCTCAGAAACGAGAGAGTGTGCTACGCGAACAGCCGGAAGCCAGAGCAAAACGTTAGCAAGTTTTATATGGTTGTAGCATATCAAGTCTATAAAGTAAATAAAAGTATAAAGGCCAATAAAGTAAATATTGGTAATCAAATAAGTTTAAAATTAAATTTATCATTCAAAAAAAGGTCTAATAGGATTTTTTAATTTCATGTAACACTGTCAGTGAAATTTTACTTTATATATGGAAGCATCAACAAAAAGAAAATTGAGGAATTTTAAACGTGGATGCTTAGCCTGTATATACTTTAGGTTATTAAATCCACTGACTCCTTTATTTTTAAGCCTATTTTGTGTGGAATGTCATTGCTAAACCTGTCCATTGTTGCCTATATGTTGTTTAAAAATAAATATTTTCTGTTCTGAGTGGCAATGTTGTCGTTGCTCATATTTGTTTATGATATAAGGCTTCAGTTTAAGGTGACATTTGTTAGACATGCAGATTATTTGTCCCTCTTTTAAATTGGAGCGAGCGTGGAGCGATTTGACTGGAGCAGGAGGAAATCTTAGTGGAGCGAGGAGCGGTGTTGAGCGGAGCGGCTTAGTGCGATTTAGAGCGGAGGAGCGGGTGAGGCCAACAGCCTCGTGAGCGAGGAGTGGAAATTCTCACCACTTCACTCCGCTCACATGCTCTGGTATCCAACCAAGACAATACCACTGCTAACAAGCCTCACCAAGTAACAGGGAAAGGGTATAGTACATGCTAACTGGCATTAAAATCCAAGGGTGCTTTCACACCGCCAGAACTTTTTTGCAAGGACAAGAACCCTTTTTTCTGGAACCAAGAACTTTTTTCTCATTCACAATGCAAGGACTCAGCCCGACTTTATTTTGTCAGACAGAGTTACGACAACTGTCCCAACTCCAGACTAGGTACTTTTTGTTGTAATACAAACTACTGGGGAGACAATAGCTTGCTGATCGTTTGACCACAAGGACTGGCACTAACATGGAAGTTACGCGGAAGTGCAGAAAAAGATCAAAGTAGTGGCGCAAAAACTGAGCAAATTGAATTATTTTCATACCTCAGTTACAATCAGTATATCAATGTCTTTCTGATTGTTCCTCAAAAAGAGCTACAAAAGTCCGAGGTCCAGACCAGAACAAGGTTCTGGAGCTTCAGTGTGCCCCAAAAAGGAAAGTCTGTATTACTGCTAACCAGCACTAGCATTAAACAGGAAGGGGATAGTCAGTGCTAATCAGCATCAGCATCTGATGGGGGGATGGGGAGGGAGTCACCGTTAATCAATGTAAAACGTGATGGGGAAAGTGAGCGAGGCAAACACTGCAAACCAACATTGACCACAGACAGCAAAAATAGGATCCCCGCTACCCTCAGATTCAGAGCCCCGTCCACCACGCACAAGGGTGAGCTTCAGTTTGTTTTTGCTGACGGAGAGCCAGCATCAGCCTTCCATTTTTACCACGTACCAAGCAGTGTTTTCATGGGAACATTTCATCTAAGTCTGAAGAGAAATTTAAGGGGTCTTCGTTGTTACAGTAAATCATGTCAAGCACTCATGCAACAGAGTGCAATGCTGCTATTTAACTCTCAGCATTAAATCTTTTGGGAGTTTTTTGTTGTTAAATGTAATGTTTCTCATGCTTAAGTATTCAGTGTAATTTTGGAATGGAAACACACACACACACACACACACACACACACACACACACACACACACACACACACACACACACACACAGGTAGCAGGCTTACACTGAGATCAAACATGTGTATAAGCTAATTATCCCTTTGAGCTCAGCACCATGGAAACTGCCACGTGAGGACGTCACATAGTGTGCGAGGCATGTCCTGGGCAGCTAAAGGAGCCGCCCACACCAGGAAGCTTCAGGAAGACATGTAGCTCACGCCTGTGTAAGCCACAAGACCTCACGGCTACGAGTGTGACTGTATTTCAGTCACATTACAATACTGTACGAATAACTTTCAGTCATTGGGTAACAACACTGGGGCGTGTGGTAAACAGGAGCGGGAAACACACCCCAAGCATGAAGCGAAAGGCACCTTCAGCTGGCTTCAGAAAGAATGTGCCCCCGCTAAACATGAAAGGTGCTGTCACCATAAAGCCGCTGGCAGGTACGGCCCCCGCGAGACTACATGGGGGGAGGGGGACATCAGCCAGGCATCACGCTCTCGCAGGCTGTGGGATGAGACATCCACCATCCCTCTCATAAACGATGTTAACAACATTCATCACAGACATTTCTGCAGCTAATTGCAGAGGGAAGACATTCAGGTCATTTGCTAAATGAAACCGATACGAAAAATGTTATCGGATCCATGAAATAAACGGATCAAAATGACTCCAGTGGGATTTCCCTCCACAAATGCTTGATGCACGGGGCAGGGCGCCCCCTGCATGATGGAACAGCAGCAGCCTCATAATGGAGGATTCAAGGACGCATCCCAAATCATTTATCCCCTCACTGAAGGTAACCCAGCAGGGCAGACCGGGTCTTTCAGTGGAAGTCAGACATGTTTTGTGCCTCTGTTGCACAAAAAGACAGAAACTGAGGAAATCTCCCATTCCCCCAGGGAGTTTTTGTGTGAGACTCCACAGCGAAGTTTCAAAATGGATTTTTTTCTTAATAGTCTCGAGAGCTTGGCCAGGACCTGCCGCCTGCACCTTAAAAAGGGAAATCGGAAGGAACTATGTTATCTCCATGCTCTGTAAAAGCCATGGCCTCCGGGTAGGGGAGGATGCCCCAGCAGGGGCCCCCCCGCCTGTCACCTCTGTTTATGGCTGTCGACGTAGACTAACCCACATATAGCGCGGGCTGGGGTTCTCATCAAAGCGGCCCGGAGGCTAATGGACTAGATCTTACGGTAGCCCCAATGGCGGACAGGAATCCATCCTGACAAGCGGCAGCGACCACAAAGACACACAGCTTTCATGGATATTATTTCTTTATTATTCTAACCCCCATTCCACCCCCATCCCCCACAAGTCAAGTCCTGACTGAACAGAAATATGGTGGGACTTTGTTTCCAAGACCGCCAAGGTGACAAAAACAAGCTTACTTCAAACAGCACCACTCCTAAACGGAACTAGTTTGGCAAATCCTGCAGTTTCAACAGTGGAAATGTCCTTGTTACACAAAGAGGCTTTCCCAGCAAAGCTGAGAGCGCTGACAGCAGCACTAATCATAGGAGACCAGCATCAGGAACCACGGGCATCATCGCTCACATTCGGTGCTCGAAAATGGTGCCAAGATGCGCCGGAAAAGCGGCTCAGATGCTGAAACACAGGCCATGGACTGCATTTACTGTAATCTCTGCATATTTCATGGCCTGTGGTCAATCAAAAGGTATGTACTCCTGAGCCCATGTCTAAAAAGACCAGAAAAAGTGAAAAGAATCTCATTGGCGCCCTCTGTGCGTGAAGGTCAAGAACAGCCAAGCAGATGAAGGTTTCTCCAGCTTTCAGCCTGCAAGCTAGTGAGGATTTTTCACGCTGAGACATAATTGAGGACTCAGGAAACTTGTTTACAGAAAGATGAACCATCAGAGGGGCCTGATAAAAGATGGGGGCGGGGGTGACCTATCAGGGTGCGGTGAGCTGGAGGTGCATTTCTGTGCTGCACCGACCCAAAAAGCCACTAAAAAGACGTCTCATTTCCAATGGCAAACTTCAGCATTACACCCATTTATCAGTGGCCACGGATAAGTGTCAATCGGGCTGGATTTTCCAGCGGGATAAACAGGTGCTGCGGGCCGATAGCGCGGAGACGGATGTCTCTCTCCAGCATTAGCCGAGCGGGGATAATGTGCTTGCTTTGAGCCCCTCGCCCGGGGCATTATTTATCATTAAATTATTAGCTTGGCGCTATAATCACATGTGGTAATGTAGTGCCAGTCCAGGAACAGTATAAGGATCCGATTAAACTAAAAAATGAATTTAAAAAAATAGCACAATCATAACTGGGTTTGTTGCTTACCCAAGATCCACGGTGCTGTGAAGGAAGGAAAATAAAGACAGACAAGCACGCACAGACAGACACACAGACACGTGCTGACTCCTGTTGTGGGACCACAGCCTTGACGATGATGCAAGTCAACACAGCATTGATTAGATGACAGAAAGAATCAACCTGACGTCCTGAAGCTGGTCCTCGGAGATCAGGCCTCTGCTGTCGGACGGCCTGAGACCCAGGACTGAACGGCCCATGGGAGCTGCGCAGAGGAAGAATGGGTATCCGTAATGGCTGGGGGATTACTACGCTTGGCAGTATGGAACGCAGAGCGAATGAAGGGCAGGGGGTGGCGAGAGAGAGAAAGGCATCACATTAAACAGTACTGGGGCATTTTAATGTGTGAGGAACTCACACTCAGCACGATCCCAAGCCGCTAACCGCCAGCAGCACCTCCGTGCCAGCTTGGCGCCGTGCTCCAGGCCGCCGTGGCCAGTCTGCCTGGAGTTCCGGCACGACATGTCCGCAGAGACCGGAGTCACATGTTTACACACACTGTGGGAAATTTTAAAACTGCCCGTCTCATCTCTGTGAAAACCGGGGGGTTTAGTGCTCAGGCCCAAGTCACACAAGAAATGACACTCAAACGTTAAGAAGGCCGTTTCAGGAGAGGACGCCCTCCGGTGGTCAGCTGGCAGGGTGCCCAGTCCTCTGCAGAGACAACCCTCTCATGTTAGGAGATGGCTTGGGACCTCCTGACCTAGTGAGTCGAGTGAGGCTCTAGTTACCGTGGAGACAGTCGTCTGGATACTCCCGGAGGAGCACTCACCCCAGGAGTGCGGATGCAACCCTGCGGTCTTTTGTTCATCCACTACTTTAAATGTCTCGCATGATAGATCTCTTAAACCCAGCTACCTTTCTTGGGAGCAGATTTGGTACAGAATATCACAATATCCTAAAAAAAATAAAAAATAAAAAAAATCACATTAAGAGTCGTGGAGCTGTGTTAGTTGTTGAGCCTTGCAGGAGCAGGGATGGCTTAAGCTTCTGAGTGTGCTAGTCGACAATCCCCCATTATGCGGCTTTTAGCGGCACCTCGTGGCTGCAGAACGTTACTACAAAACTTTCAAACATACTAGCATTGGACATGTGATATTAAACTTAAAACCATTCCCAAACCCATATTCCTGTACTCATCTATGATCAGATCCATATAACACTACCACAACGGACAAATTAAAACACATCTGTGGCAATGGCAGATAAACAATTAGAAATCTAAAAATAAGAAACACCTTTTTCCCCCCCACTATAAAAGAAATCATATCTTGACTTGACTAATTTATAGTAAAGCAGGTTTGTAACTTGTCATTAATATATTCATTGACCTAAATCAAAGATTTTATTTCTTTGGAGGTGAAAGTAAAAGATTAAGGCATTATTTTTCTACTGAATCTGGAATCTCGGCACCTACAGACAGCTTTTTCTTACCAGTCACACAAACCGCAAGGGTTGGAATAGGCTGATGTTCAGTACGTCATAGTGACATTACCATGGTAACAGCACCAAGGATACTCTCAGCCACGATCTGCAGGTACATATAAAATGTATACATTGATTTAAATAAAATTAAAAAAAAAAAAAAAAAAAGACACACACACACACACACACACACACACACAGGTCACCAGACACAGTAGTGCAAGAACAACAGGAAGCAATTCAACCTTCAGCACATCTATTGGAGGTGACAAGGCCAGATCTCACAGACTGGACCAGGGCCCATCTTCACACGGGTACCAGTCACTCAGCTCCTCCACAGGGCCACAATAGCCACCCTTTCACACAGAGCCTGTGTGCACTCATCAGCTTCCACGTGGCCAGAGAAATGAACCCTCAGGCACGTGGAAGAAGCAGAGAAGAGCTAGCTCCATAGTGATGGGGGCCCGGGGCCCTTGGGTATGCTAAAGACTGCTGACACCAAAGCAACCCTGGAAACTGCAGGAAAGCTCCTGGCAACCGGGGGGTGGGGGGCGGGGGGTAGTGCTCTGGTTCTCTTCCCATCTGCGCAGCTGGGTTTGAGATCAAAGCTGACAGACACATCGCGGACCTGGAGGTCAAGGGCGACGTCCAACAGACTGCGACTGAAGCCGACCGACATTTCCATATGCAAATAAACACAGCAGCGAGTGTGGGATGCCCCTACTGCCAACTTCTGCTTTTAAAGTGTGCACACGGTATGTTTTCCTTGGCGTTGCTATCGGAAACCAAGTAAACAGGGACTCAATCGGTCATCATGAGACAAGCTAACCAGCCCGGAAAGGTGACCAAGTCCGCAAAGTTCGAGGGCTGTGTCGTTTTGCAAGGACTGGCGAAGGAAACGACTGCGGTCTCTGTTTTCATGCGACATCAGTTGTTCCTGGCAGTGGAAATTTTTGGCCGAACTGCGTTTCCTGTTTTACTGATGCTGATGCTGGCAGACAGACAGCATCGAGTGTAAGCCACACTTAAACGGCCAAAAATAGAGCAGAAATCTGGCATTCAGGTAGCTGGCATTAAGTTTCTGCTGCATTTCATACCAAAACCTCTTTGTAAATAAGACAAATTAGACTTTCCCCCGGCTGCTATTTGATTATCATACATTTTCAGTCCATGCTAAATGGTCAAAGTGGGTTCAGTGACCAGGTGGAGGCCGTGGTCGTTTCTTAAATCAGGAGAAAAGCCCTCATTTTTCCCTAAGACTCACACTGCACTGTTTTCACTGCTGGCAGGGAGACCAATGTCATTGAAATATATGCTGCAACACATGGCTAATTATACATTTTTTGCAAATTTGTGTCGAGTTACTGTCTGGAATATAAGGCGGTTAGTCATACTTATTAGCACTTACGGATACAGAGCCTTTTAAGAATCATTAATCAGGTAAAAAGACTGCAACTGCTCAAGCTAGTAAGGGCTGATTTATTCCACTAAGGTTTCAGACTGCAGTTAGCATAAATCCACTCCACCTACACTGATCCACAAACAGGGAGAGAATTGTACCAGAGGCTGTGAGAGTGTTCCTGACATAATGCTATGCATTAGGCATTACTCTGAAAAAGCTTTCACCAGATGATGGTGTTTTGGCCATCACTGCACGATATGCTATTTCAGTGAGTGTAGTAAGTAGTAGTGAATTGTCTTCAAGGTGATATACAGCCTCCTGTGCCTCCGATTCTTCATACCACCGAGTATGATATTATGGCAGAAGGATCTGGAGACTCCAGAGGAAATCAAGTCTTTGACTATTTGGCCACTGGGCTAATCCCAGTAATCCGGTGCAGTTACAAAGTTACAGGACTGTAGCTGTATCGTTCAAAATATTAGTTAAGTGGTCCTACGGCACATCTAACTTTTAAAGCATAGAAAATGCACTGTTGCTTTAATTAGCTGCAATGCTTCTGCTTACAGGTGCCTACCGATACGTACCACATGTGTTTCAGAGGTGGGGGTTCGGGCTGATTAGGCCCGAGCAATCTTGAAAATTACACCCTGGTTTCATTACATGTTTGAGATCAGAGTAGAATGACAAGTGTATCTTGATACAAAAGCATCATCATTAGTCACAGTTTCGGCCTAATGGTAATTGCGGTTTCAGGTTATTTTTGTTGATGCGGGAAACGCGGTTATTGGTGCGAAATATCCTACGATCTTAACTGCGCGAGGTAAGCAGCATTACCACGAAGCATCGTGTTCCACAGCCGCGAGCTGCACGGCGCACAGGCTGATCATCACAAGGTGGCGCCAAAACGCAATGCCGTAGCTGAAATAAAGACACCTCAAAGTGTGATTAATCTAACCATCCATCAAGTAATAGTTTATAATCATATAATTCTGTTATGTATTGTTTTCGTTTTGTTTTACAAGTGTGTTCTGGCACTTGCCATAGTGTAAATTAGAAACTGTGTGAATGTGTTATATAGAGAGCATATATAAAGAGAGAGAGCAATGGGTGTACACTCACCTCAGTCACACATACAGAAAATCTAGGCACTCCAATTCACTTAAATTGCATGTTTTTGTACAGTGGAAGGAAAATGGAGGTTCCGTCGAAAAAGCACGCAACGCAGACGCAGGGTGAACATGAAAGCTCCACAAAGCCAAAGCGGCGGTGTGCGGCGACAGTTACCGTGCCACTGTAGCGCCCTGACAGGCTTTCGCGATCGGCGTTTCATGCACGTGCAACTGTCACATCGCAAAAACTGTGCGTTCAAAGTTTGAAACCATCAATAAGTGGCGCTAAAACATTTTTACGGTGTCATAGGAAACCAAACGTAGCAAGCTTTATTTTAATGATGGTTCTTTTTCTATTTTTTTTTTTTTTTTTTTTGCAAGAGCTCCGCATGCGCTCTACGGGACAATCATAACCATTCACGTCCTTGCTGGTGGACTTATTCAGATCTTGTGCGCATTTGTGAGAAATTAAACGAAACTAAGTGAAAAGGACAAAAATGAACAATAACTGGAAATACATTCGTTTGCTGCAGTATGGAAATATTTTGTATTCCACCGATACGATACGATAAGCAATTTGTCATCTCTGCTTTCTGCTAGCTTCTCAATCAAGGCACTACTAACATTTATCAGACTTTGTTAGATAAGTTCAATTTCACTATACAGTTAATTGTCAACTCCCAATTAATCACAAAACCTTACAATATTCAAATGTGAACAATTTTCTGTATTGTCCCGCCCTAACACACAATATATTCACAAAATAATTAATATTCATTGGTAATATGTATCCTATTATGTAAAATGATGTAGCTAAACGACGGTGCTAACCGTTTTACATACAGCAATCATAAAAAATAAATAATTTAAGCCAAAGTGATGACAAAGACAGGCTAAGCTAAGGCACTTATTTATGGCTAACCTCGCATTAAGGGGGGAGTCCGTCAAACCTGAATGTTTTCTTCTAACATACATTTACATTGCAGTCATTCTGTACTGATATAAAAGTTATCCATTGTAGTACTAACTCATTCACTTTTAAAGTGAAGCGCTTCCATGCAAATGATGCGTTCGTTCTTTATTTGGATGGTCGGCCTTAGCGCGCGGTCTTATTTCCTGACAACTGTAAAAAAAAGACGGCGGCAGATGAAACAGGCAATTACGGTAAGAGATACTAACCGTGCACTTGCATTTCTCCAACAGAAGGGGGCAGCCGCAGTCCGCAGCGACAGCTCAGAGCCCAAGCGTGACGCAGGCGTTTTTGGGCTCTTGTATCAGCCAGCAGAGTCGGACCCAAACTAAATAAAATGAAATCATCCATTTGTCCAAATGCAAAGGGAGAGGCTCCATTTGACAGCCGTAAGTCCCCTATGTGTTCCCGTCGCCTGCCTGAGTTATGATTCCGCATTAGGATTATCAAGTAAGTACTCCATATTGAAGTGATAACTTTTTTTTTAACTTAATGTCAGTAATAAAACAAACTACACGAGTCAACTGCTACAGTCTCACAAAATATGATTCACAAAAAAGATAAACTATTCCCCTTAAAAGGCGGCGGGGGGGGGGGGGGGGCGGGTTGAACTAAAGCAACGCCCACCAAAACGATTTCTCCCCGACCCCCGGGGCCGGCTTGAATTCCCCAAAATTTTACCTTTTTTTCTGTCGTCCCTCTGCC
>JAODKE010000001.1:15053956-15071767 GCA_026779605.1 Mormyrus hasselquistii
TAGCATACATTTGTTTTTTATGTGAGTTGCTGGAAACAACCTTTGTACAAAGACAGACTGGGTTATTAAAAATTGCTAGAAATTGAACTGGTTTGCCCCCCCTCTGATTAATCGAAAAATTAATAGTCAGATTAATCGATTATCAAAATAATCATTAGTTGCAGCCCTTATTAAATCTATCCAACTAGAATGGATGACAAATTGTAAACACATATTGAGATGATACAATTGAAGGAATGGACGCAAACTCAAGACTAACCTTAGCCTTCGGCAGAGTCTAGCAAAGTGTATCCTAGGCTACAGCCTAGGGCCTCTGTAAAGGAGGGAATGGTTAAGGTGATTAAATCTAGTTGATCAATCTGGCGGCATTATACCCTACCTGCCCTCCCCTCCCCAATCTGTACATTTTTCTGACAGCACTCCCACACCCACCCTGGTCAGTATTTAATTAATTAATTTATTTATTTATTTTAATCTTTGGCACCCTATGCTTTGATTAGCGTATGATTGATGTGCCATTATTTTTAATTCTCTCATTTCTCTTTTGGATCCAAATAACCATGGGAGCACCCAAGATGAATACCCCAAACAAAAATAACAATATTACTTTTAGTCCATCTGGTTTTAGCCTATAGAGGGCAATAGAGAGTCAGGAAACCTTTTGTGAGCAGAGACACATTGGCATCAGAGTTGCAAAAGTGGTTCTGATACTCATTTAGATGTTTCCAAATATCCCCACCTGATGGTTCGGCACAAGACATCTTAGGGATCTTTAAATTCTGAGATAAAAGGTGCCACATAGGTGAGACGCGCACAGTGACAGCGGCCTCGTGGTCTTGATTGATGGAATGGTCCAAGCACAGCAATAATTAATAAACACACTGGGATGGGGGCCCAGTTGATGCCACTAACACTGCCGACATCTGCTGCTTGCCACTGGGGTTCCTGGCCAAAGAGCCACAGAAGTGCTGAGGGGCAGGAAGAGAAGGGAGGCAAGGAAGGAGGGGGCACATAGACACAGCAGAGACATGGCAACGGGTCAGTGAGTGCCGGCACATCCAGATAGCTAGATTCTACTTGCTAGCTAGCTAATTTTAACGTTGTAAGTGATTGTATCCTCCAAGTGCCTTTTTGTGTGGGGCTCGAGAACCATTCTAGCCCCTGGTGAAGATGCATTGTCAATGCCCAGCCCACATCCTACGTTTTCCTCAGTTCCCCAGCACTTCCAAAACAGTCTGCCTGGAAAAGAACCTTGAATCCTAGCCTGTCATAAGATGACAAAGTTGATCATAAAAAGAGTAAGTCAAAAACGCATGTGACCTAATGTAATCTCAGGAAAACATCTCAGGGCTGACCCAGGATTACACAGGACTCGGATATACCGAGGCTGGATTCACTCCATACCGGTCATCAAATTCCCATTTCCACAGATGGGGAGAATTTATGTAATGACATGATGACCTTAAAAAAAGATTTTCCAGGAAGAAGAAGACAGCTTATCTGGAGTATCAGCCATAAGGAGGAGATATGCTGAACACTCAGCCGCTTTTTTCCATGGGTAGGAGCTCTACCACAGAGCACCCCAAGGCTGTTTGATCATTCTAGGCTACATCTGACAACCAAACAGTGACAGGTGGCCACTTGGAGTGACGGTTGTCTTTGAGATGTTGCACAGGGAGTGCATGGCCCACAAGCAGAGGGGTTGCTGAGGTCAAGGGGTCAGAACCCTGAGCTATGCCACTGTCACTCAACATGAGAGCCTAGCCGAGGTCTCATATCGACAACATTTAAGCGCTGGTATATCTGACAAAAACCACAGTTTCCAAAAAGAAAGAACAAATTCACTACAATAGTGTTTCCCAATCTGGTCCTTGGGGAGTCTCAGACAGTGTATGTATTTACTGGGACTTGGGAGGGAGCAAAAGCATGGACCGCCTGGCAGGGAGCTGGAAGTAGGCTTGCCACCAGTCTCGTATAATAGTAGTTTATTTTCCAATGCAGGATGATTCCATATTATAAGGGATATGTGGTAACCCTAGCTGGGAGGGAGCAAAAACATGGACCATTTGTGGTTCCCCAAGGACTGCATTACATTAAACAGTATTCAAAATAAGGGGTGGGCGATCTGACAATTTTATATCATGATCGATCTTGTAAACTTTCACAGTGTACCTTTCTTGCAAATAGAGGTATTTTCAAACTTTACATAAAACTTTGATGACCAGTGATGACATGTCACTACCCAATCTGTACCATACATCCTTGCATGCCATGCCAACAGCTCACACCTAATTGTTTTTCAAAAATGTCACACATGAAGGAAACCCTGAGATAGAGATACTTGATATTTGGCCAGTCGACACAGCCATCTAGTAGGAAGTCATTCTGTCGGTTTACAAATGTAGCACAGATCCAAGGTGTCACTACACATTTCGTACCACCTGCCCAATCTGTACCTCGCATGTCTGTGATATAATGCACCGCATTACATTTTCTAGCACTGCCTGGTCCTTTCATTCTGCCATTTTACAGCAAATCATGTTGTCTGTTTTTACAGCAAAGTATAGTGGTCGCTTGATTGTTAAGCAAGAACTGGTATTAATGATTTTCTTAACAGAAAAAAAGTTTTCTTTTTTAATATTTCCATCAATTAAAATTGCTGTTATTCAGTAACCTAGTATTTTAGTATACTTAGAGCTTTGGTTCACTCTTAACTGAATGGACATTTGTGTTCATCCCACGGTGCACATAAGATTTAATTACCTTTTGAAAACTGTCTTTCATGCAATATTGTTTTAAATGGTGCCAATGGATAAGTCTTTAAGAATATCCAGACTTGAACAAGCCTAACAGTACATTTCAAAATTGGAAATCATATGCTTATTTTAATTCCTCTTTTCTGTAAAGCACTTAGTTGTTTAAAACAGTGTTTTATAAAAAAAAAAAAAAAAAGACTGACTGAGTGATTGAATGATTGATTGTCAGTATCACTCTAATTTTACTAAAAAAAAATTTGGGGGGAGGGGGGGGTCATTAACCTGACCTATGAATCACACACCATTTCCAGAACAATCTATACGCAGTAAACCGAGTTCAGTTAGCCCCAGTGAACACTGTCAAGATTCAAGAGTAGTGAGAGTGAAGGTGACATCGTATCAGTGTCACCCTGGCTACACATGGTGACCTGCTCAAGGATGTGAGTCAGCATTTACAACCAACTTCCTATTCAAACCGATACCTTTAGGACAGGCACAAACTGGTCCCACGACAAAAGATATAATTGTATTGTCTGCTGTAAAGAAAAAACAATCATAATAACTGAATCCTGTCAGAGTATCCCGATTTTCCAGATTGGGGGGTTCTAGGCAAGAGTATGATGTACGAGGCTGGGCTGGAGAACAAAATCAAGGCCACGGCACTGGGGGGAGCAACATAAGGAAGGCAACCCCAACCCACAAGCACCTGGACAAACAGTCTGAGCGCAAGGCCATACCCCGCCTGCCACACTTCCTGGCATTTGCAAGGACACCAGAGTTTCTAAGACGATTCAGGAAGAATTATCACTTGGGTGTGCATGAAGGGTTTGGAACATTCCGCCACACAGGAACACACTTATCAAGCAACGATTATAAGGAAAAGAAGGGGAAGCAATCATGGACCCAAAACTTAGACACAAGATAGTACTTATCAAAGAGTTTCCTTTTTTGTTGAAGCCACCCAGCTGCTGGTCTTGGAATGAAGAGTTCGATCCCAGTCATTCGGCTGGATGCTGGACCGTGTGAGAGTATTAGGGCTCGATTTGGAGGAAACACACTAGTCTCACACATTCATGTACTATGAAGCACCAACATGAAGTCTCCTTGAAAGTAAAATCTCCTTCGAACAACAAACTCAATCTGGAAAGGTGAATTATAGGATGTTTCATGGTTGTCTGGGAGCTAAGTAGATGCTGGTAATAGGGTTTGAGGACGTTATCATTGATCAGAGACAGCGAGATCCAATAACCACCTGTCCAAGCCGACATCACATTGATCGTCAGCAGGGTGCTCGCGTTCCTGTTTAGGTTACACACTTAGTGTAAAGTGTTTGGGGCTTAAGCCTCACGGCTTACCATCTAATTCTGTGCATCAGCATCTGATCTAAGTATTTATACTCACATCACAGTCACCGCCAGGCCACTTTGGTGAGATGGGATCTGTGGGATGAACCGCGCACCCACAAGCTCCTGACCTATCATGGTGAAACAATGGATGGCAAAGGGAACCCAATATAAAAGGCAGCCACCCACCCCTTCCCTCATATGCACCACTTCTGCTCCCATCAATTAACTGTCTGGAGATATGAGTTTCCTCAGCTGACATTAAAGGCTATAAACGAAAAGCACGACTGCCCCCCCACAGATCCTGCCCCCCCCACAGATCCTGCCTGGCAGTGCCGTTGGCTTCACCAGGTCGAAGCGTGCATCTGTTCCGCAATAACATGAAGGAAACGTTCGGCTGAGCAGCAGGCAAAGTGCAGCCATGCTTTTAATATCACTGCCATTCCCTGATCCCCCCCCCCAGGCAGACAAAGAAGGTGTCCGTTGGCTGTATAAGACATGGGACGAATTATCAAGTCAGGGTGGGGGGCAGCCAGGCTGTTATCCTGACTGGTGGGGGGCGTTAGACTAATTATCTTAGAGGGAGATGAGTGTAGGATTACTCAAACGATGAAAGGGTGGGGCTGGGCAGGATTAATCACCCCTGTGCTGCACACAGAGGGGTCTGCTCATCCAGCCCTGCCCAGCCAGACCCACTGTGACCCTCAATAAGGTGCTGGCCCCCTTCTGGAAGAGTGCCACCCACCTCAAGAGCTGTTGGTGTAGTAACCCCTACTAAAAGAGGTTTCCCCTTAAAATGGGCACTCTCCCAAGTCCTGGGACTGCCCTCACAGGCAGACGAGATTACATCAGAGTGGTGGGGGAAGGGGAGTCTTGTCCTGGGGGGTGCAGTCACACACAGCCAGAGGTGTGTGGGATGTGCTGCAGGGTTTGGAGCCTTTCTGTCTGGTTGCTCAACATGCCAGGTTTGCTTAATAAACGATGGATTCCAACAGAACAGGTCCAGCAAAATATCAGCTGGGTCACTGTGAGCAGCTTTCACGTTCTTACATATTCTTAAAAACTAGATCCAGGCATAGCATGAGCACTCTTCTAATCCTAATTATGCTACTTGGTGTTCTTCAGTCACCTCACAATCATAGAAGATCCTACAGGACCTCAGTAAGGGAAGACGACCCTCCAGAGGAACCTGAAGTACTGTTTCAGTTGCCAAAATACACACACTACTGATTAACAACAACCTGCAGTCAGCCATTAAGACTCCCACTCTTCCATGACCAGAGAAACAGGAAATGCAGGTTGCCAAACACATGAGCAGTTTGATAAGTGACGGATACCCATGAAATCAGTCTCTCCAACGACACATTATTGTGAAGTAAGGAGAGAAGCCAAAGACGAGGATGATGCACTCTGAGTCACCAGTGAGGTGCCAAGACAGTATGCTCTCCCAGTGATTAACTTGCACACTTGAGTGACGCACACGGCGATTTAGTTTCCCAGATCACTATCTGCTCCAAGGCGCCACAAACATGGCAGCTCGTCCCAGGGAGAGTAAGAGCGGCAGGGCCTGTGGAGAGTTTCCTGATGCCTGTCAGATGCCTCCTCTTACCCGATCCTTGTCATCTGCCACGTCGCACAGAACGTCGTCCAGGTCCAGGATGCCGCCATCACCATGCTCCAGGCGGTGAACCTGTACCCAATAACCGGGCTCCTGGGAGAAAGAAGACAGGACATCAGTGAGCACCATCTACATCACCATCCATGGCATCAGCATCACCAGGACCATCCATCCATGCTAGCCCATATTTCCGAGTCATGAATATCCATTCATCCATCATCATCATCACATAATTTATTGTACATTTTTAAACAAAGTATTCCCATTAATACATTTTATTTAATAGACACTTTTTCTCCATAACGATATTTATTTTTAATAAAGCAGGGTCAGACAGTCCCTGGAGCAATTGGAAGTTAGGGGTCTTGACCAGGGCCCCAATAGTGACATCACTCTGAAGACCCTGGGATTTGAACCAGTAACCTTCCAATTATAGTCACAGCATCATTACGAGCTGACATTGCCAGTAGTAGCATTTCAAGCACCATTTTAATTCTGCTACACGTCCAGCTGATGCACAGATGAAGCATTAAACCAAAAAGACATGACACCAAAAAGAATGAGGCATCATGATCCACACTGAAACTGAAGAAATCTCACAGCAGCTGATTACCCATGGACCGTTATTTTACCCCATTCCTCCCAGATTCCTCCCAGATGGAGCTGACAGCACTATGTTGTTGGTGTCCCATGGGCAGCCCAAACACCTCCAGCACACTGGAAAGGCTAAAGCCAATGTATCAAGCCTTTCAGCGGCAGAAGAGGAAAATATGGGGCTCTAAGTGGGGGAATTTGTCCCAGAGGGCACCCAGCCAGGACCCGTAAAAGCCACTGGGGGGGTGACTGATGGGGCCAGATGTCATGTGTTGTGCCCAAACCCCCACCCACCGACCAGAAACATAAATATCAGCTGAAAAGTGCTTGGGGGGAGCATGGAGTAGGAGCTACCACCCCGACTAACCACCAGATACCATCAGACGGCTGCCAGCACCAGAAGAACCTCAAATCCCCCTTCCCACCTTTTCCATAGAGAGAAGCGGGGGTGCTTAATCCATCAATCAGTGCAATCAGCCCATTAGAGAGGCCTGTGAGATCACAGCTGGTCAGGAGGGGTTTCGTCACCCGGGAAGGGATAACTGGTTCTTTGGTTGATCATCACGGGGTCTGTGATGGTGCTGGTTGTTTAATTATGAACGAGGCAGAGAAACATGCTAACCGCTGCTGTTTGTCAAGAAGCCATCCAGAAAGCACACAAGAAAAACCCAATGTGGCAGAGGAACTTTAATGGAGCTTCGCTAACTTTCAAGTATTAGACACATCATTTTATTTCTCATATTCAGCTTAGTCTTAAGTCGTTAATTTCTCTCTGATAAAACTCATTCACTTTTTAGATGCACATATGACGAACTAACATTCGGCTAAAAGGAGCTGCAGGCCTTTGTCTGCTTTATCCTTTCCATCTGGGCAATGGCAGAACCCTGTCACTCTTGTCCAATCAGCAGCTCCCATGGGTGTGAAATCTGCAGCACAGCAAGGGAGCCAGGCCAAAGGCAATGAGCGCCGCACTGTTCACCAAGCCTGAAGGACAGGTTGACTGATAGCACCGGGACAATGAGGCAGCACTGGTGTACTAAACTTAGTACCTGTGATCTCTCTGCTTTGTTTATGAAAATACTGCACAATCACTGGTCTCTGCACAGAAATTAAATTAAATTCAATTAAAGGTAAATAAAAATGCTGTGTCACACCAGGAACTAAAACCAGGGTGAAAGAGGTAAGTCCCAGACTTAATTGCTAATTAAATTTCAAATTAAAAAGGCTGAATTGTTCATTCAAATCAAAAGGCTGTCCTATTAGGGATGGAAAACTTCAGTGGAGGGGTGTATCACTTGAAGGTTTGACCGTTCGGAGAGGAACTGCAGAGAGAGTACCTAAGGTGGGGTCTGTATGGCTGTGAAACGACCACTTGGGGGAAGGGGGATTTCTTGCTAATTCTATATTCCCATCTTGCACTTTTGACACCAGACAGCACTAAACCCACATATTTGAGAAGCTCAGTTTGCAGAAGTCATGAGAATCACCCCTCTGGCGACAAGCGGAGGTCTGGAAGTTCAGGCTGAGGAATCCCTATTGGCAGAAGTGGAACGTAAACCTGAAATTATCCAAGGAATCAACATACATTGGGAACTCAAAGCACACACTGGAAGTTCCAAAAACAAAGGTCACATTCATGAAGTAGGGAGATTTATGAAGAGCTTCCATTGTGCAGGACGATGTCTCAAATGGCATGCACAGGGTGAAACCGTTCAGCCACCTTCCACAAATGGACCAAAAAACACACACACACACACAGACCGACTGCATCTGTGGTCTTATAGGCTGATCTCTGTGTCTACATGCCTTATATATGCTCCGTGATTAAACTAAATACTGTTGTTCACAAAGTTTTATGTATATCCCTGACCAATAAGGCCCACTATAAACCTGCCCCCTACAGTACTAACTGTATGATGAAAGGAGCAAACATGTACCTGGAGAGGACAGAATTAAAGCAGAGGATTCTGAACCCAGACCGACAGCCAGGAAACAGAAAAGCAGCCCCAATGTCGCGGAGAAACAATCCAGAGCTACAGAGTATTACATATTGGCCAAGAACATTCTCCCTAGACAAGAAAGCACCAGAGTACACTATCCCGCACATTTTACCATAGGGTAACCGAGGTTCCTCCTCGTTTTGGAGGCTGACAGTGCCTTTGGTCAGCAGACACAGTCCAATATACTAAACAGATGATGGGAGCCAAGCAGGAAGGCTATGCTAATGGACAAGAAGGCTATAATAACAGGCAGGCTCTGCTAAAGGACAAAGAGAAAGAACATGAATCACATCATACACAGAAACCAGACACACGTGCAACATGCTGCCAGATTACTGATGATAAAAACAGATTAGCAGGTAGCCTCAGTTTTTACTGAGCATCTGTACATAAGTTACGCTAAAGGTGAATACACAGATGGAAGACGGATGCTGCTAGAGGGAAAGTGGCCTTATGAGTGTGTGTATTAGCGACTCCATAACCCATGAACAAGTAGCTGGGATCATCCTCTAATTCATGGAGGAAGCTACTATTACATCATCAGAAATTAACATCCGTAAACCGTTAGCATTCAGCTAACACAGCGAACAGCCCTACACCCTCACCATGTACCCATTAGCGGTCGCAAGCCAAGTGCTGCAAACTCATCCGGTAGCATCCTGCTTGCCAAGGCTGCTAAGCTGCTAACACACAGAAGCCGTCGTTAGCTGCGCCACTGCCCCTCTCTGGGAGAGGCTAGGGACTGCTTCACTGCTGCCAGGACTCATGCTGCTACTTTGGAAGGGGAGCAGGCGAGCTATCCGGAGGTGGGTGCTTGGCGGAGGAAGCGTGGGCAGGTGCCTACAGCCGGCCCCCAGGTCATAGTGAGGACAGCGGTCTGTGAGAGCATCACACCTTTCCACAGGCACCATACACAAACTACAGTTGACAGATATGTGTTTTTCTGTGGCAGATACTGATTTTTTTATGGGATGGGGAGGACTGATGACTCATTTTAGGCTAATTTTTTAAAGGAAAAAATACATGAGTGACAACTGCTTAAATTAAAAATATTTAACATTAATAAAACAATAATAAATTAACTTGAAATAATCATATTTAAACAAGGGCATGTAACATTTAAAGAAAGAATATAAAAACAATAACCACAGCTGCTCTCTTTGGCATTTCATGATTCAATTTCAGTCAAAAGTAACAAACTACTGTTTCAAGACTGAGGTCGTTTCGGCTTTGTGGCGAGGTTATTCATCAAGTGAAACTGATGTAAGTAGGAGGAATTTAGTACTCTTGCCTTTGGTTGTCACGCAGGTTCACTGCTGTTAGTTGCTGATAAACCACACTACAACACTGATGAAGTGAGTGGTCTGCATGACTGCGCGTCAATCGAACATATTGCCCACAGCCTTCACTATATCAGCGAGAGACTACAAGGGAAGCTATGCCTCCTCTAAACTGTCACAAAAAATGATCAACTATGTCCTGTTGTATTTACACAACTATTACAAAGAGCATGCTTTAATGTGTTCAACTTCTTGGTTAGTTTGTTCAGAAGAAGCAATAGTTTCACACAGGTCATCTACCGTGATTTTTTATTTGTCATACATTACATTCCCATGGCAGCACGATCCAATAAAACCCATTGAAGTGCAGCTTCACTGGAATTCAATGGCACTTCTGCTTCCAGTGCAGCAAAGCATTCATTGGGCAAAAGCTTCAAAATGTAATTTCCAGGGAAGTTCAGCATCTCTGGGAGACAATGGGGCAGTGGGCGGTCCAGGACTGCTGCATGATGATTGGAGGAACTGTGAAAGTACCTGCACCTCTTTTTGATTGACAGTGTTTTGAAACGATACTTCAGTATCAGAGCATTTCAAGTTCGGTCCCATGTGCATTTTCAGCAAGTGAAGTCTTTTCATTTTTTCAATTTTCATTTGTGCATATCCTACTGTAAATAACAAATACAGCATTCTTGAGTTCTCTCTTTGTTTTATTATTACGGTTCGTTAGCAGGTTAGTAAAGTGTGTTCACTTATTTCAAACTAGGTTTGGGCGGGGGGGCAACTAGCCAGCTTCCCCTATTTGAAACGCCACCAGTCGGCACTGATATCAGCTAAGTTTTATTTCTGGCCATTCCATCGGTTGACCTCTACTCATAACCCTGGTATCTCAGCATTTTGTGTATATGTAACAAGTAACCGCGTCTAGGACCTGTGCGTACATTTGTACCTGTATATGATCAGATTAAGTCCTCCCACTGTAAATTACATATATAAACACCAACTTGTTTATTCATTTTCAGTTGCACTACCACCAGACACTTTCCTGCTAATTACACACTATTTATGATCATTGATTATTGTTCATCGTTCAATGTTTAATCTCCACATAGTTAAGTCCCCTGTTTCACTTTCTGGGAGCGGAGGCAAACAAGCATTTCACTGCCAAAATTGTCATTGTCCTGAGTGTAACTGTACATGACACATCATTCAAGGCTTTACATTAAGCCATGCAAAATAACAGCCCAGTCTTTTAGAGCGACGCTCCACCCCCTAGCTCAGTTACCCAGATGCATACGGCCCCATTCCCAAGAACACTGCAGATGATCCCAGGATTCACCGTTTTGTTCCTGCATGTTTTCCCCCATGCAGACGTGGCACGGGCGTAAAGGGAACAGCGGCACATGCATCACAATGGAGCCTTTGACGGCGGCCACTACTCACCCGCCCGCACCGGAGTGCAAGATAACACTCACCACCAACACCCTGCCTGTCACACTGGCGACTGAAGGAGACTGATCGAGACAATAACTGGCAGGAGGGACCAGACAGGCAGGAAAGACAAAGAATACCAACAAACAAAGGCTTTGTGTTGAAATAAAAAAGAAAAAAAAAAAAAACTGTGTGATTTGTGGCCTTTACCATTTATCAGGAACCAGGGGGCTTCACAGATAGCAAATGTTCACGCGACACTTATATAAACAAAACAAACCACTAAAATCACTCCTTCTGGGTTTTCAAAGGAGCTTATTTCTCGGAGACAAACTCACGGTCCCAAGGAGCAGCTTTGCTCTTAAACCACCCGGTATCAGACAGCATTACGAGGCCCGATTCCTGCCAGCTGGTTGTTTGGTAACCAGCCCCTATGCCGGTAATGATGTTTTGCATAAACAGTACCTCAGAGAGAAAAAAAACCCACAAATTGTGTTTGCTGTTACCATGGTAATAGGTGTGCGTGGGGTAAAAAACGCTAGTTCACACGCCGTGTGGTCCATACACAGGCTGCCCTGTATGCGCTCGGTAAGGTGTAGACGTCCTCGCTTGAGTTCACATCGCATGCGTGCATATGGGGTAATGCAAACTGACAGCGGGCATGCAGGAACATGCCAAGAGGCAGGTGCCCCCCCCCAAAACGATGGGCAGGACCCCCCAACCATTATAAACCCAACCTCTGCAGCTCACAGCTACCCCTCATTCACTTCATTTTACTTTCTATTTTATTTAGCAGATGCTTCTGTCCAAAGTCATGTGTATTTTTTGGAAAAGAAGGATCATATAGTCCGTATACCATTTGGGGGCCGTGCTCAAAGGCCCAAAGGTGAAACCACTCTCCTGTTCCTGGAATTCCAATCAACATTCTGTTCATAACCCACTGAGCTACGCATCAAGCCACTCGAGCACTGTGACACCCGTGACAAACCTCGCAGCCTTTTGAGGAAGCGAGTGAAAGGATGGCGGACTTCCCCCAGGCTGGAAACACTTCTGGCATCTCGCTAATGCGGTCGACGGCTTTCCTGTCATTCGCCACCGCAGAGGCTCACCGCATGCCCCCGGGCTTCCTGCGGGGAAACTCTCACTCTGTCTACGTCCCTGTTCCTGCCCCCGTCCCCATCCACAACACCCTGCTAGTAGCTGACATACGGCTCCTGAATCTCACCTGCGTCTGTCAGAATTAGCAGTGTTCCTCACTGAATTTCAGACGAGGCCACGCTTACTGGTTTGGAGGGGGGTTGGGGGTCACCATTTACTGTTTAAAAGCTGGCTAACCGGAAGTAATCATGATGCTGCTTCACTTGATTGCTAGTTAACTAAGTAGCTGCACATTATCGGGGGACGTTGTATTGTATCTGGATTAAAAATGAATAAATCTGGTCAGGATAATTTGCCACAATGGCCTCCAAGGGCATCCAGTGGCCAGCAGGCCACGCAGTGAAGACCACTGGTCTAGGGCCTCAAAAGATATTCTACCTACAGCTACATCAGGTACACAGAGGAAATCAGCTACTGGCACAGAATTCAGTAAATCAGCTTCAGAGCAATTGGAGGTCAGCATGTCGAGCCTGGAGGAGCAATCCACCCTTACAGGCCACCCCGTCTGGTGAAGGTCGTCAGATCCATCACTGCTGCTCCTTTTACAAGGAGACTGAGGCCTGCGAATATACACCGCTACCCCAAAGTTTTTTTTTTATTATTATTTATTTATTCCATGCCATTAACTGCAACAACAAATTAAAACCAGCCAGCCACACTGTCTGACTACCAGTAATGCCCAGTATCATGGATGAGGCTCTTATCCATTTCAGGGGCTACAGCACACACAATATTATTAATAACAACAAATCAAGCAATAATAAACCTGCAGTTTTTTCCCCCCTACCATTCCTGAAAATATCAAGAAGGGCCACACAGAATGATGATTCCATACAGGCAGAGAAAGAACAACTAAAAACAACGACTGATGCGTGATTTACCTGCTTCACGCTCATTTCACACAGTGCGATGCCATGACTGTACATTTAAGTCTCGACTTACTGACACAAACTGAACGAGGCAGAACAGACCAAAGGAGATCATCTGCTCACTTGACTGGAGCACCTACCGACTCAGAAACAAGTGTTTGCCTGCCAAGGATCCTAGATATCCAAGGAGGCGAACATGGTTACAGCATGACCATGCTGAGTTAAGGGCGCTGACTGCAATCAGACTCCAAATCCATTTACTTATAGAAATCAGCTGGATGTAACCTAACAGTAAATAAATAAATGAAAATGAAAAGCACCACGGGAAAATTTTAATTAAAGTTGAAGCACTTATGAGTTAAGGACCTGGTTGACCTGGCCACCCTGCAGGTATCAGCGAAACAATCCAAATTGTTGTAGAAGTTGAAATGAGTCTTAAAGAGCCTGCATTATGCAAGCTTGATTCTTTGGTGATCATGAAATGTAAACAAGCGCTCTCAGAAATATGAGGGATTGGCAAGGTCAGATACAGCTACCCATCTCTTCATCCCCAACCTCATTTCACAACCTCCAGTACCTTTGGCCTGGCCGGCATTGAAACAGAAAGACGAGTCTCCCATCAGCTTGGGTTCACACACCACAAGTAGCTGGAAAACCCACGAGGCGTGGAAGCGACCCCGAGCATTGCGACCCCAGAATCCCGATTCCCAGGCAAGACTTGGGGACCGTCACGGGAGCGGCGGTGGGTCCAATAACATTGATTTTTAACTAATAAACAATACAGATAAGAAGATACTGTCTGATGGAAGCTTCACAGAAACGTCATGACATGAGAGCAGAAAAATCCTAAAACAGGAGCCGTGTGGCCAAAATAAAACAAGGAGAGCTAAGTCTACAGCAAGGAGGAGACATAAATCACCCCCAAAAGCTACAGCAAGCATCGCCTGACCAACAGCATTCCAGGATAATGCCAGAGCAGAGGTAATCAGTATGACCAAAAAGGATCAGGCCAGAAGACCGCAAGTATGCTTCTTCTATCTCTTGGGCAAAGGTGCTTGACCCATTCCTCTGGGAATGTATGTATGTGTGTGTAGCACTGTAGCACAACCACTGGGTTTGGTCCAGGAGTTGCTTCAGTCTGGTGGAGGGCTGTGTCAGACTGCTTCAGGTTACAGCATGTCAGAGCCCAGAATTGCAAAGTGCAGCATTAACACTGGGGCATCTGCTTCAGCGCCAGGTTTTGTAGGTGCTTGGATGCACCTTCAGCCACAGCCCACAATCAATGCTCCTCATCAATTTCGGACATTCAGCTGATAAGGGTGCACTCCACTGACCTCCTGCAGGAGATGTAGCATAAACCACCTCCGCTTGAGACGTGGCGAGTCGGTCGTTTTGGCCACTTGTCGGCGAACGGCCTAATCCTCGTTAGCTAATGACGGTGCACTTGAGAGGAACTGAACATCGACAAAAACGTTTGCACTCAGACACATAGCAGAATCCTCAGCGGTCAGAGCACCTGCCTGTGGTAAAGAGGGATGTGCTCAGCATCTGCACCCCCCCCCCCCAAAAAAAAACCCTGAAAAGAGGGAGGGACCACATCAAAAATCTGTCAAAAACACTGTGCTAATAAACTAAGGGAAACGGGTGAAAACAATTGACACTCTGAAAAGGCCACTATCACCCGAGAGACATATGGGCCTCCTGTCGACAGCCCATAACATCCCTATCGTCAGGTCCACTTCAGCAGTGTATTCATTAATAAAATGTCGTCACCTAATCCCTGCTTTACTTCAGTGGACACATCTGTCTGCCTCTTCATAGCTACCTAATGGAGATTAGCTTTTATTTATTGCATGTTTCAGATAAAAACTGAAAATTACAGAAGCACCCAGTGCCACCACTCAAACCATGCATTTGCATTGGCCACAAACAGTCACTACATTGGGGGGCAATGGCCATCACCTACACTTCAACAATGTGTCATATGTCTAAATCGTCCTATTTTGCTTCTTGGGTTAGGGTTTGCTTGTATTCCCACTCAAAAGAAAAATAAAGCGGTCAATTGGGGAGAACAGGACACCCAGTGCACCGAAACTGGCTGGTAAGGAGAAGAAGCAAGAACTTCACCAGTCTCTACAGATTTATTCCAGTGAGAGCTCCTGATCCTGGCTCCGTTTGACCGTGAGCCTGGCGCCTTAACCGGGAGTAACCCCTCCCTTCAGCATGGGAAACACCAAACCCCCACGACCAACAGCCCAGAACAGGACCTCTGTCGCATAAGCTCCATCCGTCCAGCATCAGCATGCGCAGCGGACAGATTGGCGGCTGCGCTGCTTAAACACCATACCCACAACAAATAACTGCAGGATTCGACCCTGCTCATCACTAAGCAGACCTTTCTGAGAACATCTTTCTCCTTTATCAGTATGTCCATTCAGATATCCATCTGTGGCAACCCGCAATCACATTAGCAACACCCTTAATGGCATCTCACTTCTTTTAAATCAGGGCTGATGTGCTTAAGCAGACTGTTACTCACGCCAAACCGCAAAAATTGGCCTCACGATGGTCAAGATAGAAGCTCCAACCTGCAGGAAATTCCATCAGTCCCTCAAGTGTGTTAACAGCAGCAGTAAGGTCAAAGAGGAGGCCAACATAAGCCTCATTCTCGGCCTGCCCCTAAATTGCTTTCTGCTGACTACTCTGCTTACCCAGGTCAAGTCTCCAACTACCCTGAATGGTGTCACTCAGCAGATCATCCAGAACTAGCAGAAGTCCAAGTCAGACCATTCCCAGAAGGAAAAAACAAAACATGCAGTGGATTCGGAAAGACAAACTGAAAAGCATCCAGTCAAAGGACAGAGAAAAGCATTGAGAGAAGGGCTGGTTTCCACAGAAAACCACATCTTTCCAACCATCACTCATTCAACAGAATAGTGGTGGTTTCTAATGAAGCCTTAAGCGTTTTTATTCTTCTGTCATTACTGCAGCCCATCATACCTGTGGAGACCATGTGCTACTGCAAACAAATAAGGGCATTTTCCCTCTGACTTCTAGTCAGGTACCAGTACCAAAAGTACCAAATCAGCTCAGTATTTTTCTTTATTTCAGTACTTTGAGGCAAGACTTGCAAATGTGTTTACTGTCAATTAGTTAAATAACACAAAAATACATCTGTCACCCTGTAAAAGCATAACTATTAACTCAGAAAACAATGATAAATGAAGTTTACATAGATGGATTAATAATAATAATAATAATAATAATAATAATAATAATAATAATAGATAAATGGATGCGTGGACAAATGAAGTGACCGAAGCTTTAATTGCGATCCAGTCAGAATAAAACTTACAGCACATTAATGCAGATGGTATGACAAGTAAATAATGTATTTGCTATAATATACTAGGCTTGCACTATACTGCAAAACTTTACAAAAAAAATCATATTGAGATATTTTAAAAACATTGGTATATTTATAAAGCAAAAAAGGAGTTAAATACATTTCTCACAAACCCATATAGGATTGATTTAAACAGCAAAGATGAAAAAGGTTATGACTGGCTGGGAGAGCACATGCAGAGCTCATGCAGAGCTCATGCAGAGCTCATGCAGAGCTCATGCAGAAGCAGAGCTGGGACACTTTAGACTGGCTTAAGCCCCACCCATCCGTGCTCCTTTGAGCGCGTGTGAGACAGCAGGGGCGTATCAAATATGGACTGGAGCGATCTCCCATTTCAGAGGGTCTGGAGGATTCGGACCGGGTTCTCGGTAACTCAAGAACGTCTCCGGTATCAGATCACCTGCTCCTCATCGCTTATTGATACAGAGGCTGCTTTCTGTGGCCCCATTCTGGCGAGGAGACAAAGCCTCGATACGCTACATCAGGTGATCTGGCAGCCTCTGCTCTGTGGGGTGAACCTCAGGAGAAAAGGAAATCTGCAGGGCCAACACCACAGGCTGCTCTCCATATTATGCAAACCCATTCAGGCAGAGGCATACTGTGCTATTTTTAATAATCCTGTAGTGTACTTAACTCCTGCGGGATCTGAACATATAGCTACACCATCATATCATAACTTCCTATAGACACAGGTGACTTTCAATGCAGCGGCTTTCAATACATGTCGAAAGAGTATCAAACACTGACAAAGCTGCAGACCAATTCAAAGTCTCCATAAATTTGGAGAAACACCTAGAAAACTGAACAGGGTGGATGCGGTCAACGATAATGGGGTGGAACAGCTATAGAGTGGGAGGTCACAACTGGAGGTCCACAGAAGTTAGAGATGAGGAGAGGGGTATTTGGTATCATTTTTGGTATTGAACACTTCAACCCCTGAAACTCTTGCAGTGAACAGTCTGATTCATGCACACTTCATGCATTGGTATTACTGCGACAGTCACGCCAACCACACTCAGCTGCCAAACACCCTCAGTGGACACTGCAGCTGCAGAGAAATAGGCACAACTGACTTCCCTGGTATAAAAGCCCAGCTTTCGGCCTCCAGGTTACTGACACGGTGTCTAAGAGGTCTACGACCTGCCACTAGGCCAAAGTTCAGCAGCGCTATACCTACACAGATGGAAACGGGTTCCAGGCAGAAACATGCCCTGAGAAAGCTGCTCTCTACCAAAAGTGGCATTCAAATCTCTGCCTGCAGGTACTCGCCCTGATCCTTGGTATTAGGGATGCAAATTATCGAGTAATTCATTAATCAATAGTTGTTTCATCTTATCGATCGATGATCGATTAATTGCT
>JAODKE010000001.1:15074472-15093303 GCA_026779605.1 Mormyrus hasselquistii
CACTGAAACTGATACTACATTTTTTCGTCTCACTCTGACGCGCAGCATCAACAACCGTGTACCAAAACCAATGAATATGCTGCTAGAGGGGGGGGGGGGAGGGACAACAAACAGGCAATAAAGATAATGATGTTCGCTGACTGCATCATCATTTTCTAGTAACACTGGTTTTTGGAAAGCTTTTAGTGTTTTCATCCATCTTCCCTGACATCTCATCCAATAGCGAGACACTGGATCCTACACAACACACTAATTAGCCAAAAGTGACACAGTCCACCTCAAAAATACATTACCATTTTTTTGTGCACCCACCTTAAGAGGAAACTTTTTCTTGTACTGTTCAACATGAACAAAGGAGTTTATAACCCCATGGATTACTTTCTGATTTGGGTCCTCGCCACAGCGGTCACTGCAAGTTGGACACAGAACATTACGTCACAATGCTACATTATTCAAAAAGACAACCCTAAAAATGGGTAAAAGGTGCATCACTGAACGTGGATCTGCATCTGTTCATGAAGCGTGTGCATGACCAGCACTGGAGCAGATACAGCACACACACGTGATGCTTTTGATACAAGAAAGGCATCTGATTAAGGGCCAGTTTTCAGTTCATGCGATAGCAGACGTGCCCCGGCACGCATGAAGCCATGCCACACCTGCGTGACCCTTAACGTTTAAACTTGTAGCGACAGGGCAACTGCGCACACACTGTCACGGGGCCTGCGGTGGCCTGTCGAGCAAAAGGGCCGCTTAGAGGCGTCAGACAGGGAAACTCGCAAGCGAAAAACACCTACTTCTTAATTTCATTCAGCAACATCCGGATCAAGACGGCCTGCAGGGGCTCGATCATCAGTTTCCTCCACATGTCAAGCGCCAGCTGGGGATGAACAGAAACCTTTAGCTTTTGCAGGGTATTGCCATCACCTATTCACACAGAAGACATTTCAGTTTATAATAATGGCGGCACAGCTTTGGAGAAACCCGCTGTCCACATATACGGCATATACTTTGCCCACACATAACAAAGTGTTCCCTATGGCAGCGTTTCCCATCGTAGTCCTTAAAGACCCCCAGAAAATCCACATTTTTGCTTTCTCCCTGCTCCTGACACTCCGGTACCAGGTATTTGGTGTTCTTGTTTGTCTGGGAGCTGGGAGGGAACAAAATGTGGACTGTCTGGGGGTCCCCGAGAACTGGGTTTAAAAACACAACTATGGTTTCATCTCACGCGAGACCTGAGGACCAAAATGAACATCTCGAGCCCTTTGGTGAGCTCCCTCACCTCTCCAATCTCCATCAGTGGCTCGTTCATGTCGACTCCCCCATAGCCATACTGCAAGTCTGCTTCAGTTAGTTTGTTTTTCTTAATGAACTGTGTGTTGAGGTACCTGCGCCAAGGGAAAAACAGAATCAGAACTGGGAAGAGAGGGGTCCGTACCCCCAGATGAGATGGTGGTGAACTGGAGAGTGCAGCTGGGAATAAATCCCCCATCATGGCTTGGTGAGCAGGAAGGTACTACAGGGGGTGCCGACTGGACCTGAGGTGGTCAGCGGGACCTTAGACAGCCCAAGCACCCCCCCCCCCCCCACCATATTATCAGAGTGCCATGTCGGCCCTGCGTGCCAGTGTTATTATGCTTGCAGCACTCTAAACACTGGATAACCACCGGAGTGTCAAGTCGGCCAGTCAGGATACCATGGCAACAGGGCAGACGTAGCATTTTTCTAACAATATCGGTTTGAGGCTTAACATGTGGCAACACAAAGCAAGACACAACACGAGAGAAGCCGGGGCGTGATGGGAAAGCCGCCGGTGTGCCGTAGAGCGCCATTTGTGGGCAAGCCAGCCATGTATCAGTATTTCACATATGTTACACACTGATTCGCAGTCAAAAAACACTGAAGGCATTTTACTTTTCAAGCTGAAAACCCAGCCAACAAGTATTAACAGGGCAGCCTAAGGAATCACAACATGTCAAATAAACTAGAGTTCAGCTTGGTTTCATAAGTAAATAGCTAAATAAAGACAAAAGGCAGATATAAACGTGACACAGCCAGAGAGGGGTGAATTCATAGCAGCCCGGCACTTTGCACACATGTACAGACTCCCCCACCAGAGTTTGGTGAAGCAATCATAGACCCCAGGTAAAAATAGACCTTTCTAAATAAGGACTCTAAAGAGAGGTATCAACTGCAAATGACACAAGTCGGCATGATAATTTGCATAGTTAAATGTATAGGTTAAGCCTAGGATAGGTTTATCCTAGGATAGGTTTATCCTTAATGCTTGCTACCTAGAAAGCCAACTGGAAAGGGATGCTTTCTGGACATGGACAGATTTATGGCCAAAAACTGAGCGCGATCAGGCAGACTGCAGTGAGAATTCATGAGCTACTGAATGAAGAAGAAATGGTATAAAGTAAAGCTGAGCTTCAAATGCGGACTGAATGGGAAAGAATGACGGCCGCAGCATAGTGCTTGAGGACAGCGATGTCTGCTGTCAGGATGATCAGGGAAGTATTCTGACACATATACTTATACATTTAAACAGGTGGGTGACTCTGAATAAAAGCACAGCTCAGTAAATGAAATCAAAACACAGAGATACCCAGAAAACACACCCAGGTGAGGAAATGGTTTACCATGCAATTCAAGTCGAAACAATTATGAGTGAAAGTAACATTTATGTGTTCAGTAGAAAAAAAGAGTGAGGTAGGAGGCAAACAGATACAAAAATAAGATGACATGCCATGGGAAAATATGGATTTTCCTTGCACGTACACATTTAGAGCCCCTTTCATCAGTGCTGGGAATTTCAGGTCTAGAAACTACAGATCCAGGCCAAGATTTTGTGTCTACCAACCAGCTGAGTACTTTGTGACTGTGACTCCTTATGCTTGACTGGTTGGTAGGAACAAAATCTTGATCTGGATTTATAGCTTCTGCATCTGAAATGTCCAACACTGCTTTCCATACACACACAATACTCTGAATGTTAATTGCAATAATTCAGGGAAAACTCCCTGATCAGCCAGCAGCGATTACAAGCAGCGTGGCTGGTTACCTGTATAAGCAGTCCATGTAGTCGGCCCCCTTGCTGTACTCCTCCCAGTAGCGGTGGTACAGCACCAAAAGCTGCTCTTCAGACTCCAGCACCTTCTAGAAATAAAAAGCACCTGGTCTTTAGCAGCCAGTCATGGGCTGGACTCGCAGCGCACAGGTTACAGAAAACCATGAATCCTCATACCTTGTACAACTGTCGGACATGATTTTCCAGGAAAATCTTTGTCTCTGTATATAGTCTCTCACCCAGGGGCTCAGGGTATGCGACACATAGGGCGTATATGTCCCTGTCACATGGGTTAAGGGAACAGAACCATTCAGATTTAGATGCACACAGCAGCAAGAAACAGAGCTCTCCTTGTTTCGTGATGAAACAGACTTAAAAGTCACATTACAATAAATCAACCGTCAATATTTTCACTTGTTAGCAATTCGACTAAATATCAACTAAATCACACACCTCTGTCACTGGCAATAACAATGTTTCACTTTTTACATTATGTGGTGCCACAACAACACAGGCAGGATACGAGAAGCGGTCATTCCAGGTGGCACGCTCCACATAATCAAGCATCACCACAGCCTTGATTGTTGTCAGAAGCTTGTTCCATGTTTCATCAAAATCCACTACTCGCGGCTTTAAGGACATCGTATACCGTTCTTGCAAGCTTGGGGGGGAGAGAGAAAAATTTTTTATTATTTGGCATCATAAAGTGGCAGGTCTCACACATTAACAAGTACTCTGCTGAGATCAGAGTACAGCATATGAACATCATACTTAGATCTCATTGAGATCTGAAGATGGAATGAAAATGAATAATGACATTTTACAATGAATTAATAAGTGACACACATTTGACAACACAGCAAATGCAGCTCTCTCCACATGCACCTGCATTATTAGTCTTAGGCTAGTTATACGCTCAAACTGTATTTTCAATGTGTATAAGGGATGTATATGGTGCTTATGTACTTGGTGACATCACTATAAAACACTACCCCACCCCAGTCACGGAGGCAATTTTTCCAATAACGGCTTTGCTCCTGGTTGAACAACCCACACAAGATATACTGAGTGAATTTGAAATGCATAACCATCATTCTTCATCCTAATAATTTCATTCCCCCTGTTAATGAGGAGACATCTAAGTGTTGGCCCGTGCATATCCTCCGGTACACACTGCGTCATGCGAAACGGACTCAAAGAAATCCATTCATCGCTTTGTCAATCATTTCCAGAACGAAACACTTCGGAAAATCAGCCTGAGCCATAAGGGATGACCGTCTACCCCAGTACGTGGAAGGCGTGCTTCCATCCCTTAAATCTACAGATGCATTAAGTTGGTTCAGAGCTAAGGCACTCACTTGAGTGTTAAATATTCAACTAGACGTAAATACGATTCAAAAATAAAGAGAATGCACAACTACTTTATAGACTTGATAGTAACCGCCCGGCGGGGGAATACCGGGCATATGAAGACACTGGCCACGACCTTGCGGGGAAACCGGGTAACTTCCTATAATCGCTATGATCCAGCTTTTAAATGGATAGGCTCTTGTCTCAACAGTACTGTATTCACGCCAACCACCCATAGTCACAATTTTCACAGCCATTTATATAGCTACACAGCAGGCTAACATAGCTAAGTAGCATGTTAGCTAGCTGCAAGTAATATAACAAATTTAAGTTCACAGGGAAGTTACGGGTAACATTAACTAAACTCGGCAACCTAAATGAATAGTTGTTTTGAAACTGAGACATTTTTTCAGCGAAACGCTCCTTAAAGTTTTGACAAGTAGGAACTGGGGTAAATGACTTGTTGGTGCGGCTGCAGCCCTGACAAGTCAGTTAGCTGGCTAGCAGGCTAACAGGCTAACTAACGCTAGCCCATATCACTATATATTACACTCAGCGTGACGCCCTTCCCTCGACAAACCGCGGGATCTGACGGACACAAAAAAGAAGCGATTTTAAAAGGCCGTTACCTCTGAGCAATGTCACTGTTCTCCTAAAAAACTAAATTCCCCCTGCTGTCACAAGCTTGATCTTTTTTCCTCACTTAGCTAGCTACACCTCTTCCATTAGCCTGTCCCGAAGACGTCACCATCAGATCAGCTGTGGGGGAAATAAACCATTGTAGTAACTATATAAACTTAGGAAATTTCAAGTAAAAGCATAGTATTTGTTTAATAATTAATTATCATAGTATATAAAGCTCATTTATGGCATCTATTGTTACTCATAAATGTTTAAATATTATATCACATTATAACATTATACGTCCAACCCTTTTATTTAATGGTTTAACCCGCAACTAAGGGTCCTCGTTGCGATCTTACAGTGCAAAATTTTACACCAATAAGCTGTAGCTTTAAGCACAAGTGAATGCATAATCCGTCCGTTATTGTACAATTTGCCAAAAAGCTTGTCAACAAGCTGATGAACATAAGACATTAGAGTGTGCCTATTAGACTTCTGAATGCTGGATATTACAGTCCGGTTGGTTGGCAAGAAAAAGAAGCCGCAGCAAATGTATCTAACTAGCCAGACACAGATGTAAATTCTTAATATACTGATCCCTTGTAATTTCGAGAACCCAATTATCTTATTATACACCTAACTGTCGGGTTTCTAGAACAAAATGGTTATATAATCACTAAATTAAATTAGGGACAAACGGAAGCATCATCCACTAAGATTCCAGTTTTTGTCTATAATCTAGAACAAATGCATTACAATTTTTTATTTTAAGAAAAGCACAGTGTTCATGTCAGAAAAAGAAGTATAGGAATAGCCTGTCTCTGTATATGGCATCTGTATATAGCCTGTCTCTGTTATAGCAGTATTGTTACATTCTATCCATTCATCTTCCAACTGTGTGTCCAATACAAGGTCACAGCAGTGACCTGGAGCCTAGACCAGGCAGCACAGGACACAAGATAGGGGTACACTCTGAATGGGATGCCAATCCATTGTAGCACAGATGTAAAACACTTGTGTATCATAGGTAATTTAGAATTTGGAGACACAAGGTCTTTGCATTACAAGTGTAAAGCTGCGTAACAGACCAGAGGCTGAATATGAACCCACATACTCAAAAGTATCAGGCAGCAGTGCTAACTACTGCACCACCCATCTCTGTATGACGCCATTATGACCATCCATCCATTATCTATACCACTTTATCCATTTGGGTTGCGGGGAAGCTGGAGCCAATCCCAGCATCAGGCGAGAAGATGCTGTGATCCTGAGAAAGATGCTGTGACCCTGGGCAGGTTGAAAACAGCTGGAGCCAATCTCAGCATCTTCAGGCGAGAGGCAGTGTACACCCTGGGGTGGTCGCCAGTCCACCACAGGGCTAACACAGACAAACACACTCACATTCACACCTATGGACAATTTAGAGTAGCCAGTTGACCTAATCTGAATGTCTTTGGACTGTGGGAGGAAACCCACGCACCTGAAGGAAACCCACCATGCACAGGGAGAACATGCAAACTCCACACAGAAAGGCACACTGGGTGACCCCGGGTATTGAACCCAGGGCCTTCTTGCTGTGAGGTAACAGTGCTAACCACTGTGCCACCATTTGAATTTTATATTTTACTTTAAAATATAAAAATATATTTAACTTCTGATTTTGAATATGCAAAACCTCTTGAGAAAGATGCTGTGATCCTTCCAAATAAAAATGAAGTATCTTCACTGTTATTGTTACAATTACGTACAGCTACACAACAGCTAATTTGCAAAGTATTAAAAAAAAAACACTTTAATTTACAAAATCTCTATTAAAAATTTCTCTGAATGTCTGAAATGACATTTAAGAGATTTCAGATGTTAGATAATTTTCTCGAAAATACTGGAACATTTCTAAATTCGTTATGTTGACAAGACGTGGTACCCAATTTTAGCCACTAGATGTTGCCATTGGCTTGCCCGTATTTCTTCACAAACCTAATGAAAAATACCTAATTTAGTAAGGAACAATGAGTCCATAGTTAGATATAAATTGGTATAATATTAGCTATTTCAATAATGAATATTCAAGGCGTGTTGCCTGTTCTTATTGAGTAAATGACATTTATAATCTAGTATACGGCATGAGCATAGCCTTTACTGACGGGTTGCTGGATCCACGGCGTAAGACCAAATGCAGCCCGCGTGCGGTTCGCGTGCGCCAGGTCCGTTGAAACAGGGGCTGCCAATAAAGCGAGAAGCGGGCCTTTAATTCCCCCCTCTGTCGCCCTCACATAGAAGCCGGACTCTATACGGTACTCGTTATTTTCCCTCCTTTCGGCGTCTTCTCCCCGGCACTTCGAGGCGCCCGTTACCGTGTGAGCCTGGCTCAGGCCGTCCGCCAGCGCGTGATTTTTTCCTCGGAGGCGGCCGCTAGATGATCATTAATTAGCCGCATCTTGAGTTACTACCTATAGTTAGATATGTAACTTTAAAGACGACGTGCAGCCAGTTAATTTAATATGACATATTATAACGCCGTTGATACATCGGACGTGAGTATCACAGACTAATGGCGTATCTAATCTATAGCCTATCAGGTATACTTACCTCACGACGGAATGCAGGGCTGATAACTCAAGCATCTGGCGTGGCACTCACGCTTTCAGACTCGCGGTCACGTAGGAAACCTCACGGCAAGTCTATATTATTCCATCATAAACCTAAAATTATCTACATCAAAAGCTTTGGGTGGTTTGCAAACCCTACCAACTGTCTTCAATGTAATAAAACTGAACATACACATAAATCCGTGTGCAGACTTGTCTCAATTTGAAAATCTCTCTCCAGCCAGCTGGCCGAAGTTGGCAACCCTGAAAGCGGCGTTTGGGACAAGGGCTGAGAAATGCATCTTTGTACGGCACTATAATGTCGAATCAACATGAACCTGAAATGTAAGCTTGTCGAAGGCTGTCACACTCGAAAAAGTTGAAAGTAACTAGCTCATATGTCTCGATGTCTTTCTGGAGGAACATGACTATCATTTGAAAAAGGTTACATGATACAGTGACGACAAAAGATGGTAAAGATTAATAGTAATAAAATCATTCTTAAGGTTTTCTTTTAATATAGGTATTTAGGCATTCTTGTTTTTAGTCCATTGGCGATAGAAATGTAAAGTACAGACAGCGCAAAACAAGTGCTATATCAAAAATCGTATCCAGCCTTGATGAAATTTTCTAAAATAAACGGAGCGAACCTTTTAAGTAAAGTCTCATTAAATCATTGGCGATTAAGGTGATTAATTGAGTGACTTTGTCTCCTATTTTAATTTATATTTTTGACTATGTCTCACTAGATGTAGTACTTTACATAGTGATGTCATTTATATTAACAAATACCAAATATCTTCTGTCTGACTTGTCAGAAAAGTTAGAAGATATATATTTTTGTTTTTTGGTAAAAGATTTAGCATTTAGGCTGTTAGCCATTCTTCAGCTATATAACATGAGGTCAATAAAAACTGCACAGGTAAAGTACTACTATCGGGATCATGGCTCTTTTTTTCCATTTGTTTGTTTAATTGGGCGCCCAATCTTTCAACTGAGCTTACAAATCACTCCTGGTTGTATGAAATGGAAACACTGTTTGCACCCAGTAGTGAATTCTTTAATTGGATTTTTCAGGATGATTGGATTTAAAATGATTTGTTTTCTTCTTTAGACATCACATATTGGATTTATTTTAGTCTGTGTGCTGCTAGCCATTGAAAACATTTATTATTGTCATTTTACGCAAAATTTCACGTTACCTGTGTCTTTCTGATTAAATATATATATATATATATATATATATATATGTAAGTAAATCGGTTGATAAAAGGCATAGCTATTGTTTGTTACAGAATTTCTTATCAAATCGCTAGAAATATGACTTTTTTTTTCACGACACAGACATTGGTGACTATCAATTGAGATTATTTCTGTTGGAGATTTATGAATTTATGATGGCTGCCAGTCAGGGCTAAGTTGTTTATACCTCCCAAAGCAGCAGCACAGCCCAGAGGTGGACACACCGCAATGGAGGTCCCTGACTCAGTAAAAGGAAGGAGAATGTCTTCCAGGTGAGAGAGAGAGAGCACAAAATATTATTGTGTATTCAGTTAATTTACTTTAATTTTGAATTTTTTTCACAATGTTGATGAGGTGGGAGACAGTATCCCAGCTCCACACACATGCATCATAGCTCAGCAAGTTCAGTTTATGGCTTCATTGTAAGTAGAGGTCCTCACCCACCCCTCTTTCAGAAAGTCTCTGAATGTGCCATCATCAGAGTCACTGGCCGTTCCTGTGATTAAGGAGGTTAAATCAGAGGGGGAGGAACATACACCCCTGTCAGGATCATTTACAGATTGTTTCCACACCAGCTCAGGTCAGATCCATCAGTATTGCTGTTGTCTCCCCAAAAGAGCCCCGCTTCTGTTTCTGGTTTTGCTGCGTATTTCCACCTGAATAATGCATTCCATGCATGGCCTAGCAAATGTGAATGTGTGTATTAATACCATGCTTAAAAACCTGTTTCGTTTTCATGGTGATCCACCATAAGCATTTAAGGATTCTTAGAAGGGGCTGTGAAAGGCACAGTGGAATACAGTACTTATCCCTCAGAGAGAACACTGCATTAAGATGTTTCCAATGGATTGCTGAAGATCCCTGTCTTTTTCAGTCCCCATTCCAAAGAAGGAACCATTTGAGGTTACCACTCCAGAGAACAGCGGCATGTGGGCTCTGCAGACCTTGAGCAATCCCAGGACACCTGTGACAGTGATGTCCATTGTGCAGTATGCTGCCCAGTCGCCAGGTGGAAAGAAGCTTGTTTCCCTACCGGGGACCAATATGGCTATGCAAGGTAAACAATGTTCCTTGCTTCTTTCACACTAACTTGATTCTGAAAAAAGGCTTTAAAAAATAGATTTGTAACGTCATGGGTAAAATAGGTATCCAAAGAATCACACAGTCTGCCTTGACTGTAGAAGGAATACCCAGTGCTAAAAATGCTTAGAAATTTTGTGGGTACAGGATGAGCATAATGCTATTAGATTTGTTCAGAATAGCTGTTGGATTTTGATGTCAAGATAAAGTATTGATCTGTTACTGAGTGAGCTCAGGAGCATTCTCTCATTTTCTAGGAAACGCTTGCCTGTATTTTCATGTTTGGAATCATGAATAGGGCAATAAAAAGTTAGTTTTTAAGTTTTGTGCTTAATAGAGGAAAAGTAGGCATGTTTTGGTATGTCATTTAAGCATATTGCTATGTGACAGTATACATGTGCTTCTGGTTTTCTTTCCATGGATACGTTTAAAATGAGCAGTGGGTGGCTGTTTAAAATAATTAGCCTTTTTTGCTTGTGAATATGTAATGAAACTTTTAACGCATAGACTTCATTTTTACCATTGGTCTTAAAGTGTTTGAAAAATACTAAATTAGTTTAGAAATAAGGGGGGATTCTACGTAAATAGAAAATTAGATAATCGATTCCTTTAAGGAGTATCTGCATGTGTCTGTGATGACAGACCAAGCCTTTGGGTTTTGACTTCATCCATAGATTCATTTGCAAGGGAGCTACACTGCATTCTGAAGCTTTGGCTGAGTCATACGCCGTCTCTAAAGTGTCAAAACATAAAAAAACAAGAGGCTGTTAGAAGCAGGGTGGTGGGGGGAGGTGGCTTAGTCTGGAAGTCATGTTATTGACTTCAAGGGGCCGGTGATGTCATAGTGATGTCAATGCCTTTAATTGTAATCACACATGTAATTGCCGATTGGGGAGTATTTGGTGTTGAAAGCAGAGTGAGAGGGTTTCTCCAGGATCTTTAAAGAACAGGCATGGCTGTAACTGGGGATGAGACTGAATCAGGTATGTTAGCAGTTTAATTGTATGCTTTGCTTGTAATTATATAGGAGCCTCACAGAAATGCTTGTACCCTCTACCCTGAGTTTCAAATGTAATTGTAACTTTATCACAGACTGTTTTTCATTTGTTGCAGTACAGTTCAATAGTTAGTGATGAAACTGTTTAGAGTTTACATTATGCTGTGTGTTAAAGGGAAAATATTAATAAGTAAATAAAACTTACCCTGGTTATTTAATGTTGTCAGAGAGCTAATGTATTTTGCCAAAGACGGTAATTCCATGGGGGGATGCTGGAGTTTACGTGCTGCAGTTTTGATGTATTAAGAACAGAGCATAGAGACAGCCTTTCTAAATGGAGCTCGATGAACCTGAAAACAAATCTTGCTCGAATGAACAGAAATACAACAGTACAGAATTCAGAAAATGTTGTTAAAAAACCCCAGACTCCTATTTTTAATGTAACGTAGCTTGGAGGTTGGATTTGTTTTCACGGGAGAAATCCGAGTGCAGCTTAGCCAGTTTAGTTCCCTATGTTCCCTCTCCCTACTCGCTCCCTCCCTCCCTCCCCGTGTGACACGCTCGAATGCACAGCCCATTCAGTCAGCAGAGGCTGACGTCACCGCATTTCCTGGAATCAGACACTGGCAGGAAAATGTAGACGCTGAACAGCAAATAAGATGTACATTGACGTCAGTCGCGAGTCATGCTGTGATTACAGGCAGCTTCTTTTGCACTGGCAAGATGGTAGCAGCCTAATAATTTGTTGGATAACTGGGAGTGAATTCATAAAGGCGTTGTGAAGCACTTTACCCAATTTCTGTGGCTAGCAATGAATTTTACATGATTTGCAAATATTTCTCAGAAAAATGTTGTTTTTCTTGTGAATTAATTTCTGGAATTTATGTAGCTGTTTTGTTGTACAATATTCTGTATGTACTTGTGTTTGATGTAGCAAAAACATTGTATGAATAAGAAGCTGTGAAAGTGAGTAATATTTAAATTTCTCTTGATGTATTTAATAACAGCCATCAGCCCACTCCTGAAAAATATTTTTAGCTGTGTTTCCTCATATTGTCATCTTTTAAAATCTTTTCCATGTCTGTATAAGGGGTGGAGATTTCACCCCCTATTCATTTAGGAATTTATATAAAATATGTTAATCCTTTTTAAATACAGGAGCAATGTACAGTTTAACTGTCATCACCATTTTATTCTTCAGAATCCTGATTTACAAAGTTTACTGTCCTTGGGAATTCATCCCCGCATTCACTCCCACATGCTGACTAAGATATGCATGCATTAACATTTAATGTGAGGGAGTGGTTTATGCCTTAACTGTGACCCACTGGAAACCAGAATGACACTGAATGCACTTTAATTCTGTTTTATTTTGTTCCTTTGTATGTTTTAATGCATTCACCCATTATTCTTCATTTCAATATATTAACAATCTGGTGCTGTGATATTGCAGTCATTTTAAACTGTTTTAACTTGCCATTTTCATTGGAACTGGTTTTGCCAATCCAGTGCTTTGTCTTTTTTTTTGTATAACCCTAATGAAGAAGAATCCCGTGAATGACCCCAGTTAAAAGCAAATGGCACTTTTCCACTGGCATACAGGAACTGAGCCGTACTGTGAAGAGGCACTAGTTACAGCACGGTTCCAGCTTGCCTGAGTTTTCCACTGCTCAAGGGTCAACTTGGAAAAGGTGTTGTTAGTTTTGGAGAGCGGCAGTGATGTAAAACTGAAGAGATACTTATTTACGGTTCAAACGGTGTACATCATGATTTACTATGTGCATTTTTAATTTTTACTGTGTGCTAATTACCACTAGCACATCTGTGAGAATCGCTGTCTTATGTTAGCATCAAACACTAGCGGAATTAGCATTCCTTTTGTAAATTTGCATTAGGAATGTATCCCATTCAGCTGTTCCATAATATTTTTTTCAAGAAGGCGGTTGAAAATTTTCAGGTTCTGAGGTATCAGTATGCATCAATATGTCATGATGTGCGATACTACTAATAATTCAGTAATATATTGAATATGCCTGTATCTCCAGATCAATGCGTATCGATGCAGAATACTGGTGTCTCCATGCATTTCAACCAATCAAATGGTGGTGACAAAACCAGCTTGCTTTGTTCAGGCTTTCAGCCCAGAAAATTGGGCTCCGTCAGCATGCTTATGGCTGGAATACAGCTCACATAATATACAATGGAAAACCATCAGTTGGCAGTACGACTCGGGTTCAACTTGGTTCTTGATGGCAGTAGGAAAGCGCCAAAAGTTTCTGCATAATGACTAGCTTAGGCTTGAATTGAGTACTCGGGGGAATGGTTAAACCAAATTATTTTGGGGGGTACTTTGGCCCTGACTGTTTATTTGTCTCATTTCCAGCAGCCACTGGCGACATGTCAACCTATCAGATTTGCAGCCCTACCTCCAGCCTGCCCCATGGGGTGGTGATGGCCTCATCACCGGGGTCCATACCCAGCCCACAGCAGCTGGCTGAGGAAGCCACACGCAAGAGAGAGCTCCGTCTCATGAAGAACAGGTACGGACCCCATGTCTCTTGCATGACCAAGCACGCCCTGTGTTTTTCCACTTGTTTGCGTCTGGCCCGCATAGTTTGCGTGTTAATGCCTGTGCTCTGCAGAGCTGCCAGTGTTTAGGGCACAGCTGGTCACTGTAACGACATGCTGTTTTGGTGTAATACATTTCTCTATGCTTGTTATTCAAATTTCCATGTCTGCCTGGTTGCTGCCCAGTCTAGCTTCTGCTGCTGGCTTTGAGCTAATTTTAACTGCTATGCTTCTTTTGCTTCTTGTCCTGGGGTTTCATCCATGTGTGTAATTCATTGTAGTCTCTTCTGAAGACTCTTAAGAAGCATGTGTTTTTCTTTTGTAATGGGATTGTTTTGATAGCTATACAGTATCTTTCAGCTTTCAGATTTTTACATGTTACTTTATTCTGTTGGGGACAGATTAGTCAAGTTTTTAAAAAAATATTTGTATAAAATATTTTGCTCTTTATATATGACTCTTCCATAACGTGTATGTAATGAAAAACATACCTGTATAGTGAAAGTGCCTTCAGTTTAGAGTACATTAATGTCTTTATGATGCCATTTGCATGGTTTGAGTGGCTCCTCCTGCTTTTCTGCTGAGACTCACTGGCTGGCATGTAGCATTAACTGTCTCCTCTGCTGCTCTCCACTAATCTAACCATTGTGATGGAGTTTGACTGTTGGTTTCCAGGGAGGCTGCCCGGGAGTGCCGCAGGAAGAAGAAAGAATACGTCAAATGTCTTGAAAATCGTGTGGCTGTGCTCGAAAACCAAAACAAGACTCTCATTGAGGAGCTCAAAGTGCTAAAAGACCTCTATTGCCATAAACCCGAATAACGCAGGCTTGTCTGGGGCAAACAAAAGACTATTATAAGCATTTCTGAGTGTACAGTGCTCATTTACTGTATGGGGTTGAGGCAAACCTGCTGTCTTCTTATGGCCTAAATTTTTGCAGAGACTTTCAGATTCAGTTGTTCACAATGGAAGATATTTGTGTTCAAACTCAAAGGAAGAGTCCCGTGTGTCAGTAGCTGCGTGTTGCTCCTCTTGCTTGTACGTTTTGCAGGGAGGCTACAACAAAGAGTCGGCATTGGAAGAGGGAATACATGAAGTGTCTGGAATCCCGTGTTTGTATGCTGGAGGTCCAGAACAGGATGCTGAGTGATGAACTTAGTATCCTAAATGACATCTATGGTTTGGCCAAATAAATGTAAGGTATTATTCCTCAACTAAAAAATACTTTTAGGCGAGACCAGGAAGACTATGCTAATGTAAATATTTAAATTCTTAACTCTTTCAGTTCTTTACTAATGTTGTCTGAGGGCAATATTAAGAATGCCAGCATCATACAGAACAACCAGCAAATGTGAATTAAATTGTGCCACCTAGTTATGTGTTATGCATCATATTTCTATGTTTATGTTTTCGGCCATCTGTAAATTAACCATAAATTTTAAGTTAGTGAAGTATGGCATTCACACTGGCCTTGATTTTGAGGATGCCTGTAAAACCTGACTGTAAAAAAATCAGATAATTCAATTAAAAACAGAACATGCTATTTAAGTATTTACTTGTTTACTGTCATTTTATTTCACTGCTCATTCATGCAATGTATAGTGTGTGGTTGTCGACTTACTGTATCAAAATCAAAGTGATTTATATGAGCATATTTGTTAATAAAAACTAATGCGGTCATTGTAGACATTATAGAAGCACATTACTTGTATAGGCTGAGTTGTATGAATGAATCCTATGAATGAATCGTGTGGAAATTGCTCCACATGCTTTCCTGAATAACAGACCCGTGGTTGTCTTCTGTTCGGCTGTTTTGTCGCTTAAAAATCTTTTGTAACATTTTGCTTTTTAAATATAAAAAAATATTTTGACACAGTTATGTTGTTTGAGCTTCTCTATTACTTCTAATATCCGGTCACTGTTTGAGTCATTGAACATTTGTTTAATTAATAAATGAAGCTGAAGAAGAATACAGTTGTAGCTAAAAGTTTTAAGAATGACATAAATACTGGTTTTCACAAAGTTTGCAGCTTCAGTGTTTGTAGATCTTTTTCCTCAGATGTTTCTATGGTAAATGAAGTATAATTATAAACATTTCACAAATGTCAAAGACTTTTATTGACAATTACATATTGATATTTATGCAAAGAGTCAATATTTGCAGTGTTGGCCCTTCTTTTCCAAGACCTCTGTAATTCGCCCTGGCTGCTGTCAATCAACTTCTGGGCCAAATCCTGACTGATGGCAGCCCATTCTTGCATAATTGATGTTTGGAGTTTGTCAGAATTTGTGGGTGTTTGTTTGCTCATCTGCCTCTTGAGGACTGACTACAAGCTCTCAATGGAATGAAGGTCTGGGGAGTTTCCTGGCCATGGACCCAAAATGTCGATGTTTTATTCCCCGAGCCACTTAGTTATCACTTTTGCCTTATGGCACGGTGCTCCATCATGGTGGAAAAGGCATTGTTCATCACCAAACTGTTCTTGGATGGTTGGGAGAAATTGCTCTTGGAGGATGTTTTGGTGCCATTTTTTATTTCTGGCTGTATTCTTAGGCAAAATTGTGAGTGAGCCCACTCCCTTGGCTGAGAAGCAACCCCACACATGAATGGTCTCAGGATGCTTTACTGTTGACATGACACAGAACTAATGCCTTTTCCTCTTCGGACAATTTTTTTCTCCGGATACCCCAGACAATCAGAAAGGGGATTTATCAGAGAAAATGACTTTACCAAAGTCCTCAGCAGTCCAATCCCTGTACCTTTTGTAGAATATCAGTCTGTCCCTGATGTTTTTCTTGGAGAGAAGTGGGTTCTTTGCTGCCCTTCTTGACACCAGGCCATCCTCCAAAAGTCTTCGCCTCACTGTGCGTGCAGATGCACTCACACCTGCCTACTGCCATTCCTGAGCAAACTCTGCCCTGGTGGTGTCCCGATCCGACAGCTGAATCAACTTTAGGAGACAGTCCTGGTGCTTGATAGACTTTCTTGGACGCCCTGAAGCTGCCTTCATGACAACTGAACCTCTCTCCTTGAAGTTCATGATGATCCGATAGTTGATTTAGATGCAATCTTACTAGCAGCAATATCCTTGCCTGTGAAGCCCTTTTTGTGCAAAGCAGAGATGACTGCATGCGTTTTCTTGCAGGTAACCATGATTAATAGAGGAAGAACAATGATTTCAAACACCACCCTCCTTTTAAAGCATCCAGTCTGCTATTCTAACTCAATCAGCATGACAGAGTGATCTCCAGCCTTGTCCTCATCAACACTCTCACCTGCGTTAACAAGAGAATCACTGCAATGATGTCAGCAGGTCCTTTTGTGGCAGAGCTGAAATGCAGTGGAAATGGGTTTTTCTGATTACTTTTCATAACATTCTGGAGTATATGTAAATTGCAGTCATAAAAACCGAGGCAGCAGCCTTTGACACAAATATTACATTTTCACAATCTCAAAACATTTGGCCATGATTGTGAGTGCCTGAACATGCTCGTCCCCCCTGACAAACACAGAGGCATCATCAGCATAAGCTGACAAAGCAATGTACCTAAGTCGTGCTGCCCTTGCAGCCCGGCTCTCAGTTTGCACAGCAAGGCTCAATAGCCAAGCAGTACAGCTGACCAGACAAGGGACCCCCCTGCCTGTTACCCCTCTGCACCCTGATGGGGCGGCTCAGCCCAAACCCCGCCTTAAGCATCACAAAAGCATCAGCATACAAAAAACCCTATCCAAGACGTCGTCCCCATTCCAAAAGCTTTGAGTGTTTAAAAAGATGACTCTATCAAAGGCCTTTTCCTGATTGATAGAAAATCACCCCCAAATCGAGCAAGTCCAGCCCACACCAGGCCATTACATCACACAAGAACCGATTGTCCTTTTATAGTGTACCCAGGAGCACAATAGGCCTGACTAAGGTGCACCAAGTCCTCCCTGCAGCACACTTACTTATTGGAGAGGCATTTTGGCGCAGTCTTATAGTCCGTGCACAGCAAGGACAACGGCCTGCAGTTCAACAAGGATCCCAGATCCCCCTTTAGAAGGAGAGTCAATGCAGCTCTCATGCAGCTAGTTTGAATCCTTTCAGCTCCCAATGTCCATAAAGATACCAAACATCCACCAAATCCCAGAAATGTTTGTAAAATTCCGCTGGCAGACCACTGATGTCTGGCACCTTCCCAAGTGACAAACACCAAAGAGGTAACATTTTTGTCTCGTCTTGTCAAACCCAGACTGAAAAAGGAACATGTGGCATCTGTGGCCGTAATACTAGTCATCCTTGTCCAGACTAAAGCCCAATCACCCGCTCATGCAGGAAGGAGCTCAAAGCCGTCCGTTTTCCATCCAAGTAACCTAAAATCTCAAGTCCCATTCCAGCACACTAACGTCCCTCTCCAAAATCCGAAGGACTCAGACCCACGCTGTGCCCACATCCCACCAGGATGGCAAATCAACAAATTCCTCTTTTTCCATCTGCCACTTCTACCAGATCATGACAAAGCCGGTACAAAAACTCTCAAGAAGCAGCTTAGTGTTAAAGCGCCACTAAAAAAGTAGGCTTTGGGGTCCTCGACAGAAGCAAGCCAGCCGTGGTGGTCAGAAAAGCCACACTGCATGCTGTCAATGCTCTATTCCACCCAAATTGTACATATTGGGCCTATCCAGTCTAGTGGTGCTGACTTGACTGTTTGATACCTTTAGCCATGTATACTGCTTCGTTCCATGTTTTCGTCTCCCCTCGCATCTTCCAAGTCCTGATCCCATACTACCCTGTGGTGGAACTCAGCGGAACTTTCCTAAAGTCCCTGACAACCCTCCCAAAAGGGGAATGCTCCCGTGCAATATCCTTATCAAGGCTGCACGTTGAAAACCACAACTTAGTTGGCGATATCAACAGTATGACTGCAATGTAAACACATTGCACTGTGATTCAACGTTCAGTCAATTGATCAAATAAGCTCATCTTTTTCAAAAACACCACCACTGCAATGCTGACACGGCACTATTGTATTACCCTCCGCTGTCACCGCTGTGGACCAGTTTCACATATAATCCCATAACGCCTAACTCGCCTCCATCTGAACGGGATACCATCAGAAAGAACTAAACCAAAAAGGATCCAGCACATATAAACTCACTTGGAGCTGAAACGCAGAAAGAGAAATACATAAACGGCTACTGCTCACCCCCACGTGGTCCGCCTGCTCCCAGCAGTCACTCCAACAGAGAGGGAGGGAGAGATGGAGAGCGAGGGAGCAAAAAATGGTGACAGAGGTAGAGGGGGAGCGTGGGATGGTGAGAGAGAGAGAGAGA
>JAODKE010000001.1:15104314-15123954 GCA_026779605.1 Mormyrus hasselquistii
ATATCTGTTTTTTAAAATTTTTTTTTTTTTTTTATTTTTTGTTTTTTTTTTTATGTCTTTTATTTAAAAAAAACAAAAAAACCCACAGAATAGTGGGGGGTGCCGTCCCCCCCCCCCCCCCCCCCCCCCCAAAAGCTGTGAACCTAGGGGAAAACACTGCATGTACCTATATAAGCATCTCAACATTGTCAGAACTGTGTGTTCATCCCCACTTTTGGATCTCTACAATATCCTATCCTAATCTAAATTCTGTTGACACTCTTGCCTTTTCTGCTTCTCTACTAGCTTTTCTCTCAGATGTTACTAATCAAACTGGTCCTTCTGAGGTTCTCTCTACCTATACCCCGGCTATGCCTAGTGCTCTTGGTGTCCACGTTGCCATTAAACACAGGTTTGTCCCCTTCTGCCATTCCTCTTATAGGTTTACTCCAGGACCTATTCTCCATCTCTCTTCTCAGGCAGAATTTAAAAACATCTTTTTATTCAGTGGTTTACTTCTCATACTTTTTCCTGATCTGTTGGTGTTTCAGCTCAGCCTTCAGTTTTCGTCAACTTATGGTATATGACCTATGTTGATATATACTTTTCGTGGCATTTGTACCATGGTAATGTACTTACAGTAGCCCCATTAGTTCACTCATTGAAATTTAGAATGTACATATACCCCATAATGAATGATGATGGCTGCGGTTTACTAATAAACTTCTGTCGTTTATGAATGACTCATTTTTTTGGAACTGATTTCTTAAGGCAGAGGTATTGAAGCTGTGGCTCACATCCAGCAGACAAGGGAGAGAAAAAATAGAGAACTGTTTTGGGGGGGGGTTTGAGGTGGGGGGAGACCTGTTTCAGAACTGCAACCATTAGAAATATTTTAGACAATATGAAAACATAATCTGCATTTTAGTCACTGGCCTGGTGCGTTCAAATGGTTCACTGATCATTGAATGAATCTGACTTATCTATGAAGGAAACAGAAAGACCTTGTCTCCGCACCAATTTGTTCATTTAGTTTACCTATCACTGAACAAATACAAACTCATTTGTTAAAACAAGGAAACTGTCTCAATAGTTTCAATGCACTGATCTGTTCCTTCAATTCGCCATGTTCTCTTGCTTGAATGTTAAAAGCAGAAACATGACTCTTATGCAGGGGTCTTTATACAGGGGGCTAATGAGTTCTGAAACCCAGGGGTCTCCACTGAAATAGGAACGAAACTGAACCCCATCAGCAACTCTTGCTGCACCCCCCTGCTCCCCCCCCCCGGTAACATCAGACAAGACCTGTTGTTTTGTATATGTTCTGACCCTGTCATCAAGCTATCACCCTTGTCAGAATTGCTCAGATCCTTACACTTGACCATTTTTTCCGCTACCAAAACATCACTTTCAAGACCTGACTGTTCACTTGCCTGATGTATAAGGGTATCCATGACAGGTGGCATTGTGATGATATAATCAATATTATTCAATTCATCTGTCAGTGGCTTTAAGGTTATGGGTGACTGGTGTGTGTGAAAACAAACAAATGAAAACAAATGAAAGAAACAAACTGCAATATATCCTGAGATTCACAGGAAAAAAAAAAAAACATTTTGTAATATTAAAATTTTGCTTTGACGGGAAGAAGTTTGCAAAGTCACACGCTTACATGTGTTGTCTTCATACATCCCTAACTGTCCTCTTTAGGTAACAACTGGATTTAATACTGCCATGTACAGTATGAGTGTCTTCTTACAGCCCTAACTGTCCTCTTTAGGTAACAACTGGATTTAATACTGCCATGTACAGTATGAGTGTCTTCTTACAGCCCTAACTGTCCTCTTTAGGTAACAACTGGATTTAATACTGCCATGTACAGTATGAGCGATTGGAACAAAGATGTAATGTACTGTACAGTGGACAAAAATGAATTTTCTGGAACTCAGAATATACAAATTCCTGTGCAGCAAATACAGATCTGTACTGCTGGGTCCCTAGTTTTCACAGTGTGTCTTGCAGTAGGTATCAGGAACACACACTTTTAGGGGGAAAAATCTACTGCTACAGAAAAGGTGCTCTACGATAATGAATGTCTATTTTAATGGCTGTCTACCATAATGAATGAATGCACAAATTCATCATCCTATTAGTAAGAGGACCTCACCCACCTTGACTGCTGGCAAATTTCATTGTTTCCTCTAATTCTTCGTTTGCTATAAAGCGAACACGCTTTACAAATGGCAAACGCAAAACAATCCACAGCAAAGAAGTGCGCAAATGCACTACCAGTCAAAAGTTTCTGCATACCCCAGGTTTTTAACTGCTTTCTTATTTATTTCATAAACTGCGGATTTTTTATTCTTGTCAAGCACTGGAAAGTTGAGTAAACAACTGTAAACTTTATAACATGGAAAGAGTATGTAACAGTGCATGTCTGATATCCTATTAATGTAATACGTTGTTTGGTGATGGCATAGTGAAATTGTAGGCTGTTCTTTAACTTTAAATGCACTAGTTAACTGTTTTATCACATGAAACAGAGCAGTATTTAATGTCCCTTGTAGAAAGAATGCCTTGATTGTTCTCTGCTGTTATAACTGCTAGAGGGAGGTTACTTTGATGAATCAAAGATATATTTTCTTGCTAATAATGGCACTCAAATGGTGAACATACTGTAAATTTATTTGTTAGCAAAAAAAAAAATATTGAGTGCATTCTTAATAAATGTTAAGTGAGTAACATGCACATGTAGAAAATCTCAGTGTGTGCAAAAACTTTTGACTTGTAGTCTAAGTGTAAAACTGCCCAACAATGCAGAGTTTGAACAGGAAACCAGCGTGTTTCCTGTATGTTCACTGGACTTTGTCTTCCGATGGTTGCAGACACAGACATCCACTAGCAGATGAATAAGAAACAAAAGTGCATTTAAAAGTTTGCCTTGAATATATTTACCAAATAACCAACGTCCACATCAGCTCAATATCACATCCGTCGGTCCAGAACCCTTTCCGAACTTATCTGGAATGTGCAAAGCTGCTTCATTTTCTGAACATATACAGACCTTTAAGTGAGTATAATACAAAAGTATTATTTACATCTGCAGACTATTAAAGGAAAACTTTACTTGGTTAAGGGTTTTGGCCTAAGTTATCAACAACTTAATGTGACGAACAATGAGTTAGAGCTAACAGGCATGTTTTGCACATGTCACCTGTCATAAGTAACTGTCCACTCACACCTGCAGTGATTTTATCAGTCAGGGTTGCTTTTGCTGCCTCTGATTTGTCACTGGAGGGCATTGAATTGTGGTGTCACTTGAACTACGTTCTAAATGAAAATTATCACCCAAACTATTTTGACTCAAACAGTATACAGTACCCTGTTTTGTGGAAATCAAATATGAATATATGCGTATCTGTGCATCAGTGAAGTATTCCTAGCAATTCTCGATTCATTTAAAATTTTCCATTATATCTGCTGCTCCCTCTAGTGGTCAGTTGAGCTTTATATATACCTCACAGTTTGACACTGTACATGAGGGCATAATATTATTGTCTCATATTTCCAGAGCTGGGAGCTTGATTCATGCCTTCAAGCTGTGTGTGTACTTGGTTTCCCGGAGCTGTGCAGGTTGTCTTCCCACAGCCAAAACACCAGTTTAAGCTAATCTGTGTCTCTGAATTGCCCACAAGGTATGATTGTGTATGTGCCTGAAATGGACTTGCATCCTCTCCAAGGTGTGACCTCGCTGCCTGGAATAAACTCCAGGTCCCACTGGAAGCTTGAGCAGGGAAAGCGGCCCACATTTTTGCTCCTTCCCTGGAGGTGAGCAACAGCATGGACTGTCTGGGGATTCCCAAGGACAAGGTTGAGAAACACTGGCCAGACAGCCAGTGACGGCCAGTGTGACGGTGCTCTTTGGCACACCTATTGTGTTCTGAGGAGTGCACATTTCTCTTAGAGTCTTAACTCTTCAGTATTTCCTGTATTTTTCAAGTTTGTCAGAAACAGCTGGAGCGCAGCAGCAGTAAATAAGTCTGAAGGAACAGGCCTCAAAAACACCCATGATGTGGACTGTGATGGAGGCCAACTGATAGAGGCCCCGGTCACATTTACATCCATTTTCTAGCTGCTTATCCCTTTCAGGGTCACAGAGGGGACTTTGGGCCTGTCCCACGCTGCACGGGGCAAAAGGACAGAGTACACTCTATGTGGGATACCAGTTCATCACTGGGCACATAGATGAACAATTCAGAGATGCTAATTATCTTAACTGCATGTCTTTAAACTGCAGGAGGAAACTAGAGAGGAAACACGAGGCGAAAATGCAAGATTGTAAATGCATAAACGTTAAGTGATGCATAGATATGAGGTAGTAACCGTAAAATTGATGCAGGACTTTCACTCTTCCGGAAGTTAAAAGGTACGTTACCTGAAGTTATTAAGCTATAACTTCTATAAGCTATAACTAAGCTATAAGTAGCTATTAAGGCTCCTGCGCTGGGGTCCATGGGGGCGGTCAGAGGCACATCAGAGTCGTGTTTGTTTCTTATATGTATGGGGACACATTGAGAAGCCCTTAAGGGAGGTTTTGCAAGAGGCCGTAACAATGTGGATCATTTTGAATCTCACAAGGTAAGCAAACATTTGGGTTAGACGGGTGGGGGCTGTTTGCAAAAAACAATAAAGCTGCATGGGTGAGCAACCTAGAGGTACAAATTCTCAGCCTTTAAACAAACGAAGCACGCAAACTAACAACTTCTGATTTTATTTGTGCCATGTTTAAACTCATTACATGTAATATAAAATGGATGCGAGTTCTTTTTAAGAGAATTTAGCTCATGTAGCTCACTGAGGAGTGCTTTGTACTAACCAACACAAAGGTTGTGGGTTCAAATCCCAAGGAGTGTATGTAAATTACAGTCCTTTACTCTAGTGCAAGTTGCTTTGGTATCAGAAAAAGTAAATGTACGGCAAATACAGGAGACCTTTGGCTCAGATCCATCCCTGTGGATTAAAAAAAACGTTTTTCCATTTCATTACTTTGTGTTTTTTTTTTAAGCACAAACACCCAACCCCTCACCAAAAACACACACTCAGAATCTATAAGGACCTTTTAGTCAATCATCTCTAATCAAACTTAACTATTGTCAATTTATGAAAAATTTTACTCTTTACGAAATACTATACATATGCTAAAAAGTCTTTTTATTCCTATGCCTTGCATTTGATCTCAGTTAACATTCCCTGCGTTTCAGTGTAACTTTGTTACTAGGCAATCACCTAGCCTCATGCAGCAAGAACGGGTTTGACATGTTCGAAACGCCCCGTTGGAAAATCTGGTTAGTTGTTATTTAACGTACGTGTCTACTGGGAAAATCCACCCCTGAAATCTCACTGTCCGTACACCCCTTCGGAAATAACCAACAAATAAACAAAATCGTGTTTCAGAAAGGCAGCAGAAAAGTTTCACAAATTTATATTACAACTAAAAATAACAAATATAGAAATTTCAAACAGCCGGCTTCGTATGAAGCTTGAAAATGCGCGACGTGATTTTTTTTTACGTAGACTGAAGGGAAACCGAAATAGCTGTAACGTTTAACTCCGGCCCACATAATGCGAAGATAATTAAAAAGCTGTAAAATGTGACTGTTTTCAGGACAACAATCAGAGAGTTGTGTTCAATCAAAAACACACTGTTGGACCGACACATCGTTACATCGATAGACTGTTACCACCCACTTGAACCGGAACCGTTCCTGCCACAGACCGATCGCTGCTGGCCGCGCCGCGCCGAGCTGAGCCGACCGGCCGCTCCGCTCCGCCACCGGCGCAGCGCTGCACCCCCGGGCGCATGTGGGCTGAGCGACGCGTCGCTCCACCGGCGATCCGCCGTGCCTGAGAAGTGGCGGGGGGGAGCAAAGGACCGACATACGGAAACCCCGCAGGCTCACCTTTCCTCCCCGTATACCCGCCCGCCCACCGGTTTCTGGACAGTTTTCCGGACAGTTTTCCTTTACTGGAGCTGCAGACCAACCTCGAACCGAGTTGAGGCGCGTCGCCGCTCCCCCTTAGCCGCCCCTGCCCGGCGGCTTGCCGTCCCAACCCGGAGAAGGCAGAGCCGGAGTTGTCCTGAAAAGGAAAGCGAAAGATGGGCAACGCGACGTCCTGCTGCGCGTCGGCGAGCCCCAAGCTACGGAGAAAGGCGCACTCCCGGCTGGAGCCGTACCAGCCCGACGCGGAGCTGAGCCGGGAGGACACGGGCTGCAACCTACAGCACATCAGCGACAGAGAGAATATCGACGGTAAAGGCGTCGGCAGCACGGATACCGGGGAAACCGGACTGGGGATATGGAGAGACTGGGAGCCGGGGCTCGGGGGCAGCTGCGTTTCATAAACCGTTACTTCGCCTATGCTACTACCACTTTTTAAATATATTATTATTATTATTATTTATAATAATAATAATAATTATTATTATTATTATTATAAATGCATAGTTAATATAGCATACATAATTATCGTTATTATACTGCGTTATTATGTATGTATATGATTTTAATTATTGTTATTAAATCAACACTGGATGATATTAACAAATTACACATAGTCTGTTTAAGTAAAAGCTAGTGTCATGACATAGAGAGCGCTTGATAAGGGTGCTGATCGTGCCACTTGATACTAATACATACATAATACATGAGTACTAATATGATCCTTTTACATTTCTGTGACTGGATGAAATGCAGCGTTCCAGCTGCGATGTTGCAGGTTTATGAATAATATATATGCCCACGTTAATCATCACGACGAGATGTAACTGTCGTGATCAGCGCAGTTGTCCGGTCCGCTTCGCTTTTGCTGAAGGTTTTTATTGAGGAGATACAGCTGTTTTAGGTCTGAGACTGGCACTGGGTGATAAATACTCCCAAATCCATCAAGTCCCTTATTCAGAGTACTTGGGGTATGATTAATCCAGCTAGTTTGAATCCATGATATTGTAGTGAATTGTTCATAGCTGAGTGACTGGCCCATCATTGTGTTTTTGAAATGTAATTTCTGATCATGCTACAATAGGTTTTGACATGAAAGCCTGCAATGGAGTTAACCACTACTCAAGCCACACCCTTGTGTGCCCTCCCTTGAACATTTACAGCCTTCCTGTTGGCCACAAATTGACACTGCACTGGGGGGAGGGTGCGGGCCCCCAAAGTGAGTTGTGAGCAGGGTCCCAGGAACAACAAATGCAACCCTGGTCAATATACTGGACTAGCACAGTGTGTGCTGAATCCCTGGCTGGAATTAACACCAGCATTGTTACTGTGAGACTGTTAGCCTCAATAACAGGAACCATTATTCAGAATGAAAGACCGTTTTTAATCCTGCGCGCCCTTTGCATTTTAGCGACGGGGGTCATTAAACAGGGATCCTGAGCTTCATTACCCTGCATTTATAATAGAGAGACAGGGGCTAATGTCCCCCATCTGTAGTAAAAAGAAATTGTTCCACTAGGAAAATAGTGTTTCGTGTTTAATGCTGCAGTCTGTCGTAGGTTTAGTTGACAGGAAATTGTAGAAAGTGTGGCTGTTTATGGTCAGGGTTATGGTCACGTCCTCGCAGAATTAGTAGTGTCGCTTAGGTGTTTCTTGGTTGGGCTTATTGTTGAAGATGCTACTCTGTTTTGAGAGCTTGATGAATGATCGGGAGATTGGTGACAGCCCCTTAGAGATGTTACTTTTGTGGTCGTCATGTGGTCGTGCGCCCTGGCTTCGCTCTGGTGCCCTTGGTGCCGTCAGCCACACGCGCTCGGGCCCCTGGACTCGCCGTGGTGTCGGCTGCTACCTCACAGATGCCGGCAGCCAATCAGAAGTGGATGGGGAGGATGTGTCACAGCTGCACCGGGAATAAAGGGGAACACCTTATAAGGCTTTCTTCAGGCGGGATACTGAACAGGACCATGTGACCATGGCCTCAGAGGAAGTGACAGCGTCCCTGTTTGGGGACAGGAGTGCAGATGAGTTCAACAAAAGAGTCAGGTGGATTGAAAACAGAGGAAGGACCTTGCAGTGTCTGATCGTGGGTGTGGCCCCTACAGGGAGTGGTCTGAGGCATCAGGGTCCGGTGGGATTTCCTGTGAGAAACAGGGGAAATTATATGTTGGGTAATAAAGCGGAGGTGTGACCGGGCTCTCTCCCCAATCACTGCCTTCCTCTGTGACTTTTTCAGAGCATAATAATGTGATGTGTTGTTTGTGATGCATAAATACTTTGCCATTTCGTGACTCGGAGTGAGCCGGAGAAGCGCGCCACCACGTTCCTGAAACTGGCTCGCGATCATACTGTGTGACTGAAAGAGGATGCTTGTTTTGTGCCACCTGAAAGAACCAGAATTGCGGCATGGAACGTCTGTGGCCACTGTCTGTGTTGACAGATCTGCGGCCGTCTTCTGGCACATGTGCGCGTGTAAAATTAGACGATCGCGAGGCAGCCAGCCTGGGAGCTGTCTCCTAAATAACTACCTTTCCTGCCTAAATAAATGGCAGGCTGGGAGGAAATGGTAGTGGGAATCGAGGACACTGGCATGTTTTTGCAAATAGGCACCCAAATCAGTGATGCTATGCAGCTCACTGGGTAAGGACACTCCACCTGCGAACAGAAGGTTGCCTGTTCAGATCCCAGGGCTGGCAGAGTGATGTCATCACTGGGCCCCTAAGTGCAGCCTTTAATCCCCTGTTGCTCCAGGGACTGTTTGACTCTGCTTTTTCAAATGCACATCACTTTTAATGAGTGTCTGCTGAATAAATTTAAAATAAATAAATAAATAAGATAAATAAGAGTAAATGATAAACAGAATTAGGCAGCTGTAGGTGCATTGTTCGCAGGTATAGCTGGAATGTGAATCTGAAAGCCTGTGCTTTAGGGGCCCTTCTTAATAAGCACTGTTATGTGGCCACTATGCAGGTTCCACAGTTTGCTTTTCAGGTTTTAGCGTTGGGGGTGGGGGTGGTATCTATAGGAGGGTGCTTCCCCAGGACTGGTTTCTGTTTCACGTATGCTTTAGCTCAGCACTGCTTGGAAGAAGTGTCCAGTTCAGTGCATGGACATCACGGCGGTGTCTGGCCCTGTCCTCCTTCGACGTACCACTCGGAGTGCACACGGCACCGTTAAAGTTGGCGCATCATTTCCTGTTTGTGCCTAATTTTAACTCAGAGCCACAGGCTCTTGCTGTCATCAGTTCAAGAATTAGCTGATCGCATGCGGGCATCATAAGGACGTTTGTTATCAGAATCATAGGATCAGAACTCCCTCAGGCAGGCAGCAGATCTGTCATCCGGGTTAGTTGGAATTTTTCAAAACTACATAAACAGTGGAGTGATCAAACACTGATTATACCGTCTGCTTTGTGTATAACGCAGATCCCTTCTTTATGATTTCAAACTGAGTTTGAAGACCAGGCCCCATGTTCACTGTAGACTGCTTCTCCCTGTTGCCAAAGTGCTGTTACACCTCAGATCTCCTGCCGGTTTGTGCTAATTGGACCGTGCCACTGTTTCTCCAGTGAAGAACTACAGCAAATCAGGTACAATAAAAGGCATTGTCTCCCAGTACTAAACTGGATTCTTGGTCTTGTTGATGAGTCGTAGATAAGGCGGTATGGTAGCAGAATCTGGTTTGGGTATTGACATGACCCAGTTTCAGTCTGCTTAAGATACATCCTGTACTGTTTTTCTGATTAGTCTTACACCAATCTTGTGCTTTACTTAGTGAGTTTCCCACCATGCTTTGTGTCTCTCGGTCTCAGAAATCCTAACCCTCTCTCTCATTTTGATGTATTCAGTGGCTCTACCCTTAACAGTTTCTAACATGGGCTTTGCAGTGCTGAGTGAATGGAAAAGCAAGGTGGCTTTTCCCGTTTGAAACACAGACATTTTATTTCCCACCTTCAGTTTGTGGATTGGAGCGAGGACTTGGCTTTGAAGCTCGACGGGCCAGGCAGTGTTGGAGCTGCCCCTCATTTAAGGCAGCATTTGGTTGGCCTTCGGGCCGACAGGACCACCACAGACCTGAATAAATAAATGACCTCATTTAAAGGTTGTTAATCCTGTTTTGTGGACCGAGCGGACAGATACTGGGAGGTTTTTTTGGTGTGTGACCACTGTGGCCTTGGGGGGAGGGCTGTCATGAATCGGACATCGGTAATGATGGCGATTCTCATCCCTGATGAGGTTCAGCCAAAGGTGCGAGACAAATGTCCCTGAACCCTGACTGGGGTCTGGATGGACGGCCGTGTTCATTGTGGGTAACACAGGCTTTTGAAAGCGTGGCATGCCGGGCCTCCACGGCAGGCATTTGATATTTAATTAACCACGCGATTCTTGAAGTTAAACACTAACAGCGTAGCGTGTACAGTCCTGCTCTTTCATCTTACTGCAACATTGTTAAGTACAAGCAAGGCAATTTCTGCTAATAAATTGCCCTTTTTTTCTTAATTGGCATTAGATATTATGATTAATTACCCATTGATCTGTTTTGTTTCCCGATTACCTTATATCATTGTGAATATTTCATTTATCTTTTTCTACTATTAAACCTTTGGAAATGGACTTAACCAAATGCTCACCAATCACAGGGGTGTCTGCTTAGCATCCAGGCAATGAGCACTCCCTCCTGATTTGGAACGCCCTGTCTCTCTAATACATTTTGTTCACCAGGAGTATGACCCCAAGGGGTCCCCTGCTTGACAGATCTCCCCCACACCTCCATGGCGACTTCTGGCACATCTTATTCAATTCTCTCCCCCTACCTGACATTTGAAGTGGCTCCTTTAGTCATTTGTTTGCAGGTTATTGTTGCTACACAGGGGAAACAAGAATGAAGGCAGATGACCTGTGAGTCAACTAAGTTCTCTTTGTTTGCAGGGAGGAGGAGGGGCGGAGAGAGTGCGTTTTCTTTCTGGCTAGCTTACAGTATCAGGAGGGATATTTAAATCCAGCATTCCTTTAACCAGGACACCTACATATTAACACCCTGGAACTCAGGGTTCACACACATGGGAAATTTAGAGTTACCGATTCACTTAACTGTTTGACCTTGGACTGTGGGAGGAAACACACACAAGACCTACCAATGTCACCTGCCCTGAACCACGAACCATGCCTCGATGTACTCAGGACCATGCCAAGTAGTGCCACGGTCCATCCCAAGACAGGCCATGAACCATGCCTTGACGTACCAAGGACCATGCCAAGATGTATCACAAACCACGCTAAGACATGCTAAGATCCATGCCAAGATTCTGCTATGAATTCTCTGTCAGGACAGATGTTGATGTTTTCAGATGCCACCTTCAGAGGACTCTCCCCTAAACTCGAGAACCTGAAGCGCTGCATCTCGTTCCGAGCACAGCCCTCCATGACGGCTAACGTGAATGCGACGGCTTTGTGATCGTGCTCGATGCTCTTTGATGCCACGACAGCGATCAAGCCGCTCTTCAAAATGGTGGGTGGGAGGCGGCCAGAGTCTCTGGTTTTCATTCCATGGAAATGAGTCGTGTGACACACATCACAAGGGCTGAGCATCAGTGATGATGGGACAGCGAGATGAAAAGGGGGAATTAGCTACACATCAAAGCTGTGATGTCTCCACTGTTATTGTTCTGATGGAGGCTTGAACCTAGATGACCCTTTTTGGGCTCTTAATAAGCCACATCCTTCATCCGAAAGATCCTTCCCAATCTTGTTTAAACACATTGCTAAGACCCAGGATCCTCTATCTGAAACCGGGTACCACAAACTGAGGTCAACATTGAGTTAGGATATTAGAAAATTGATTCTCATGCCTACCATGTGTTCCAGAGTTCTAATAATGAAATGAAATTCCAAGCATAGCCAAGTCTGTGGTGGGGATTAGCCATTCCTACTGTGGGTGGCCATTCTTGGGGTTTCCAGCTTTGTGGGGTTATAGAGAAACGACTCGTAACGTGTCATGTACCAGTCATTTCCGAGCCGATAATATCTGCCATCCAAGGGTAATATCACGCACAGAGCCAGAATCTTGGAAAAATGTCTCAGCGGAGGTGGAGGCTGAGGAAGGCGAAAGGGACCTTTGTCAGTCCCGTTTTGTATAAAGCGTGTTGGGTGGGGACCTGATTTGAGGGCAGATATACCGGCACCTGTGCATGGTCACATCCAAGGCAAGCACCGGGAATTAGGTGGTGTGAGATTTAATAGGAACACGCCAAGGTTGTGCTATGGAGGCTGAAATCGTGGGAGAGGTGACAACTTTTATGCTGTTGACTTCTGAGAGGAAGCATCTGAGGATATTTCTGGAAAGACCTCTCCGTCCCCCCCCCCCCCCCACCCCGCTAACGTCATCATCGCTCACTCGTTCACTGTGGTGGCAGAGGGCTCCACAATCAGCATTTCTAATTACGAGATGCTAAATGTTACTCACTAGGGCATCTTCCTGTGACATAATTTTTGGGCTGCTGGCAAATTGCGCAGAGCAGCGTGATGAACAGATGCACCTCAAGCTTTATCACCCAGCCGTTGATGATGCGCGATAGACTCGGATGCATAATAGGGAAGACAAGACTTTAGGCGTGAGAAATATCAGCATGTGTGATGCTTTGATGCTGTTGATATGGTGTTACCATGGCAACTGCATGAGCCTGCTGTGGTAGTGATGATAATGGTTGGAGATGTCACACCATGCAGTGTAGAGAAACCTAATTGGATCACTGCTGGCTTTTGATCAGGAGACTAATCCTCCTTGTCATCATTAACCAGAAACGTCACTCTCTCCATGACTTCACTTCCCCGGTTTGAATTCTTTATTTCTCAGATACCAATTTATTTGGGTACGCCTTCTGGCTTTAAGGAGGGACCCCTGATGATATCTCATCTGTTGAGTTATTTGCTTAAGAGGACCACATCTTGGCGTAGTCTGTATTGGTCTTTTGTATCTCTGCTTACTGTAACACAGTCAGGTCGGTGCATGCTCTGCATCAGGCTGAGTGACACTTTTCCCACAATTCTCTTGTGCGGTACTGCAGAAGGACGGAATAAGACTCCAATATCACACCCGACCGACATTCCTGGGACTCGCCATCCATATTTTTTAAGTCATTCCTCTTTTAGTCCAGGTCTGAGCTGGAGTTTTGCCTGAGGTGAGGAACATTCTAGAAACAACGCCAGCCTGCCCGGGGTCCTCTCGCAAGGGTACTATGAGTGCAGGCACATCATGCATACTGAGCTAATTAGGAAAATGGCTGTTGCCAAGCTAGACTGCATTCGCACATATTATTACAGCACGGGGTGGGGGGGGGGGGGGTAACGCTGCATGTGCATTGACATGTGTGCATGTATGTGAGCCAATCTACGTCATGGCTAAATGTCACGCACACACAGTGGCCTAGGTGCAGATGGCAGCTTGGCCAGCCCACTCTGCGAGATCAGGCCTGTCCCCACCCCCGCCTTTCCACATTCGGTCGTCGGACATCGGCCACTCACTTAGGTGTGATCCTACGGGCATCCGTGCATATTCATTAACACCCGATTTGCACCTGAAGTAGCCAGACAGGTGACATGCTGTCCAGATAATTACGACAGTAATTAAGAGCTGAGGTGTCATGTAAAGAGGCAGTGAGAGGTGTAAAGGTGTAGCACCCCTGATGACCCGTTAAAGGATCAGCGGCACAACGTTGGTTATGTGCATCACTCAGAGCCTTTTGGGTGTTAGTTGACCTGACATCCCAGGTGCCAAACATCCGTCATTAACACCGTCTCCATCATGGAGGACAGCTGAGCGAGTTGAACTGCAGTGGCGCCGTCTGACAGATTGGGTCCCTAATGGTCACGTGGATATGTTCTGGTGACAGCTACATGACCAATGCAGAAGTGAGAATCTCATTAAGAACCATCACTCCATCAAACTACAAAACGGCCTACATGTTTTATACCATAATACTGAAGTTGATGTTAGGGTTACCCAAGGGGGGGGGTCGGTCTTTACCTGCTCACCCTGTTCATGTCTGTAGATGAGCCAAACATATGCACAGGTGTGACTGCAGTTTTTGAGCATCTGCACACCTGACACCTACAAAAAAAAAGTGTCGCATCATTTAAGCAACATTAACCAGGCAGCTCATTCCCCAGATTAAATGGGGAAGCCTCTTCAAAAAATGTGTAGAATTAGAATTAGAATTTGGTGATCAGTGGTCATTGTTAACACACCACAGCACAGCACACAGTGTATGTAATAAAGATGGACCCATGAGCAAGATCCAGAAGATTCCAGCCTTTTATTTATAGCATGTATAGCAGCATCTTTATCAGTGTTTGCTGACCAGGGTAACTACAGCACCTCTTGTCCTGCATCCTTCCACTTATTATGCTGTGCCCTTAATCGCTGCGCCACCTGCCGTCAAGATACAATGCCGACTGCACTGCGGCTTGACAGTAATGTAATTACTTTTGACTTAATTTGATCCAAGTCAGATATATAATTCAGCACATAATTCAGACACATCACTCAGCAGAGGTATTCTGTCTTAACGGTTTATACCCTAATGACGTTCCACACTAAAGCCCTCAAAAGCTTGCCAGTGGGACAGTGCTAAGCCCTTTGCTCTCAAAATCTCCACAACCAAACAATTCTCCACATGCATTTGCAGATCTGCTGTGCAGAATTGTAGCAAAAATCACATATAAAATGGCAGCCAATGAGAGGCCCATCTGAGTTGTAACTGATAACTCCTCTGTATTTCCAGCTCTTGGGGCAAAATACTTAATACTTATCCATTAAAACCTCAGTACACATTTATAGATTCTTTTGCACATTTGCAATTCTGGTTATGCACACACGGATTGCGATACAGTCACTGCAATTCTCCAAACGCATTTGCGAATGATTTTGCTACAATAATAGTGCCACACAAAAGTGTGTCCATGTCAGGAGATTTAAAAGAATCAAAAATCCAGCCCAGAAGTCCAAATAAAGCCCATTTGGCGGAGTAAAGCATTTTAATCAGCCTCTGTGAAGTAGCATGAATGTTAATTAGCTTGTGTTTTGAAGCCAGGAGAGCCCCCTGTGCTGTTCTTCATGACTGTTTCAGTAACTTTGATGCCTTTAATTGCCTGTGTTGTTTTCCTAGTTCCAGCCTTGCACGGCTTTGCTGTTATGCATCTCCTCCTTCTGAGGTTTCCTCCCTCACGTAAATCGCCTCGGGTTCCGTCCTCTGTACCATGTGACATGCGGCAGCCACTGGTCAGCTGAGCATCTACAAAGGAGCCGATCTTGGCGCTGAAGAAAGATGCCTTTGACTTTTGATCAGGGTCCTACATATGTCCACCTTTAAAGTCGATGCAAAAACGGGGAAAAACTGACATCCTGCCAAGTATCACAAGATTTTGCTTCTTTCCCAAATATCAGCTTCCTTCGGCTGAATTTTCCCCACTTCCCTTTGTAGGGGCTTAAGCCTGTTTCGGGGAGGGGGGGTGTGTGTGCTATTCCTCAATGCAGGGTCAGATTTCAAGAGAAGACATTAATTGGCAAGTTTCTGACATCTGAAGCAACAGGTGGAGTGAATTTATTATAGTGATGAAAGGATTCCGGGTCCGGGACTATAGTGGAGCCAGGCATTGACAGGGACAAGCAGTTGGTATATAGATGGATGGAGTATTATCCTCAGGTCTTGTTATAGGTGTATGAAACCAACACGCTGCCGAAACATTTGGAGTCACAGTAGCGTCTGTCATTATGATAATATACATGTGTGTTTTTATTCAGCGGGCACTTGTCTGAAGTGGCATACAAGTGAGAATTAGAGGACAGGGTCAGCTACCATTCCTGGAGCAACTTCCTTTAAATCCCATTGTTCCATTGTTTTTAATTCCATTGTTCCATAATGAGATTCGCACCCACAACCTTCCAGACTCAGTTCCAGACTTCCAGATTTCTAGCTGACTGGCCACATATTGCCCCCACTAAATGCCCTGCACTTTCTCAGTTCCGTTCAACTGCAGCTGCTTTTTGCATGATTAAAGGAAGACCTTAACCAGGAATCCCCAGCTCTAGGGGCTGATGCCTTATCCATTAGGCCACTGGGTCTAAAAGTGGTTTTATGTATTGCAGCCAATCCCGTTTCGAGGCTGAGACTTTCCTCCCTGTTATGATTTCTACTGAGCATGCTCTGTGATGAGCGTGTCAGTGCTTCCGGAGAGGCTACATTGGTGTGCTAGTTACCAAGGCAGCAGGATTCAGTCTTTTGAATGCTTCCCTGGTCCAGGTGCCGTGCCGACTGGTCTGCGGCAATGTATAGTGGTGTGAGAAAGTGGAAAGTGATGGCATGTGAATGAATTGCTTGTGACTTTGGAAATGAAACCTCTTTAATTGAAATTGGGTTTGTTAAAAATTAAACAGTGGCCGACCTGGTGGTCATAGACACACCTGAAATCCTGGAAGGGACTTCATAAAATTAGAATGAATTAAGTAAAATTTAATTTAATTAAAAACAGAGAGAGAGGCACTCGTTCATCCTTTAGTCGTTGCCTTCAGGCTAATTCTGAAGGACGCCCTCTGTCAAGTAGATGCAGTAGACACCCATTTAACCTTCAATCAGGCAGATTTCTGGCCGCCTCTGATGAAAGGGCCGCACCAGCTGAGTGTTTCTATAACCCTGTTGCCTAGCTACAGATGGTGAAATCACAGGTCTCAACTGGGACGAGCGCTGATCACCCAGGCCCCTGAAGCTGCCCCCGTGCCATATCCTGACATGTACATAGTCTACCCTTAAGATTGGGTGTCTGTGTGTGAAACAGACAATATGCATGTAGTAGGAAATATACAATATATTTTACAGATCGTAGGACGGCATCTGAACCATCTATAAGGGTTTTACTTTTACCTACATAATGAATGTATAAAATTTCTCAACGGCCAAATGACACTGCAGACTGAAGAGACCATGTTAGTCATCTGAACAGAGTATGCCTGATGTCTTTGTTTATATTTCAAATCCCAAACATTCTTAATTCTTCCATATTCTAAGACTGAACACTAATGCACAGCTCGTTTAGCCCGAGCATTGAGGAGCTTCTGTTGGGCGGCAGCTGCACACAGATGGACCTGCACGTGCGTCTCCTTGGCCCTCTGCTGCGCCCTCCGCTGTCCCGACACAAGCGGCATACTCTCTGTCATGACAGTCTGCTCTGTGCTGCTCTCCCCAAACAAACGTTTGCCTGCTGTCCCCAAACAAATGTTCCTCATTCTGCAGAAATTAGTGAGCCAGTCCCCTACTTATCTGTTTTATTAGACTGTGGGCAGTGTTACAGTGCTACATGACAAATTGACAGGGGAGATTCTAGGATGTAGTTTTAAGGTAGAGCAGTCAGCTTTTAGCTATGGTCAGTACCCCTGTGGGTCCACCTTAGTATATGTCCCTGAAGTTTGAACCTGACAAGCAGCACTTTGGAAGTCAGACCTGCCAACAAATGGCTTGTTTCTGCAGTCTGGGCAACACTCTTTCTCTGGAAGGGTTAGTTCAGAGTTGGATGGAGTACAGCTGAAGGTACTGCTCCTCCTTTCAAAGGCTGCTTTGCTGATCAAACTGGTCTGATCAGTTCTGAGTTGATCAGTGACTAATTGGCGTGAGTTCTCCTTCAAAGATGCTAAGATTCTGGGTCGTCTCGTTTGGAAGTTTGTCAGCCAATGAATAGCTGACCTCCTCCCGAAGCTGCCTGTGCCTGGTTTCCCTCCAGTTTGTGCCAGCTTGCACCTCTTAGCTGTTTTCATCATCCCTTCTGCACAACTGTCTCGTCAACCATGCAATCAAAATGTGCTTTGATGGGGCTGCATTAAAGTGTGCATTTTTGCGTGTCTGTGTATGTGTGCATGTGCGTAATTAGCTGCACATCCTGATTTATTTATTTAGATGATGTGAATTTGGGATTGAGCCCCTGCTTGTTTGGACCTAGTAGCTCCATTCAGCACAGTGCCAAATATCTCTGGATGCTGCTGGTAGCTCAAGGCCAGCACTGCGTTAGTGCAGAGGGGGAAACTTGAACAGTCATATGCATCATTAGACTGGCCCACGGTAACCAGACGTCAAAGTTTTAATTGGTCAGTGAATGGAGGGTATGCAATGATGTCACTGTCCAGCCAGAACTCCCTCAGATGGACCGGCACACAGTCCGTTCTCATTAACATGCTGCAACATTGCAGATTTTAGTTGAGAAAACTGCAAAACAGCTGATTATCTGATCAAATTCAAAGCAGTTGCACTTGACAGGGATCCATACAATTTCCTGAAGGACCAACGGGTCGTGGCCAGCAACAGGGTTTCCTGGCAAAATATTTTGTGGAAATAACTGACCTTGCTTTGTGGAATATCTCCTTGTAAGAAAAACTGGGCTTGTCTTGGCAAGCTAACACTATCTAACCACCCCTCTCTTTGTTTTTAAAACATAAGATGCATCATCATAAATGTGTTTTTAATAAATGCTGAGAAAAACATTAGTTACACAGAATATAAATGAATGATGCAAAATATTGAACTGATTAGTAGTCAGTACAGTATATAACCTAAGGCATGGTTTCACCCAAAAATCCAAACTATTTGATGAGTAATGACAACCGCAAATCCACATTTCAGAACCTGAATTCCACAGACTGCTTCTCTTTTCTTTAGTTTTCATCAATCTGTAAAAAGATACCTCCGATTTCTTGTTAAATCTTCTTTTTACAATCAATCACACAACAGCTCCTTCCCATTTGAGAAGTTTATTTTGCAGCATCCAAGCCAGCCCTGTCTTTCTGCCACTCAGTGGGTAGCGAGGCACTGACTTCTGCCTCCTGTGATGTCATGTGCATACCTTCAATTAGCGAATCAGATTAGCACGTTTATCCTGCAGCTGCCAAAGGAAAACTTTCAGCTTGCCTATAGGTGCAGGTTCTTGTGTCCGCCTACGTTTGCCCCCATCACAGCCCTGATTCGACACTCTTGAATAGGAATGGAATCTGAATATGCAGGCATTCTGGTTTTTATTATCCTGTATCTCTGTTATTACTAGTGCATAACAAATTATTTGATAGTCCCCTTCTAGAGACGTGAAGGTGCTGGAAAGGACTCGGCTTGTGCTGTGGCACCAACATGTTTCCTTGTTGTTGTTAGAAAGACTGGCATGCCGAATCTGGTACCTGTTTCTAGAGTTTCGTTGAGTACCATGCATTCCGCCGTGTTTGGGTACCATGCATTCCGCCGTGTTTGAGTACCATGCATTCCGCCGTGTTTGGGTACCATGCATTCCGCCGTGTTTGGGTACCATGCATTCCGCCGTGTTTGGGTACCATGCATTCCGCTGTGTTTGGGTACCATGCATTCCTCCGTGTTTGGGTACCATGCATTCCTCCGTGTTTGTTGAACGTCCCGTGGGGAAGGATGCTTGATCTCCGGAGATCTAGGAAAAATCCACACATCCCCACATGATACCATCCTAACATGGACACTGGATTTTACAGCCGCTTGATGGTGAAATTCCCCGTTTAACTCCAGGTTTCTTGCTGCTCGTTATTAGGTTTCATTTTCGAAGTTTGAGCTCAAGAATAAAGGGGGGGGGGGGGGCAGGGAGTATGGGTGCGGGCGTCGGTGACGCATTC
>JAODKE010000001.1:15128465-15150219 GCA_026779605.1 Mormyrus hasselquistii
CCCCCCCCCCCCCCCCCCCTACGTGCTGAAGCAGTTCCCAGCTCATCATGTCAATGTCTCAGTTTAAGTTTTAATCTCCTCAGCGACTCGATCTTTAATCATGGTGAAGAGTCTGCAGCTTCTTATCTCCCCTGCGTTAGATCAGAAGGACCGGCTTGTGGGACTCATTCAGAGCTTGGCCTGGCTCTTCTCCAGAGAGTGGCAATTTTTCTTTGCCGTTGTATTTATTACAAGTTTACGTCTGGTGTCGCGTCTGTTCAAGAAAGCAGAAACCTGCCTGATCTTCACAGCAGCTGTGATTTTTGTCATACGTTCCAAGCACTAGGGACGACCGTTATTGCTGGATAAAACACATTAGTCATTGTACGTCTGACAAATGTCCCCCCAGTGAATGTTCTGTGCCATGAAATGAGGTGGCGCCAACCTGAGAAGCTTGGGTGATATGCATTTTTTCATACTGTCATGCTTTCTAGACATTTCACCTCCATCTCGGTATTAAACAAAAAAAAGTAAAACATGTTGGCTACTGTAAAATTCAGAATCAGAGGGAGCCTAAACGGGCTCATCGCTAGGGAAACAAGGAGACAACTTCTTGTTGAAGAGTTAAATAGCTTACCCTCCGTTTATTGACTCCACTGTCGCCGCACAGTCTGCGGCACCTGCCCGATCGGCGGCCGCACGTGCACTAGGTTTCACGTAAGCCGCTTCGACTCTTTTTAGTTTCTTCATGTCAGATTGGTTTTTGTGGTATTAACCTACACGTGCGTTATGTTTTTAGAAAAAATAAAAAATTTTACTGAAGTGAGCACCGAACAATGCTAACACTGTGCACCACAGTACTTAACCTCAATACAGCTCCCCCTTTCAGTTTAATAGAAAGATGAGCATCTGTGTTTTTGACGGTGTTGGGATTTCTAAATGCTGGGGTATACCATAATACTACCCAGGCCTACGAGTTGATTTCTTCATCTCAGGCCCCATTCTGCACTGAGTCTTCGCCGACGCTTAGATACCTTCTCTGTGTCTCACGTAAAGGGAGCAGTCTGTTTCCACATGAAGACCGCAACCGAACAGAAGTTAATCAGATAAAGAGATTAAGGGTGAACTCTGAAATCAGAGGGTAATGCAGATCCATTTGGGGTGTAATGTCCTTACAACTGCCCCAGAGGAAACCCCGCAGATCACGTGCTGTCTCAGGCAGGCCTCATTGACCAGCGAGACCCTAATTCTTCTTAAAAAGCCTGCTTGCTGTGTGTAGTGTTGCCCGGCCGAGTTTTGGAGCCACCTCCCCTGTCAGCGGATGGGCCCGCTCTCAGACCTCAGGCAGTCCGCTTGAATAAAGCCATACAGCTGGTCTGGAAGAAACCAACAATAGTGTCAGCCTGCTGTGCCGGGAGACCCGGGGAATTTATTCAAGGTTTCCCATGCGGTATTTGAAACCTGAAAAGGTCAGGCCAGCCTGCTACGCGTGGGAAGAATATTGTATTGCATGCATTTTTACTTAAATTTTGGCTGTCATCATCAGTAAAATAATCCCCCCCGCCATTTTCACCAATGCCTTGTTTCCACCAGTGCTGTGGTTCCGCACGTTTCGACTGCAGCTCCAGCACGGCACCAGAGAAAAGCTGGTCTCTGAATTTGGAACCGTAACGTCAGGGAATGTGGGACAGGCTATAGTGCTGAAAATTTCTACATACTCGGAAAATTCAATTCATGAATGAGAGTTTCGTCTAAAATCCCTGGTACCAGCCAGTGAAACAACTTTCCAGCTTATTAGAGGTATAACATTTCATCTTTTTTTTTATTCTGTGATAGCAAAAGAATAATCTGCTGGCCAGATTGAAAAATAAATTATAATCATGTCGCAGGTCGAATAAATTAAATATCGTGGTGACTGAGTGGCCAAGAGATCATGAGGCGGATAAAAAAAAGTTACATTTTCAGCAAAAACCTGTCTTGCACAATCCTTAAAAGGACAGCAGCAAAACAGTGAGCGAGAATAAACTCACACACACAGACGTACTGTAGGAACTTTTATGAAGACAAATGTGGATACAGGAAATGGAGGCAGAGTGCAGTGTTGCATGTTGATTTTTCTGGCTGTGACTGGATAATAAAGTTCAGAAGATATTTCTCATAGCAATCTTTACTGTCTGTGGGTACCAAAAGTACAGTACTTAAAGGTGTTGGTTTTATGCTGCCATAAAAACTGGTACCTGCGCCGAATGACATCACAATGCAAGCCAGGGCATTATGTACTGAATTTGAAAAATGGCTGTAGTACATTATAGAACTGGACGATGTGCGATATTAATACCAACATCGCATGTAATGCACATGCAATTCTTACATCGCTAGTCATCTAGCTTAAGAGCAGCCTTTTTTCTTTCAGTTCTGTGTGGACATTATAGTGCAAGGGGTTAAAGTTTTGCTAAAATATTTTATCTCTGTTACTCTGATTATTCCTTTTCAAGATTATCTATTGTATCTTTAAAACTCAGTTTAAAGTTTACCTCCACTGCTTTTGCATGAGTTCTGCATGCATTCTCTGAGACGATCATAATCATTTTCATCCTTTCTGTTTAAATCACTCCTGAACTCCTTTTTTGCTTTATAAAATACCCCAATATTTTTATCGACAAAATCACATTGCGATATTTAAAATTTTTTCCAAAACAGTGCTGTCCTAGTTAGCTGTATTATACAAAATACTTTATATTTTGACATACCATCCCGATCATCCGACCAGATCGCAATTTAAGCTCGGGTCTCTTCAGTTGTCCATGCATCCATTATGATTGCTATTATTTATTGATTTTTTTACTTTGTTTATCATCTGAGGCTGCAGCTGTTTTCAAAGTGGTGTTATTATTGTGTTTCAGCAGCAGGCTATTTTCATAACCACTCGACAAAGAAAGCATTTCCAGTCCCCCATTTCCAGGCTGAGGACCACGTGGGGCACCAGAGTACCCCAGCTGGTTCGGCACTGGTACTGGAACTTTTGTTATGCATCCTGGAAATCGAATCGAATCGTTAACGTGATAATCGTGATGGAATCGTGAGACCAGTGAAGATGCACAGCCCCAGTTCCCAGCATGAAAAGGGCAGCTGGGGCTTGGCAGGGTCGTATCATGTCTGCCAGTTTTTGCTACGATTCTCCGTTTGATTTGCGGGCATCTCCTTAGCTGTGAGGCTGAGGTGCGAGTCCCATGTCTCTCACATCAATAATAACAATGAGAACATGATGTCGGAATCCACAGACTGGCCCAGACACACCCACCTAACCGGATCCGCCGCATGCTTAAGCCAGGTTACGATACGACCTCCCCTCTGGGCATGGCCTGAACACCCCCCCTCCCCTCCCCCCCGGCACATAGATATTGGTCGACTGGCCCCAGCTGGCTCTAGCCACCATGACAGCTCCGGCTTTTGTTCCTGAGAAGAAAGTGCGCGTTCTTGCGTAATCCACAGTTTCCTTGAACAAAGGAAGCCATATTTCATGACATCCCTTCCTTTGGTGGGGCGTTCAGTAGCTGCAAGGCTAAACTCTAGCTTTTCTAGCAAAATGCCTGGAAGGTTCCAGAAATGTGTCTGTCTGTCTTTAAATATATTAAATATGTAATATTACTTCCTCCCCCAAAGGCATCTCAAACACATTGCCTTTCTAGCCTGTTACTACTAGTAAAATTTGTACGTTGTGCATCTTGGGTGTGTATTTAATGACAATCCTGTCAGCATTTATTAAGAAGACTTTAACAATAAAGAAAAAAAAATTCCAGATGATTCTTTCATTTTACACTGATTGGTAGTTTTCACCCAATTTCTCAGTCCCTGTCTCGGAAACTAGCGTAATAAAATCATATGTGACAATTAGCATAATTTTTTGTGTTATTGCAGCTGTTGTGAACAAAGCAGGTAGTTCAAGGGTACAACAGGAGTGTCCCGTGACCTGTGATCATGCTGCCTCTGCTCCCCATCGCCGGGGCCGTTCCCTTTCCTCCCTGGGTTAGATCATCCTTCCAAAGGCTGGATGAGGTCAGGACCTCTGTGCCCCATTGGAGCGGCAGCTGTGTCCCAGTGTGTCTGTCCACAGCGCCACCTAGCTGGGGCTGAGGACCACGTGGGGCAGGCTGCTTCAGTACTATTCCAACTGCTAATAGCATAGTGTGAAAAATAACCTGCGGGACGGAAGACAACAATTAACCATTGTCTGGTATATGCATGGTCTAGCCACATAAAATAACTTACAAATAACATAAATCTTAAGTTTTACCAATCCCTTTTGTGAGGCTGTTTCTCCCTCTTCACACCGCTGTGTCCTCATCCCAGTAGGAAGAGCTCCCTTCTTTTTCAGCTCATTGATTCCGAAAACCTGGAAGGAAACCAGCCCCGAGTCGGGCGTGTTTCCGTGCGGTTCCATTGTCTGAAATATCGGTCCGTTCCATGGGTCAAACTGTAAGTCACCCGACGCCTGTCACTCCTGCTCGTGGTGTAGCTACAGGGGCTCCCCTTCCCCTACACCCTTACATCATAATGCCGTCACAGCGCAGCACTGTTATGTTGACCTGTTGACCTGTTATGTTTTACTACGCGCCCAAAGTGACTCTTGGAGTGGGGCCCCACATACAACAGACTGGCTCCTGGCCATTACCAAATGATTATCGACTGAGTAATGGATGAAGACTGCATCAGTCTCGAACATAACCTACTAAACGTTGTTAAATCGTGTGAGGAAGGGGTGGTGTGGGGGTGTGGGTGACCTCACTGTGGCCTCCCGCCTCCAGGGTGATGGGGTATTTCCTGCCCCCCCACCCCCCCTCCATCCGCTGTCTGTGTGGCTTTTCTCCTGCTACCCAGTTTCTTCTTTTAGACCTCTAGCTGGAGTGATGTGTCGAGATTGCCGTTAGTGTCCCCCATTGCCGGGCGTCCCCCATCCTGTGCCCGGTGATTTTGGAAGAAACAATACTTAAACAGAAAATAGCTGTAAGTGCATTGAACAGAATCCTTATTGGGATGTGGAGACTGTTAAAGTGCACAATAATTTTATGAGCCTCTTGCTGCTGAGAAAACATAGTTTTGTGCAATGCATGTGCCACCTAGTGTCAGAGGAGTATAACTGCAGTATTTTAACCAAAGGTACAATTTATTGCATTGTTGTAGTAATGTAATTGGGCATATGGCGCCCATCTATATAGCTGCTTTTCTGGCTTCCCTGTTTCTCCATCATACTGTCTTCCTCATCTAAATGGGCTGCCTTCAGCCTCTGCCAGCCGCCTATGAACAGCTTCTTGAAAAGTTTCCCACCGGCACCCCCTGCTGGTGGTACTTGGATATCACCATGTGATGACGCATGATAACTAAACTGCAGCATCGCCTCAGTTAGGCACTGCCCCTAGACCAGTCACTCTTTTGCTAAAGAAACATACCTTCCGATGTCCTAGATGCTGTCCTCGGTGAGCTGCTACACCGTGTGCATCGTTAGATGCCCCAGTACAGTGTTCACATGGCTGTTTATTAATAACCCTATATTAATAACTCCTTCCTCGGGGGAAGCTCAGTCCGCACTGTCACCTCCACACCCCGCACCCTCTGAGCACGGGGAGCAATTTTTAAGGATTTCTGTCCAGATTTTCTTCCCGGAAGTCTGAGACTCTGTACAGACATAATTAATGCTCCATATTATTATTTTATTGAGTATATTTTATTTATTTTTTGTCAGATCTGAATATGGACTCCAACCCGTCAGACCACCCCCGGACCAGTACCATATTCCTGAGTAAATCCCAGACAGACGGTAAGCTACCCTGGGCTCCCCCTGTTAAAGTTTAAATGAGATTAACACTAAAAAGTTCTTTCATGAGTGATTAGTGACCTATGATGACATTGCACCCTCTTCCATATTCTCATGGGCTGTATGTCTGGGAACATGTCCCAGCCTAGCGAATCAGAGTACAGATCTACGAGTCATGTGATGTTCCAGTTCCAGGGAATAAGCCCCTTGATTGGGTGTTAAACCACCCAGTGGGTTTGGGTTGATGTCAGCATCTTTCTGTGGTACGGCGTGTCACCTCAGGGCTTTCAGCCTCATGCTCCGTAAGATACTTGATCGCTCAGTGTCGACCCTGTGACCATGACAGAAATGACTTCACCTCTCTCTTTCAGTTGCCGTGGCGAACAAGAAAGGTAAGGGTGCGTGTGTCATCAGGCGTGCTGCGCTCCAGGTGTTTTTACACGTGACACCTCGATGTTGCCGGCTTTCTGTGACCCTGTTCGCCACTGTCCGCCCTATAGGTGTCACCTCACGCTCCATGTTTTCGTAGCCTGTACCCACCCCGTCCGCCTGCCCATATTGATGCCCAGTCCCCTATGTCTAATACTTAACAGATCGAGGTGCCATCAACAGTGTTAGCACGATGAACGCTCATGTCACTGTGGCGGCCATCTTGGGGGCATTAACTGTCACTTCTGCTTTTATGCACCAGAATACAGTAGACATGTCAGGAAGGAAAGCATAGCACGCCGGACTCTCTGATCTGCTCACCTGGAAGGGCATGGTGGAAGATGGGGCTTTCAGAGCACCTGTCAGTCATCCTGCCTTACGGCATCGCCCTCGGCCCGCTGGCTTCCCGTGCCCTGCGTTTCGCCCGGTCAGCACCGCCCGCCCCCTCCAGAGGCAGGAGGCCAAAGGCTGGCTGGGCCTGCCCAGGGCAAGGAGGCCGTGTCTCGCTCCTTGGCAGTTGCTGTGCTTTTTCGATGGTGCCAGATTCAGCACTGGTCCCTCAGTGGCTCAAAATGGCCTGTAGGATATCAGGGACGACGAGTACCATAAATGTTTCTTAAATGGCCGTACATAGCGTACATAGCATAGTGGCATAAAGCAATACGTGGCTTTCAGTAATGATAATGTTCAGACAGCAGATTATGCTGTGATGGACAATAAGATGTGACAGAGAAATTATGGGAGAACATGGATCATTTACACTGTTACTACATTAGGTTGGCAACTTGACACTGTATCAAAATAGGAATGATTTAAAAATAAACCAAATAGCCCCTTTTGCAGTACAACAGCAGTGCCCTGTGTGAGATCCACCTGGCTGTCCCTACTGTTTTTGGGGGCGCCTCCCTGTGCCCCTGAGTGACTGACGTGAAGCTCCGTGTCTGGGCCCCTCGCAGGGTTCTGGATGGGACTCCTGTGGGGCTTTACCTGCTGCTGTGTGTATCTGCCTGTCTGTCTCACGCTGCTCTCACTGTCTTTACAGTGCGGGAGAAGAGAAAGAGCCTCTACATCAACCATGTATGTACTTATCTTTATACACATTATTTACATTCGTTTTATTCATTTTCATGTATATACAGTACTGTGCAAAAGTCTTAGGCAGGCAAAGAAAATGATGTTTAAATTATCCTCGTGTTGGTGTAAAACTCTATTATGCCTGTCAAAGTGTGTCAGCTTAGCCATTTCAGAAGCTCTGCTAAAATCACAGCAGTATTTGCAGCAGCCATCCAGTACAGCCATGTATCTTTTGACCAGGCCACTAGCACAGCTAGTCAGTCTGTCTTTTTAAACCAATTTATTTAATTAATTAATTGAGCTGTTTAATTTGTTGACAAAATTTAACAAAATCCTGGAATGGCTGAGGTGCCCCTGAGATTTGAGAGGTTTGGGAGCTGAAGCTGGTTCATCCAGCCGTCCAACTAGATATCAGTAACTTTTTAGAAAACAGAACAAATTAATACTCGCTTTTATTGTTACTCTTATATGTTCTAATGTTAAATTGCGTTTTTTGTTCTAAGCCCAAGTACACTTGTCACCCAGATAAACAGCTTTAAACATTTCTTCGGACTGCCTAAGGCTTTTGCACAGTACTGTATGTTTTTAATGACTTATATGTCAGTGTTCTTATGCAGCTGGGGGTTATGTTTGCAAGTATGAGTTTTATTTTCATAGGTCTCGTATATAATATTTAGTTCTTCATATTTCTGATAGAGATTCTCTCATTCCCTGCCTCCAAACTGCACGTGCTCATGATCTGGAAACAGTTTTTATTGACACCTCTCCTACCTAGGTGACGTGTCTGAGTTAGTTATACCATCCCCAATGTTTGTCAGCCTGACCGTAACCCGGGGGGGGGGCTTTAGATGTCATATCGCAGAAAGCTGGTGACGTCGCCTACCCCCCCCCCCAGCCCCCCATCATTCTTGGCAAAGAGTAACTTCGAGGCTGATCACGATCCCGCTTCCAGCTAGGATTTGGCCCCTGGTCGCCTCGCTCGCGTTTGATCTCCGAGACGTGACTCGGCACGGGGGAGGGGGGGCGGACCGATCGCCATCCGTGGCCTGTCTCTAGTAGCGTTTCATTGAGCATCTGCGCGTGTCGCGCTAACTGGACTGCCTTCCGGCTGGTCACGCGTGCGGACAAACATGGAACTAGCCTGCTAAGACCCAGCTGACACCCTCTGCGGCTCTGGAGTAGCCTTCCCATCATGCCCCTCTGTGGCGGTGACACGGTCGACTCTCTGGGGCAGATGAGAGCACTGTGAACACCCACATTGTTATGTTCCAGAAGCATCCAGGGCAGCTGCGGCGGAAATACAGTTCCTGCTCCACCATATTCTTAGACGAGAGCACTGTAAGCCAGCCCAACCTGAAGTACACCATTAAATGGTGAGTATCATGGCAGAGCGGAGATGCTTACTTGTGCCATAGTAGTGTATATGGGCACCCATACCTAACCCGTACCTGCTTACTTATACCACAGTTGTGTGTACAAACACGTGTATCTAAGCGGGCCATGTTTACTTATACCACAGTAGTTTGTACAGACACATGTACCAAAGCAGGGTATGTTTACTTGTACCACAATAGTCTGTATGGACACGTGTATCTAAGTGGGGTGTGTTTACTTATGCCAGAGTAGTGTATATGGGCACACATACCTAAGCAGGGCTTGTTTACTTGTACCACAGTAGTGTATGCGGGCACATGTAGCTAAGCAGGGTGTGTTTACTTATACCACAGTTGTATGTACGGACACATGATTCTAAGCGGGCATATTTAGTCATACCACAGTTGTGTGTACGGGAGCATGTACCAAAGCAGGGCGTGTTTACTTATACCGCAATAGTGTATATAGGCACATGTATCTAAGTGGGGCGGGTTTACTTATACCACAGTAGTGTATACGTAGAGTAGTTTGTTGTTACCTATTTATGATTATATATATAATTACAGTTATGTGTAGATACTGTCTGACCAATGTGGGCATGCATAGTTATAAGTGTATAGTAGTTTGGTTACTGTAGTAGTTAAGTTATTATTTATATGAACATATCAGAATCTTCATTGCGACCGATGACCAAGGCCAGTTTGCTACTGTTAAAGACATGACGATAATGGAGAATAAATACAAGACACATGCCAGGGGAAAACACTGGGTGTGAGAACAATGCTGTTTGTGCACATTTAAACAATGCAGAGCTGAAAAGTTCCACAGGGACAGTACAGCCAACATACATACATGTTGTGCACAGTTTATATCGCATGGAATTTGCAATTATAATGTGTGAGCTGATTGTCAGGGTTCTGTGCTGATACAAACGGTGACATTAAAGATGCCTTGTTACAAAGTCTCTCATACCACTGACATCTTTCTTTGTTTACAGTGTAGCCCTAGCAATTTATTACCATATCAAAAACAGGTAAGGTCAGTTTCTGCTCCCGGCTTCTTGTACATGCAGGTGTGAGGGGGGTTAGCACAGTACTATGTGTGTGTGGGGGCCGTGGCTGCTGACTGCTGTTACATGTGTGCCCCATTAACTTTGAAGTTGGAAGCGACTGTGGCGTTCTGGGCCTAAGGTCACGCTAAAGGTGACGTGTAGCCTGGGTGCTAAATGTCATGCTCCTTTGAACTGGACCCCAGAGTGGACACTAAGCTTTTAATAATTGATATAATCTGCCTTTAAACGCTACCCAGAGAACTGGTGGGCTCCAGCGTCCTGGCACTCGGCTCCAACATGGGCCTGCTTTAGTAAGAATTTTTAACTCCATAATAATTTGAATTCAGTTTTCTAATATCAGAGCAGGCCATAATCACCAACCGGAAGTGATGTCACTGGACATGACAGTCTTGTAATTCTTCTGTGAAAGTGGACCATAACCTAAAACAGGAAGTGATGTAATTATCACGTCACTGGTATTTTACTTGCACTGTCGTGCTTCTGGTCTGCATGTTTCCCGTTCTGGGGTCTGCCCCATGTTCGCCTTTTCTGAAAGGCATTGGTAGATTCACAGGCCTCTGCATAGTTTCCCAAGTTAATGTTTCTGCTCTTCCTTTCAGAGACACAGACGGACGAATGTTGCTGGACATTTTTGACGAAAAGCTGCATCCTCTATCGGTACAGCCTGCCGTTTGTCTGTTACCATGACGACATCTGCATTTCACTGGCATGTCTTGTCTTATGTGGACGTGCTAGGAAATGATGTATTAAAAACAGTTGGGGGATCGGGGCCTTGCAGAAATAAGGATTTACCCTTTTGGCTTTCACACCCGCCCCCCTAGAAATCTGAAGTACCACTGGATTACGACAAACGCGACCCCGAACAGAAGCAGATCTACCGCTTTGTCCGGACCCTGTTCAGTGCTGCTCAGCTAACGGCAGAATGTGCCATCGTCACGCTGGTGAGGCATGTTAATATGTTAATAGACTTTCTCCTAACCTTAGCATTGACTGAGATTCCCCTTCAGCCTTCAGTAAATGCGGGGAGTCCTACATGACCCCAGTAGCAGGAGGCTGCAGGCTCCTCTCCTCCTCCCTCCTCCACTCTCTTCTCTGCTGCTCCGGCAACGTCATGTGCAGTGCATTTTGTAATTAATGAGCCCCCCTGTCATGACCCACAGAAAGGACCAACTCATGTGATCCCAGCTGTAAGGCACAGCACAGGCTATAGGGGGGGCTCTCATTTCAGTGCTTTTAGAACCGTGTCTCTGTATGATGGGGAGGGGGGGGGGCTCGCAGTGGGTACCATCTTTTTAAATGGCTTCAAACCATCATGAAGGACCGAATTAGCCTTTGCTAATGTACAGCCCTAACTGAGCCAGTGGGGTTTACATGACTGCCCTCCCCCCCGCTTTAAACGCTCTTAATCAGCATGAGACTGTGTATCCATGCAGTGGCAATGACAGAGTCACGGCTTTCCGACTCCCTGTGCCCCACTGAACGCGTTTCCCAGGCAGGCGCCTCCATGACGGTTAGGGAGCGGGAATGCGGCTGGGAATAGAGGGTGGCACTTTGGGCTGCCGTGGTGCCCCCCGGTCAGCGTTCCCATCGGACCCGCATCCTCATGGCTCTCTGAGAATGCAGACGCCAGCTGGTGGTGAGATGCTCCGTGGAAACATGACCCCGGACTCTGACACGTGCTGCGTGTTGTGTGAATCACATGTGCAAAAATATCCGGATTCCTGCGTGGGGTGGGGGATGTGTCCCAGTGGCATGTGGCAAGCTTCCTGGGGGGGGAGGGGGGTTGGTTATTTATTTAGTCGGTTGGTGGAGGCGACATACAGGCGAGGAAATGACGGGGTGAGAGGGCAGGGTCAGCCAGCTCCCCTGGTGTCTTTGGTATTAAGGGCTCATTGGTGATACAAATACACTGCCAGCCACGGGAACCTTTAGGAAGCATACACAGATGAGTCTGTGCCTGTGATCAGAAATTTTCTAGTTCAGACCCCATCCTCAGCAGAATCTCCATCGGTCCCTTGAGCAAGGGCCTTAATCCCCCGAAAAATGGCACCAGATAAACGGCTGACCCTGAGCTCGGTCCCCAAGCTTCTCCATTCACCTCTACATGCATGTGTCTCAAAGCAGAGCATGATGGGAAATGTGAAAATGGAACTGTTCTAATGTAAAGGGTAAATGAAGCATCATTTCATTTCAGAAGTAACAGAAGGACGGTTATTTGAACTTGTGCACAATGTTCTGTCCTTTTTTTTAAAAAAAAAAAAAAACAAGAACTGAGCGGGGGGGCTCATCGGGGAGACTGACCACATCACTCTGCCAGGGTCACGGGAGCCCCGCCTCCTCACGCCACGTCATCGTCCACATGGGGACATTCTTTCTCCCGCACACTATAAATAAAGGTCCCCCTAGATTAAGCCATGCGCTGAACATCAACATGTGATTAATAGACAGAGCGTGTCTCTGATACTGGAGTTAATTAGGTGTGAAGTGTAAAAGTACAGCAGAAAGTGCCGGAATGCTCATGTCCGCGATGGAGCGTGTGTTAGATCCGCTGCCGCTGTCCCAGGTTTTATATTTGGTCTTTTCACAATGATGGATCGCGCAGTGTGCGCGTGCTTTCACCTAAGTGCGGACCTCACACTGTTTCTGGAACATTCCAGTCATTTGCGGAGGCCTCTAAACCTCCTGGACTCAGGTGACGCAGGTGAACAGCTGTGTGGGACCCCAGAGTCACTTTCGTATTGGTTTAATGGTCCTCATAGTGCCAGCAAAATGCCTGTTTATTACACATTGAATGCAGCAGACCCACAAAAAGGTTTTCTCATTATGGAACAAAACTCTGCTGCATAAACTTGGAACAGTCAGTACTGTCCCAGTGTCTCCTCTGAGCCCCCTGGGAGGGGGGATAGGGTGGTGGGGGGAGGGGGCTCAGAGGAGAAACACAAACACAGTTGTTGGGGGCATTGTGACTGTTGTTTTTTCCACCTGATGACTTCAGATGGGGGGGCAGGGGGGTTAGAATTGTATGACACATTTGACCGCCCTATGCGACCTGGCCCATCGTTAAGCACAAGGGAAAAAAATCACGGGAAAATGGTGGTTTGGGCTTTGACGGGCTGCGGGTTCAGGATGTGCCTCCTGGGGCCCAGGGGAAATCAGAGCTCAGTCTTCTGTGAGAAAAAGGCATCTTTACCTGATTCACATCCACCCACTGCCCCCACCCCCAACGCCCCCCGCAGGTGTACCTGGAGAGGCTGCTCACATACGCCGAGATCGACATCTGCCCCGCCAACTGGAAGCGCATCGTGCTGGGGGCCATCCTGCTGGCCTCCAAGGTGTGGGACGACCAGGCCGTGTGGAACGTGGACTACTGCCAGATCATGAAGGACATTGCCGTGGAGGACATGTGAGTGTGATGCGGCAGCCCAGTCCCCACGCAGACGCAGACCTACGCAGATCCAGACCTACGCATGCAGCGGCCCTGTGTCCCCATGGGCGTCTGGGGTGTGGCAGAGGACAGGGACCTTGTGCAGAGAGCCAAGAGGCCGCTGCCTCCTGTTTGCGTATGCTCCGCCCCTTTGACCCATGTGTTCAAAGTGCAGACATACCACCCCCCCCCCACAAAGGCCTCTTCCTCTTCGTGACTCCTGTCCCTGCTAAATTTAGCTGTTTGTTGCTGCACAAATCTGAGCGTCTGGGTAGCGATGGGTCCAAATAAGAAAGAGACTGCTTTTATTTCTGATATGTGCTAATTTCTTAACATTAGTGAAATTAAAGACAAATATCACACCTATTGAGAGCAGTTTTTTCACTGATTAAAGTGAAAATGGCTAAAATCATGTCTACAGAAGAACTCATCATCATGATTGTCAGTAATTGTCTTTTTAGTCTTGTTTAAAGCGGCCCTGTGAGTATTCTGTAGCTCAGTTAATATTCCGTTAGCTGGCGAATGGGGGTGTTTACCATCACATACACCACGCATATGCACCCCCCCCCCCCCTTTGTTGGCGGGAAGTAGGGGGTTTTTGTGTGGGACCCCAGAAACGACGACAACCTTGCCCTGACAGCGGAAGCAGTTCAGCATCAGCATCACATTAAGAGCAGTAGGTGACACCCTGGCACTGCGCCTTTCACAGGAATGAACTGGAACGGCAGTTCCTGGAGCTGCTCCAGTTCAACATCAATGTGCCATCCAGCGTCTACGCCAAGTACTACTTTGACCTGCGCTCGCTGTCCGAGGCCAACAGCCTGAGCTTGCCCCTGGAGCCGCTTAGCCGGGACAAGGCTCAGAAGCTGGAGGTGAGGCACTGCTCCGTCGCTCCACTAGATGGCGCTGCTGCGGCCTGTTGATCAATCCACCTGCTTTGTGGAAATAATGATTCTCTGCTGATATTTTTCATTTAATTCTGCACGTATGAGTGAGAGATTGTAACTGAATAACATTATTACTTGAGTGTACACGTCTCGCACGTGACGGTTGCTCTCTGTCACCCCATAGCGGCCTCCTACTAACATCTGTCCCGCCCTGCCAGGCTATCTCTAGGCTCTGCGATGACAAGTACAAGGACCTGCGAAAAGCCAACAAGAAGAGGTCTGTGAGCACAGACAATGTGAACACAGCACATTGGGCCCCCGCCGTCGTCTCCTAATGGGGCTTGGCCACGTCTGGCCTCCAGCCCCTCATCTGGACCGCTTAGCCCAACTTGCCGGTTCCACAGTGCCTCCCTTCACGGTGGCATAGAGGACGCCCAATTTATTTTTTTGTATTGCTGTTTTCATGGGTTATTTTTAACGTTTATGTTGGAGAGAGCTCCAGCCTGTAGGGGGCAGTGTCACTATAGTGCTGACATTCTCTTTGAGTTGCCAGGATGTCAACCATGCAGCTGTGAGGACGGAATTTCCCAGCAAGAGGAAATTAAATGAAACTAGCAAACGGCCCACGACTGAGGAAGAAGATCAGCAGAAAAACTCCCACTTGATCATCAGACTGTAATGAGCTGCTTAAAAGAAACATTTACCAGCATTGGCCAGTTCGTTTCGGTTTTGTATGGATTTAATACTTAAGACGCAGAAAATTCCAAAACCAAGCACATGGAGGTTTGTCCCAGGATTATTTTCATCTTATACTTAAATTTCACTTTTGGCGACTTACACGATCTCCGTTCCAAACAGGACAGAAAACACGGTTCTGAGACACGATTCCTACAGCTGCTGATTATTACTCTACCGAAAAAGCCAACTTTCTACGATTTTAGAGCATCACCGTTTCTGCTGCTGATTTAAAGAAGCAGACGTCCCTTTGCCCCTAGGTGATGGATGCTATCCTGAAGATCAAGGGCCTCAGTAGCAGGACAAGTTTAAAAAAAAAAATTAAAAATTCTGTCAGTATTATCATTTTGCCTATTCTTGGTGGAACGGGACAGAGCACCCGTGTGATTTCCTGTCTATCGTGCCACCTGCATCGTTTACAAATGCCTGTTTCAGGAGACGAGCGCCTTATTAAATCATTGTGTGGGGGACACAGAACAAGAGAGCTCCTGAGCTCCTGGGTCTGTCGTCGTGGCATCTGACTGGTCGATTGGTGATATTGGTCAGGTTGTCTCGCACAGGGGATGAGTTGCCAGCGAGAATTCAAACCAAGGTTCCTGTTATACAGCCAGTTGGCAGAGGTTGGGTGCATGAGTGAGTATAATACTAAGCAGGATAATTAACAGAGTGATGAAAGACCAGGGAGGAGAACGTGAGTCTGTAAGAGCAGCGAAGGTGTCTAACTTGACAAACAAACGATAAACATTCCACTGAAAAAACTGAAGCGTTTTGAGTTTGAGATGTGTACACTGTAGAACGTTCTGGGTTCAGAATTCTTTATCCCTTACGGGATGGTTCTCAGGTTTTAGTAAAATGACCTGACATTAGGCAGGCAGGAATGGGGGCGACAGATCGCCATGGTTACGTGAGAGCAGGGGATTTGGGGCGGGAGAGTGCTCGGGTCGCCTAGATGCCTCCTGTGAATCTGGAAGCATGTTCAGTCGTAGCGTGTGCAGTGTTTACCGACGTGTGCTTAAGTCTCATGAGGACACGTCAAGCAGAACACGGAAGATGCCGTGTAGAGTAGGCTCGGCCTTCCGCCCTCTGGTGCCTGTATTTTTTTTTTTCCCTTCATGTCTTCTCCTTTTTCAGAAATATGGCTTTAGTTTCTGTTGCCTGAAGTTGAGCTTATGCTCACTTCAAAAGGAACCTGAAATTCCACACTACACAAGTTGCCGGTAAACCCAGCGTGGATCCCCGTTTGAATGACATGGGAAGCCAGATCCATGTGTGTGTGTGCGTGCATGTGTGCGTGCATGTGTGTGCGTGTTACAACTTAGTAACATATGAGTGATATGGCATCTCCTCTCAAAATTAAAAATCTGAAAATATTTTGCAAATGCAAATTTGTACAGTCAGATTTAGTGCTGAAATATTTAACTGTAGGTTTTCATATGGTATAAAATTAGGGTGGAATATATACCCCTAATAATAATAATAATAAAATAAATATGTACATAATTGTGTTCACATAATTATGAATAACTAATAAATAATTTGATAGGAAATGAGAAACAGTTATCCCTTTTACCAGTAATTAGTTTGAAATTTGAGATGTTCTATTGTAATAGATCATTCAAATATTATAAGACTTTTTTTAATACCCGAACAAGTTTTATCTCTGAAAGCGATTTTAATGTAATGTGAGTGGTATTTTACTGAGATCCTAAAATCTGTTTTGTATGTTTTCCACATTTTTCATGTGTTTTCCATATTTTGTCATTTTATATTCCCTAAGCTCTTGTCATGGCAATATTTTCAGATCACCGTGACCAAACTTTCATACATTGATTTTTTTTTTTTTTTAATTCTGAAGCAGTAAAAACAACAATGCATTTGTGTTAATATGATTTTGAAATTTAGAGTTTATAACCCTTTCATACATTCCATGTTTATGTTTGCCTAATTATATAATCATGAATTACAAATGAAAATTTTCCACAGTTGACCAAAGAAATGTATATAACGTTAATTAAAATGCTAGAACTGAGAGTGCGTCGTACACGCTACTCAACGCGCCATGAAGCGTGTTGTATCTTACAGCGAATGCAGGCCAGTGTGACTAAGTGCTCTTTTTGTGCTGTCGTTATTGGTGGTTGGAATTGTGGTTATGTTCTCAGGAAGCCCCCTAGTGGTCACTAAATATGCAGAACCACACAAGCAGGCCTGAATGCCTTGGGGGTCAAGGGGGTGTCACAATTATGGGTCAGTCACAGGCACAGACGTGAGGAAATGCCACAGTGATAGTTTTGTAAACATGCTGATTTGGCCTCTGTCACTGTAATTAATGCATTAGATACCAAAATGTAAAAAACAGTGAGAATGTGTTCATCTGACAACCCAGAAACAAAAATATAGAGAGAATTTACTAGTATAAAATTATATTTAAATGTCATGGTTGAATTTGCAATTTTTCACTTGGACAAACACCCCTAAACTGCCAAATATCTTAGAGATTTAACCTGTATATTTCACCATTTCCTTTGGTTTTCATTCCTGAAGAGTGTGACCTAGACCTGCCTGAGCAGCGGTTGATCGTTTGTGTGTGAAAAAGAGACCAAGATGCACCGAAGTATCAGTCACTGAATGAACCGGTGTCTGGGAAATGAAAGAGCGACACTAGGAGTCTGGCGCCCCTGCTGGACACTATTGGAATACCAGAATCCCTGAAACGATCGCATGGCACCAAAAGAGACTATTAGCGTGGATGCCGGTGAGCCTCTAATGTCAATCCTATTTATTTCATGTGTACATACTGCCTGATCCTAATCACAGTACTGACGTCCAGTTGGTGCACTGGGCTCTTAGTGGCCTGTGATTTGGCTTCCGCACTGAACTCTACCTCTGCACAGAGTTTTTGAATTTTTTAGGATTTATATTAAACATTTTACTGTCTTCTTAAAATGGTGGTTTCCTGTGCTAACATGAAAACAACTGCTGTAAACACGGACTTCGTTTTACGTTCGACCATGGTATAGTTAGCCTGATGTCGTTTGTGTACTTTGATCATTGTTTTAACTTTCTCTACTGATGCTTTATTTTTCATTTTAGCTTTTGTAAAGACACGTTTTCTTGGTTTGCCAAACACAAAGCATTATGTCATATTATCGGAACTGAATTCTGTTTCTTTTTTTAAAGTGCTGGTGTTTTTTCCTGCATAATGGACCTGGTCCCATGACTCCTGGGGATTATAGGTATCAGCTGGCTTCATGCCTTCTGAGGCTTGGAAATGTATTTTTTACTGACAGTCGCATTTCATAAACAATATTTAGAAATGACCAGAATAAAACATTAAAACATGCACTCAAGTATTTCTCTCTGTTTTGTTCATTTCCTGATAATATCCCCCTGGGATTCACAATTTCCCCGTGGGATCAATAAATGTAACCATAATTACAATTAACGCTCTTGTACATTCTGCGATAGAACCAACAGAAAGTTTGTATCCAGTTCGTTCATCTTCACTGACTGACTGAAGATAAATATCATCTAAACATGGCAAACCTGGTTTGAGGGTCTTGTGTTCACACTCACAACTTGCAGTCATTGTCTGGAAGCATTTATTAAAAATTTAATCCATCCGTCCATCTGTCTTATCCTGGGGTGAGAGCAGCTCTGAAGTGGTATATAATATTTTATTTTATTTTAATATTTAAGTGCTGCACTTGGACATAAATGCAGGAAAGCAGCTCTTTAACCTATAGTCCTGTGGAGGTGAGTATTTTTGAAATGCATTACACTCCACCGAAACTCCATAGCGTGACATGAAGAGTTACTCTCGTATGGACAACCGGCTCCAAACTATCCTAGTTATGCCAGGAAGGCCACATGCCTTTGGGCAGTAAGAATAGCTACAATGGGACTCATGTCTTGTCCTTCATGGGAGCAGTTGCCACTGGACATTGGAAAAGGGATGAGGCTGGTCAGGCACCTGGGCTTCACTTTCCCAGAGCCGTGGACGCTGCCTGATGAACATTCTGGAATCAGCGGTGCTCTTCTGCTTGAGGTGGTCATTGATGGCGGACCTGAAGGCGACCCTGATGCACTTTAGCGAGCATCTCTCTCGTCCTCGGAGTTCAGCCTAACTGCAGTCCGCCTCTCTTGGATGGGATGGTTCATCGCCCTGAGGGGTTTCAACAAAATGGAAAAGCCAAACGTCATCGAGCTGGTCTTCATCACCTTAATCCGCAGCGTAACCGTCACAGGTGAGATGTGAGCTTCGGTGAACGCGCCAGGAGGACACGCCTAAGGTGTACGTGAGGGTGCCGTTATGAGGGGACGTGTGCAGACATGACTTATGAAAACAGGGAGTTCAGGCATGTGTGCAATGTCCTTCAGATAACTAGGGCAAAGAATAACGAAAGCTCACTGACTATTTATAGTTTGTTTTCACACTTTTTTGTTGTTGACGCTCATAAATTCAGATGTTTGAAAGGTTGCTAGTGTCACCGGGCCTGAGTGCGTCACCCTGACATCTTCATGCTGGGTTGCAGGAAAGCTGTGGCTGGTGTTGATGGTCCTGTTCAGGGTTCTGGTCCTCCTCTTCGCTGGGTACCCTCTCTACATAGACGAGCCGCACCAGTTTTCCTGCAACACCATCCAGCCGGGCTGCGCTGGTGTCTGCTACGACACCTTCTGCGCCCTTTCCGTCCTCCGCTTCTGGGTGGTGCAGCTGACGGCACTGTGTCTCCCCGGTGCCGTCTTTCTCGTTTACGTCGTCCACGTGGTGGTGTGGGAGCATGGTGCCCGAGCCTCTTCCGCTTCCCCTGCCCATGCTGTGAGGGTCCGCAGTTTCACAGCAGCGTACTTGTTCCACCTGTTGCTGAGCGCCCTGCTCGAGGCGGGCTTTGGAGTGGCCCAGGGCTTCCTGTTCGGCTTCCATGTTCCCCGCAGGGTCCTCTGCTACGAGTCGCCTTGCACCGCCACTGTAGACTGCTATGTCTCCCGCGCCACCGAGAAGACGATCCTGCTGCTCTTCATGCAGGCGGTCGGTGCTGTTTCAATCCTGCTCAATGTTGCCGACCTGGTCTGCACCACCAAGCTCTTGGCGACCAAGAAGATGAAGAGGAAGAGGGTTGCGCTGATCAGGCTTTACAAGGAAGAGCAGAGCTATGTCTCAGCAGGCGGTGAGGAACTAGATGTCCACCTCCCGTTGACCTTGGACCTGGAAGGATCTCCTACTTTCAGCCGGGCCAAGGTCAATGAATCTGGTCTGGCTGAAGACCCCAACATGCTGCCGGAAGGGATGGACCCATCGCCCATAGCTGGAGATCAACAGTGTGGCACTGCTCAGCCGCGGGTCAGAGAGGATGAGATGGAACACACAGGCAGTGAGGCGTGTCTGTGTCCTGCCGCTCCCACTGCCACACGGCGCCCCCTCAAGGTGTCCAAACGCAGTCGCTTTAGGCCCCCCCCACCCCCGCGCCGGGACTCCTTAGCCAGGGCTTTCGGTCCTAAGGGGGGGGGACACCACACACTGGTGGAGCTGGCCCCTGACCTCCAGACCAGCGGCCCCGACATGCTGGAGAAGAAGTCTGCTTGGGTGTAGACGGCTCCATTGGGTCAGGACTCATCTGCAATTTAGGCTGAGTGCTGTCCTTGTTTGGTCCAGATGACCCGTGATAAATATTTAGTGCTAAGTAGTGCTTGGTTTGGCTCACGTGGTTAATCCCTAGGTATGTTATGACAGAGGGTAATCATGTAGACGCGTATCATTTCACAGATGAATATCGCCCATCGACATACTTTGAAGACTGTTCCGATGAATCTCAGAGGAGCACTGGCTTCTCCAGAACGTTCCCTCGCAGGCCCAGCTGTTGTGCAGTGAGTGACAGACACCCTTGACTCAGTGGCTTTTTATCACACAGCTTGCAGCACGGCATCCATTGCCACTGCTCTTGCCCAGTCATCGACAGACACCAGAACCAGCCAGAACCCCAGGCACCTAACCCGTTCTATAATGTGCCTTTAATACTGCTCGTCGATTCATTTTTGTAAATGCTAAAAAAATGCTGCTCGTGATGCTTTTCTCCCATCGATTTGAGACTTGTGAATATTGTATGAATGCACACTGCCCCCCAGTGGGGAAGATGAAAAAAACACTCAGGGTGAAATATTTGTTAAATACCGTAGACACGAACACCGTCAATAAATGAGTTACCTAAGCAAGTAGTTTAGTTATTACGAATTCTGTTTAGACAAAACGCAAGGTAATAAGATCAATTAAGAAATATGTTATCATAATATTTACTGATAAATTGTATAGAGATGCTTGAGTTCCTGATGAAATGAGACTCCAGGACCGCATCCTAATAATTTTTTTAGATCATCTTATAGTCTGTGATGTTTTGAGAGATACAAAAATAAAGAAATATATATCTGAATGGTTTCCTGATCGTGTTACACTCCTCTTTCACACAGCAGTAATGCAGCAGAAAAGCCCAGAGATCCAGCTCTGAACCTCCACTTGCTTTGGCGGTCCATAAAGATGTCTCACCGATGAATGACAGACAAGTCTGTGCCCACATGTACTCGTTACTGTCTGCCTGACGAGCTCCTGCAGATTAATTCACCGCCTCGGGGTCTTTGAAAGGTGTGAAAGTCATGGAGGTCGGTCACTGAACGTGGCACATGTGAACAGCAGGCACCGCTGCCGAGTTATTATTAATTACTCTTTCCTCTCTGGGAAGCCCCCCCCCCCATCCCCCCCGCTCGAATCCCAGCTCGGCCGAGGAGCGACAATCTCAGTATGCGAGTGAATGCGCCTGGAAGGATGATCCTTTTTACCGCACCGGGCCTGTCAATCAACCGCTCACGGGCTGTTCCCAGTGTTTTATTAGCACATGGGGGTGGGGGAGGGCGTGGGCGGTGGTCTGGCGGGGGGGGGGGGGGGGGGTGGCCGCGGTGGGGATCGGGGGGAACGAGGGAGC
>JAODKE010000001.1:15162277-15197430 GCA_026779605.1 Mormyrus hasselquistii
CGACGGCCCGCCTATACCCCCGCCCGACGCCCCCCGTTCCCCTCATCCCCGGCGCGAGGCCGGTATTTTATTCTCCATGGGGGGGGGGGGGGGGGGGGGGGGCAGGATCGACTGAGGAGGTATTTGTGTTTATCTTCCAGTTCTGAACACATCCGTGCCCCCCCCCTCTCTTTTTTTAGGAGTTATTTTGGCTGCACAGGATTGTGGTGCAACTCTGGGATATCCGAATATCATACACCACTGGGAATTTGTTGGGGGGGGGGGGGGGAGGTCTGTGGATAAAATCAGGATGGTACAAATAACCAACGGACCTGCTCATTAATGACCAGAGAGATGGTGTGGTGAAAGGCTGACTGGGGGGCACTGAGGAAGGCTGGAGGAAAGAGAGAGTTGGGTGGAAGGAAACCCCCCCCCCCCAGATGTGATGCAGAGATACCTTGTGGAGACACTAGTCTTTCCGGTGGGACCCACGCTGTCATAAGCACCAGCAAAGGAACACCTCCAAGTGATTCACCACTGACGCCTTTAATTCTTATTAGCCAAGGGATCGGGGCACCTTTATTTATGCACCCGGAGAAATACCTTGCCAGCAAATAGTTATTTACTTCTCAGATTGACTGTGGCGGCGCTGATGGCAAATCCTGCTTAATGTGAGATGCAGAACATCTGGAGCAGCTTCAGGGTGCAGAGGGGGCTGTAAAGTGAGGGGGAACCAGGAGCACCTGAAGGCCACACCGGTGTCAGCTCCAACATTCCGTGCCAGCGATGGAATGTTCTAGAACTTTGCTAATTGTGTCGGGACACATGATGGCTTCATGAAGCTGGACATTTGAGGAGCTTATCCACTGCACAAAGTGCGGTATTTTTACTACGGCACTTTCGCTTTTCCGTTGACTTCCAGTCGAGTTCCAGTACCGAAAGTGCCAAACCAGCTGGGGTACTTCTTTGGCACTTCGGTACTTTGGGGTGGGACTTGCAAACGTATTTGCTGTCGATCGGTTATGCAAACGGCATGCCGCTAAAACACAAAATACAACCGCGATCTTTTGAAACACATAGTAAGCCACTTGGAAGAAATCGGGCAACACCGGACAATGCCGCTTGGAAATCAAAAAAAGACTACAGAAAAGTGAAGGATCATAATCACATGTTTGAATTCAGCGAAAGAAATACCGTGCCGCGCTTTGTGATGATGTCAGTCAGGGGAGATCACTGATGATGTCATTTGGCGCCAGTACTAGTTTTTACGCTAGTGGAAAACCAACACGAAAGAAGTATCATACTTTTGGTACTTTATGGAAGTACCGAAAGTACCGAAAGTATGATACTTGGTGCAGTGGAAAAGCACCCTTGAATCTTCAGTCTATTACTCTTTATGATCAATTGTGACAACAAGGGTTCAAGCCACAGCCATTGTCAACCACGTATAGTGGGCCTGTAACATATTGGGTTAAGACAACATCAGCTGGTCTCATGATGAAGATCTCCTTTTGGGGTTGACAAGAAGAAATGTCACTTTGAGCACATAGAACGAACAAAGAAACATTTTCATGATATCATCACAGTAACGTCTTAGCCTCCCAATCAGAACATACATCCATCCATCCATCCATTTTCTTTGTCTATTTGTCCTGTGCCTGTCGCAGCCCAATCAAAACAAACGAATACATTTCCATGATATCATCACAGGAACATTTTCGCCTTCTAAACAGAGAAAACGAACACATTTCCATGACATCGTCACAGGAACATCTCGGCTTTCCTATTAGAACAAACAGATGCATTTTCACAATATAGTCGCAGCAATGACCCAGCTTAGGTTCTCCACATGGTGGAAGATCTGCTGCCAAATGTAATTAGAGTGGCAAAGAGAAAACATGATGGCTCTAGTGAGACAGAAGCTTTTTGTCGGCAGGCCGCTCAACACAAGTGGAATTTCCTCCTGTGATTTTTATCTTATATAAGATGTTTACCTGCAATCAAATGCCAGAAACGGCAGGTATCCTGTGGGCAAACGCCTAGACTGAAGGGGAAAGTTATTTCTAATATGTATATTATGCACACACAAAGTACTTGTATTATTCTCAGCAAACATCTGAAGCTTTGGGGAGGATGTTGTAAATTTTGGAACAGTGTGATGTAACTCCAGTCCAACATCGGAACCACATGCTTTGACATTTAACAGAAAACCAAAGAGAAAATCATTTCCATTCAGAAACAGTGATAGGGGAATGCTGTGTTTATGCTGTGCGCTGCCATTTAGAACATCATATTCTTTCGTTTCCTGTTTACAGTCGAACAAAACAGGAAATTGCCCAGTGGCTGCTGCATGGTGTAATTTGTTCTGACTCCTAGGTAAGTGGTAAAGCCTTTTTCGACGGTGCACGCAAAGACATTCAGAAAGCATCTGGATTAGCCGTGTCTCATATGTCTGCTAAGTAAATAATGGCACGGTACATTTTTTAACAACTTCCTCCAGCAGTGAAAAAAAAGCGAATTGCCTTGGGACATAAAATTATATACTTAGAGAAACATGGAAACCGTGTGAATGTGCCGTACGAATGGGAACCGCGTGACGATGGAGAGCCCATGTGCTATTACAATGTGTTCCTGGGTGTCTGAGAGCCTTTATGAAGGATGTGAGGTGGAGTGGCCTGTTCAGACCCTGCTGGCTCCCGCAGGCCTTTAGTGTGAAAGGTTCTTCATACCTCCAGGACTCTGGAATGTACCATGTTACAGTGACATAGGGATGTCACCCACATTTCAACCCCCATGAAACGTTAAGCACTCTCCTTAGCAACTTATTTCTGTGCTTGATTAAGTCCTGCTTCATTTTTTTAAGATCGCTCTTGCAGATAACAAATGAAATTCCTGATGATTTTTCAAACCCCCATTAGTGGTGGGCCCTAATTTGGCCCTAACCGAACACAAACGCTTCTCTTGGTGCCCCTTGGCATGGTGGGATATAAGGTGAGCTGCACCACAGATGTACCTTTGGCAACCTCCTTCGTGTCAGAGCAGGGATGGGGATGAATCTCAGTCGCACAGCTGCCTGTCCAGGCACCGGCGGTCGATAAAGAATCGAGGGAATCGGCTGGTGTGTGAACTCCCCCCTCCCCCGCGACCTGCGACCTGCCGCCATGGCATTAAAGCACAGCCATGTGACAAGTTTGAGGGACCGCGTAGGATCATGAGCCCCCCCTCTGACTTATGCAGAGGTGCAGGGGTCACTTAGCAGCTGTGGTGCACTTCTGGGATTTGCCTGCTTGTACCTGCATTATGCACTGCCGATCTGCTGGGGGGGGGGGGAGTGTTCTTAATTACCATTATTCCAGTCGGCTCATTTCAACTAATCTGAGAGGAATTAAACGACCAAGTGGAATGCAGACGGCCATGTTTTAACATGAAGCTTAACAGTGAGAGATGAAAATGTGCGTAACCTGTAAAAACACACGCCCAGCACAGAATTGAGGGATATGAAAGATCTGCAGACCTCACGAATACTCAGACTGAAAACGAGGAAAAACCCACCTCCCTCAAAGCGGCGGACAGTGTGCAAGCTCCTTTGTGTGCTGATATTTGCGGCCCTTCTCAGTGTCTCATGCGCTGGGACTGGGGTATCTCTTACGGAGTTGAGTCCCCCCTCATAATTGTACTGGAACTGGGGGAACAAACCAGAGTGTCACCAGATTTAATTAATTTTAATTTACTTTATATCATTTACGACATTGTTTCCTCGCAATGCCACAGGCTGTTATGTATGTGTTATACACAGGGATTGACATAACCGGCACTCACTCTGATATGTACTTATGTGCATGTGGGTTTATTACTATGCATATGAGCGCTTATGCTGCAGATAAAGTAGCCCTTGTCGTATAAAGGTTAAGAAGCATACTGAATGTATAGTAGGGAACAAGTGTGGTCAATCCTTAGTTATACAGAAGTGGTAACTGTGGAATGAAAACCAAAAACTTGTGTATTCCTGCAGGATTTCCTAGCCAGGACATACAGCACTGGAAATGTAATTATGTTATGAAAAACACAAATATTTTATCAAAGACCTCATCTATCAGGCCATCTGTGATAGAATCTCACATTAATAAATGAGAAAGCAGAGCTGGTACTAGAACTTCTTTATAGTCTTTACATCTTCAAGTTCCGGTCAGGTTTCGTGGATACGAATCTGCAGCCTTCAGATTTCATGTCCTTAAATCGTTAAGCGAAACAACTCAGGAGGCCAGACATTAGATGTGAAAGATAGATGTTAGATGTTAAAAAAGCACTTTTTTGCAGCCCTAATGCCGAAGGGACTAAGCAGACGGGGACAGGAGTGGTGGGAATCGACTGCCCGCAGGTCGGGCTTGGAGCACATTTGCATTCTGGTACATCTGCTTCAATAGACACTCAAAAAGCGGGGCCCAAACCCTCAGGTGGGCCAGAACATTCTCTGCTGCAAAGAGGAAGGAGCCTGTAAGAGGACCCTCTGAAATATGCTGCCACATAAACGAACTGAACGCCAGGGAAAGAGGGCTTGGATTTTGTTTAGACGGATGACATTTCAACCTTGGCCTGCAAACTTTGGGGAGTTTGGCAAAATGTAAATCCACATGGGAGACGCCCTTCCTCTTGCCTGATCAGATGGTTGCCCATGTGGTATTCATGTGAATACCACATGGGCAACCGGGTGCTCCAAGATACCGCCATCTCCACCGGGAGCTCCAAGATACCGCCATCTCCACCGGGAGCTCCAAGATACCGCCATCTCCTCCGGGTGCTCCAAGGTACCGCCATCTCCTCCGGGTACTCCAAGATACCGCCATCTCCTCCGGGTGCTCCAAGATACCACCATCTCCTCCGGGTGCTCCAAGATACCACCATCTCCACCGGGTGCTCCAAGATACCGCCATCTCCTCCGGGTACTCCAAGATACCGCCATCTCCTCCGGGTGCTCCAAGATACCGCCATCTCCTCCGGGTGCTCCAAGATACCACCATCTCCACCGGGTGCTCCAAGATACCGCCATCTCCTCTGGGTGCTCCAAGATACCGCCCAGACCTGACATACATTTTATATTTATTTTATAGATGCTTTTATCCAAAGTGATGAAGTCATCCAGTCCTTGACATTCAGAGCCCCGTGGCAGCACATTCTGTACATGACACCGCCAAAAATGACTACCACCAGTTGAGAATTTGGATAGGATCTCTTCGTAATCCGACAATCGGAGTCTACGTTCAATCTCCCTGATCCGCCACCCGGCATCATCCCCGGGAAAATCGATATGCCACTTCTGATGAGTCGTGGGTGCATCAGGGCAGTCAGCTGTGGTTTGGTGAAGCGCACTACGTTACTTAGCGTTCCATAATGACTGCCCCCAGAGGAGGTATGTGTAATTACAGTGTTTGCATGGAAATATATTTAAATCAAGCAAACAGACAGTCCTTCATGGGAGCAGGTCCACAGTCTGTCACCTCCAAAGGGGATCTGCTAACTGACGGGGGAGGGGGGACTCCGGGCATCTTGTGTGATAATGAGGCCACAGGTTATTTATTTATATTCCTAAATGCCTCGCTCGTGGAAAACGGAGAGTGACTCGGGTGAAATGGCAACGTGAGTCTCCAGTGAGGTGTCTGCGTGACAGGAGATGTTCACACTCATACCCAGCCATCTGCGCATCCTCTCGTTCGCTGACGCTGAGGCTTCCCCGCACCTATTACATGTTTAGTTACATTCTAAGTGCCCCCCCCCCCCCATTGGTATTATGATGCCGAGGCCCAGAATGTTCAGGATTGTTCTACCACACACATTTATCTTACCCCACGCCTCCTTCTCCTCTCTTCCCTCTTTCGCTCTCCACTCATATCTGAAATGTCATTTTTCTCGCCCCATTGAATACTGTATCCAGCCCTCTCACTTTCTCTCTCTGTCTGTCTCTCTCTCTTCCTCTCTCTCTGTGTCTCTCTCTCTCCCTCTATCTCTGTCTGTCTCTCTTCCTCTCTCTCTGTCTGTCTCTCTCTCTTCCTCTCTCTCTGTCTGTCTCTCTCTCTTCCTCTATCTCTGTCTGTCTGTCTCTCTTCCTCTCTCTCCGTCTGTCTCTCTCTCTTCCTCTCTCTCTCTGTCTGTCTGTCTCTCTTCCTCTCCCTCTGTGTCTCTCTCTCCCTCTATCTCTGTCTGACTCTCTCTCTCCCTCTATCTCTGTCTGTCTCTCTCTCTTCCTCTCTCTCTGTGTCTCTCTCTTCCTCTCTCTCTCTTCCTCTATCTCTGTCTGTCTGTCTCTCTTCCTCTATCTCTGTCTGTCTGTCTCTCTTCCTCACCCTCTGTGTCTCTCTCTCCCTCTATCTCTGTCTGTCTCTCTCTCTTCCTCCATCTCTGTCTGTTTCTGTCTCTTCCTGTATCTCTGTCTGTCTCGCTCTCTTCCGCTCCCTCTGTGTCTCTCTCTCTCCCTCTATCTCTGTCTGTCTGTCTCTCTCCCTCTATCTCTGTCTGTCTCTCTCTCTTCCTCTCTCTCTGTGTCTCTCTGTGTCTCTCTCTCTCTTCCTCTATCTCTGTCTGTCTCTCTTTCTCTATCTCTGTCTGTCTGTCTCTCTTCCTCTCCCTCTGTGTCTCTCTCTCCCTCTATCTTTGTCTGTCTGTCTCTCTTCCTCTCTCTCTGTCTGTCTGTCTCTCTTCCTCTATCTCTGTCTGTTTCTCTCTCTTCCTCTATCTCTGTCTGTCTCGCTCTCTTCCTCTCCCTCTGTGTCTCTCTCTCTCCCTCTATCTCTGTCTGTCTCTCTCTCTTCCTCTATCTCTGTCTGTCTCTCTCTCTTCCTCTCTCTCTCTGTGTCTCTCTCTCTTCCTCTATCTCTGTCTGTCTCTCTCTCTTCCTCTCTCTCTCTGTCTGTCTCTCTCTCTTCCTCTCTCTCTGTCTGTCTCTCTCTCTTCCTCTATCTCTGTTTGTCTCTCTCTCTCTTCCTCTATCTCTGTCTGTCTTTCTCTCTTCCTCTATCTCAGACTGTCTCTCTTCCTCCCTCTCTCTCTAGGGCCTAATTACAAGGCAGCTGCAAATAAATACATTTATTTAACAAAAAACCTGCACAGCCTCTCTCTCTGACAATGGGCTGGATTTACCCCCCCCCAAAATTCCACCCTATTCTGAGCGGGCCCTCATTCAGTCAGGCCACTTAGGGATTGGACGGGCCTGAGATTTTCCGAGTGCAGTAATTGTGTCTCATTAAGTCTTACAGTAATGCAGGGGAGTGACACAGGCTGCAATTAGCAGGCTACCCCCTGAAAGGGCCGGCCAATCAGCAAACAAAAGCCGGGGCTCACAACCTATTAGGAGAAGAAGAAGTGTTGCTATTGTTAGGCACACAAGGAATGCATGTGGAGATGCCGTAATTTGGGACAAATTGGAAAGCTGGAGAATGAAAGGCTTTTTCCACCTTAACCTAACTTCCTGCTTTCCCAGTGTCCTGCATAATACCTCAGTGAAAAGTAAAACCCCTCTTTAGCCCAGGTTTACACAGCGGGATTATATTTCCTGTAAACTTTTGTTGCAGGTAAGGATTACAACTACACCAGCTTCTAATTGTGTTTCTTTTTTTTTACACTCCACAGATAATTCATCGTACAGCATCCATAACAAGAGATAATAATAAAATAATTAAAAGATAATAAACATTTAATTTAGTGTAGAGTAACAGATTTTTTTTAATTCCCATAATGCAATTTTGCAATATAATGTGAATATTCACACACTTTAATGAGTGTTAACATACGGTGTTAAGCGGTCAATTGAATGACATCTTCACAAGATGAAATCCGCTCTGTGATCTTCCACAGCTGAAATGCCAGGGTATTGCTTCAGGAGTCTAGCAGACCTTCATTGAACTTCATTGCAGGTGAAAGAAAAACAGATCCTACGTTACTCCCAGTCTCTCTCCACGGCATTGCGTTTCATCCCCCCGCTAATCACACCATCGGCAAGCCTCGCCGAGGACAGTGATGGACTCTCCTCTTTGTCAAGATTAAGCGTTGAACTACTGACATGCAATTAACTCGCATTATTTTGTGCAAGACTAAAAAAAAAATCTCTCCGTTGAGGGAAATGTAACACTGATTTAGTTATCGGAAATGAAAAATGTCTTATACCCCAAGTTAGAAAATCCTGCTAATCAATTAATAAAGGCACAGAATCTTCCATTTAATTCATATGAAATTTATTTCCATAACAATCTGTCTTCTCTATGGTGTCAAGCCGTTTTCTCCTATAACTCAAGTGCATCTGGCAGTAGCTGTGATAGAATTCTGCATGCCATTGTTGCACTGATGTTATACACTGAGGGGTCCAGCTTACCAGGGGTGCCTGTCTGCTGATCCTAACGTCCTGCTCCTACAAACAGTGAATTATATGACAACAACTGAATACGTACAGCATGCAGACGGGCATGAAGTTCAGTTACTGATCAACTGAGCATTAGAAAGGCATGTCTCCAGGTGACAGACGGTGGGAGGATACACAAAGAACATCCAATCGGGGGCAGCGGTCTGTCTGAAATCACGTTTCCTATCTCTGAGGAGAATAGCCAGATTCATTGAAGCTACCAGAAAGGCCACAAGCGTAAAAATCACAGTTCAGTACATGAGTAGCGTGTAGAAAAGGCGTCTAAGAATGCAGAACTCACACACCCAGATGTGGCTTGGGGATCTGACTTGACACTAGCTATGAGTCCGCTTAATAAAATGGTCACTGAATGTAAACTACGCAAAACACAACATATTGTGTCAACATTTTTCTCTACATTTTCCAGACTTTCAGGTTACTGAGACAATATACCAATAACTCATAATTTGTACATACAGGGCGTCCATAAAGTCTCTTTACAATTTCCGAAAAATTATTTCAAAGGCAAATGAAAAGACGTGGAAATTACAAAATGAAGTTTGCCTCATTTAATACAGCTCTATATGGGCACCTTTAGTTGTACGAAGCACATCAAGACTGGATTTCTTGCCATGTTCACTGTGGCTCACCCTCATCAATGGTGCCAATGGCTTCAGTCATCCTCTCCTTTAGATTAGTGATGTCCTGTACCTTTGTTTGCAATGTGATTAAAAACTTTTATACTACTGAGTACATAGAACAAATCTGATGAAGATATCTTATCGATTGCCTTCGTAATGCATTTTTGTAAAGAGACTTTATGGACACCATGTGTGTATGTGTGTATATATATATATTTGAGTTACTTCCTTGATCTCATGGTCATTGACTGCTGCCATTCCTCTGTCCAGTTGCATTATTGCAGAGATGGATGCAATTGCTGGAAATTAATGAAATGAATTGCCTACCTATGATCTCGGACACCATTAAATGTGCTGCAGTTTGTCAATCTATGTCAATCAGTGTTTTGTCACTGTTTAATTAAAATCTGTTTATTAAATGACACCCAACATGATACATGTGGGAAGGTTACACCGATGTGTAATAACCAGTTAATACGCTCTGAACACCACCTGGTCAATTAATACAGAACAATTCAGTAATTAGCCCCGATTCTGCCAGGAGGATTTTGCGTGTATACCTGTGTGCTTCCCATTTTCCTGTCTTCTCTGCATTATTCAGCTTCTGCTCCCAGTGCCAGCAACTTCCACTGGCCAAAACAAAATGTGAGAGCCGCCGGGCATCGCATTTACGAGTCCTGAATTAAATAAGAAGACGAAACCAACAGCACTTCCTAGCATCCAGGCCAGTTAAGCGAATCCTGACGGCTTCCTCCCAAGCCCCATGGAGAGAGGTGCAGCACCTCAGCTGCTTTCCCAGTTGAATTCAACGCACAAGATTTCTACAACGTGGACTTCATACTTTATTGAACAGAAACATTGAAACTGGGCAAAACTAGATTGGGGAAGTCCCACAGGTCCGGCCCTGTGCCGTCGGCTTCCAGCTTGATGTGAAGCGGAAAGATACACTGAGAGATAGAGATACTTTACTAAACAGTGCTAGTAAAATGACCCAGAAGCTCCAAGCTACTAAAATGTGTAAATCTACATTAGCTAGCTAGCTACACGTGCTGGACAGATTTAGCTAGAATCGCTATGCCTTACTACAGAAGACAGGCAAGTCCTTGTCAGAAAGCGGAAGACGACCCTCCCCTCCCCCTCATGAACACACTTAGCATCTCCAGTAACTGCTGAAGATAATGACCATTAACAGCATCAATTAGCATATGTGTGCTAACAAACAGCCTGGCTTGATTCTTTGCAAATCTACTCAACTATCTTGCTAACTGCAAACAAAAGAATCTGTTTAAACTAAGAATATAAGCACAGCCCAAAAGAAAATTGGGGTGTTTGTATAAATAAATTAAAAAAATTCTAGTTTCTAGTTCAACACCAGAACATTGAATGTATCTGACACAGTTCAGCCATTTCAAAAGAGAAACCAATAAATAAAAAAAAACAAGTTGTACGTGATAGGATGTGGGAAATTGTTCCATGAGGATGCAGGCGTCTGGGGGGCAGCATCATTATTGGCAGTGTGGGCAGCTCATGCCGGCATGGCACGCCATCCAGACAAAGACTTTGTAAGATAACAATATCACTGGATATGTATCAATAAAAACACTGTAAAGGATACATACAGTCAGCATGCAGGGAAGGCAGATCTGGGCCGGTGGGCTCTCTTTGAAACCTTTGGAAGGCATCAGAATTTTGCATTAATTGGAGTTGGAATAAATATTTACTGCCACAGACATGTAAGGCAACACAACTGTCTTCCGTGGTCTAATAAGAAAACAGGAGTGCCCTTCACTGTGACCTTGCTGGGAGAGAAACATCTCACTATATGAATATTTCACTCAATGCTGTAAGCCTGCCATGGCTTAATTTTTTTGTTAATTTTTCGTTCAGCAGATCATAGAAGCTGCCGATTTCTAGCTGTCGGGCTTATTTGGGGTTTTCAGCTCTGTGGAAACGTTGATCAGTGTTTTTTCATGACGCTGCAGCTTCTCAGCTTGCTGCCATCCACCTCCTCGGCCATGACTCGAAACAATGAATGTCGGTGTCAGTAGTGCTGCCCCGCTGTCAGGGCGAGTCATATCACGCTCTACCCCTTAAAATTTCTGCTGTCCGGCTTCTAGGCAGACTGACTGCGGTCCAGGTGAATCGCCGCTGGCTTTTGGCGATGCAGGATCTCGCCCTGCAGCAGCGTGAGTCTTCCTGACCTCCGGCACTTACAGGGAAGCCATTTCATTCCTCGACGAAAGCCAAGGTTCTCCGCCACGAGAAATTCCAGGGTGAAGCCGGCAAACCCCAAATGAACAAGGGCTGCATACTAATGGGCCTTCAAGTAGTTTATGGCGATATAATATTAACAGAACGTGTTTTTAAAGATTTATTCATTGCTCAGTGGAAATGCTTTTGCCGAGCAGGGAATGACACTTGCTGTTTGCATTAAAACAAGCAACATGTCATAAATTAAATATAGTCTCAGGGCAGTGCGGTCTGGCGACTTGAAAGCAATGCTGGTGACTGCGGTTAAACATGTGCGGCAGGGATGTTTAACATACTGTTGGTGCTGGGAACTCGTTCAACGGCATTGCAGGAAATTAACGGAAAGTGGTTTCCCTGACTTGGCTGAGATTTGTGGAGAGCTTCACCACACCACAAAAACACCTCCTCGTCTGGACAAATCACAGTGCCGCTAATTAATGTCTTCTCTGTTCTTACGTACGAGAGCTTCAGAATATCCTGAATTAGCCCAGATATAGTTTGAGGAACATACAGTCCCTCTCAGGTCTCTGTAGATCACAGGAGGTCATGTCATGACTTCAACAAGAATGTTTTTTTTTGTTAAATTCCCAAAATAGTTTTCCGAAACAGCTGAACATGTTTAAGCTGATAATTGACAACGGCAAGCTAATTTGCCCAATTACCCAGTCAGTTGTCTATTCTAGAGCAGTCCTCACCTTGTGAAAACTGTCAGAGACTTTTTTAAACCTCAGTTTGGTAGCCTAAGCGCAGTCTTTCTTGCATCATAAAAGGCCTGGCTTATTCTAATAGATTCCATTGAGTTCAAGTAACCGTAGGGAGGTTTTTGCACATCTATTTAAATTTTTGGAAAAGACACCTTTCCGGTTTGACCCAGCAGCCAGCCTGTTCTGCATTTGTGGTAGAAAAATGATCAGAAATCAGCACTGAAGCTGTATAAGACTTTTAAGGAATTAAAGCACCTCCCCAAGAAAAGAGATGAGGAACTAAAACAGGAGACAAATACTGCACTGCACAGCCACCTATCTATCTATCTATCTATCTATGAAAGACTAATAGTAAGCAGTTTAAAATATTCACTGAAGAGCAACAGCTGACTTTATAGTCCAGCTTGCTACCAAAATGAGGCCACACCTTTAATTAGCACAGCTCTTGGAAACATATAGCACCTAGAGTGGATGGGAAAATCCAACAGTCTAGTTATGATAGCACTGCCCTCTAGTGATCAGGAGGAATGCTGACTGAAACCGATTTTAAAAAAGTTTGAGTTTTCCTCAAATTCTCAACACTATGACAGTACAAATGTGTACGGATAACAACGGCACTATAAACTATTCGTTGATAACAATGTTGTCATCACTAAAAGGCACCACATGTAAAAAACATCCATTTGGACCTTTGATTAAATTTTCAATTTTTCTCCTCTTTTAAGCTGCGTCCTAATTCTTTATGCAAAACCAATCCCACGTAAGGCAGCCGAATTCCTCAGCTCGGTAAAATATTAATACGGCTGTCAATGTCGCAGCATTATGTTACTTTTTAACCACACAAATTCTTAGATATTCAATCTCAGGAGAGCAAACATTCTTACCTTTGGTTTTCTGATTCCTTCACTATTCTGATGCCAAGCTGCAGTTTAATTGGAGCCTGTCTCCTTTCCACAGTCTGCAGCATTGGTATAAAACTTCTCAAATATTTCTCCAATATTTCTTCATTATTTGTGTGAGTCTGTTTGATGGAAATCTGTTTCTAACCTGTTTGTTACTTCACACACAGTCCAGTTTCAGTATAACTGGAAGACCATAGCTGGCACTGTCAGCAACAATAATTATGTCCCTTGATACTTGGTTGCAACAGTCTGAGTGTCTTGATCGTAATTACTGAAGTTACCGAGAGAGAAGCAAGAAATGGTATGTAATTTGAAAAAAAAAATGTAAATAATACACTGCCTCAACATCATCATAGTTGCTTGTTTGGTGGCTTGGTAGTTTCTCCAAAACAGTCTACTTACTCGCATCCAGAGTCTGGGGACACGAATAGCCCTCATACTGAACCCCACATTAGTCTCTGCAAGCTCAGCAACTCAATATTTTAGCAGTTCTCTCTCGAAATGGCCAGTGGGCCTGACATATGAGCTGACAGTGCACACCTTTCTTTGTGGTGCATCATCCAGCACTGTGTATAGGGTGCTGGAGGGAGTTGTGTTTTATAAATGCACGTTCTGGTGCATTTTCCTTACTCCCTGTCTTCAAAATCTTATTCATGACACCATTTCATGCTGATGTCATACCTGGCTTTTGAGCTAACATTATGACTGGCTAGCAGGCTAATATTATGCCCAGCTATCAAGCTAATGTGATGCCTGGCAATGGAGCTAACATTATTCCAGGCTAACAAGCTAACATTAAGCCTGGCTATTGAGCTAGCCTTATCAAGCTAATGTGATGCCTGGCTATCAAGCTAACATCACTGAGATAACATTATGCTTGGCTAACAAACTAATGTTATGCCTGGCTATACAACTACTGTTATACCCAGCTATCGAGCTAACATTACGCCTGGCTGTCAAGCTAATGCTATACTCAGCTATAAAGTTAACATTATGCCTAGCTAAAGTTATACCTGGCTATCAAGCAACTAGTATAGCTAGCAATCACATGAATGTTATACCAGTTATCAAGCTATATCCAACTATCAAACCATTACACCCAGCAATCAAACTAATGTTATGCTTAATGACTGAGCTAAATGTCATGCTGCCATGGCTGGCTGGCTGGCCTATTTCGTTGTGTGGGCCACAGGAATGGTGATATTACAATCCCAACAGACACAGGCAGACGATCAGATTGGAAAATAATAATTAAAATAATAAAAAAAGGGAACATCGCAGATGGATTCCATTACCAGTACTTGGCATCTCTTTCCCTAGAACATGCTAATTAAGAATGGCTTTATCTATAGTAATACAGCTATAATTTTTCTTGGAGCCCGACTTCATGCAGCAGTGAGCAAAGGAAATGCAAATGAGTTTAGGATGAACAGAATCTGAGCAAACCCCATGAAGGCGGTTACAATAAAAATTAGAAAGCAGAGGGTCTTTACTGTCAGGTCATGTAGGAGAACACCGTTCAAGTTGGAGATCTGTCACTCTTGACATCAGACCTGGGTAAAAATAATCACAGGCTGTAGTGTCTGTACGCAGTGTAAATACGCATCCTTCAGACAAGATTAAAGCCACTTCCCATCGACATGGCGCCAGGCACCCAGGGAAACACGTATAATTTTACCGCACTCATTTCTTCCTCTCTGGGATCGTGTAAGGATCGGGTATCTGATTGGACGGCGTTCCGCCTGGAACGTGATGTAAGGGAAAGTGAGGTCTTTGAAAGCCTGATGCACGATTAGCAATTCTAAACATGCAGTTTATGCTCTCCCACTAACCTCACGCCCATTTGCAGCCTTTTTTTTTCATGTGGCGAGCGCAAACCTTTGGTGTTGATTCACCAAGGTGCTGGCAGCACACCAAATGTGGGAGTGCACAGCTACCACTGCCACACGACGAGTCAGATGCTGAAATGTTGATCTCCATGACCTCAAAAGGGTAGTTCGGTCTGTATGTGCACCTGAAGGCACCTGGAAAGTTCCAGCTTGTCTTGTCTTTAGGCTGATCTGGCTGTCGCTACCTGAAGGACCCCACAAGATAGATCATAAAATTTCAGGTCCAGAACTACACTTTGATTCGTCACATGGAAAAACACGTGGGAGTTCTGATGGAATTGATCAACAAACAAATGACAAGAAACAACATCTGGGTGCCAAAGGACTCAAGGAGAACCCCAGCGCAGCTAAGGATGGTCCACGTTAACACTATTAACATTTAAACATGTGAATTATGAAGCAAAAATAGTATACTGAATATATGTCTAACTTTCTTGTACTGAACTGACTTATTTAATAACCATTTTCTTAAATTATGGATTGATAATCAGACCAATATGTTGATTCAACGTTCACTGTGTGTGCTTAGTTACTAAAAACTCACTGGTGTTAAATATGAATAGTACAATACATGGACATTCTGTTGAGTAGTTAGTCATCTTTAAAGTGTGAGTTTTATTGTGGACGAATGCCTGTATGTACTCACACCTGCACCGGCTTAGAGTCTCTGCCTGGGGCAGGGAGCTGATAGCTGCCAACCGAATGGGTGAAGGTGACGCTCCTTACGGGACGTCAACGACGGCGGAAGGAGGAGGTAATGAGGAGGGGGTGGGGTCGCTGTGGTTCAGCTTGTCACAAGATCCGTGAGGCTTCTGGGTTATTTATGGGGAATTTTATATTTCCCACTCAAACTTCTTCTGGGAGCTGTGTGATTAGCCTGACTTTATGATGCTCTTGCCAAAATGAAGGAAAAATTAGCATCGCTTATTGATGACCTGTGGTATTTGGGGTTCTGAGCTGATGATCTTCTACGGACGTGTCACATTTAGCGGTTTTAGAATGAACACATCACGTCTGTCCACAACAGCCTTCTTTTATAAGACCTTTTCTTGAATGGTAATTTTGAGAGCGCTGAAAATTATACTCTTGCTGCCTACTGATGGCTGAGCTGAGAGAATGTAATCCCAGCGAAATCCACCAGAATGTAAATGGTAAATGAAACTGTATGGATTTTTTTTTTTTACTGCTGATGTCTCTGTGTATGGGATGAGGATGTACCGTGAATGAACAGCAGCATGGAAAAGATATAAACAACAAAGAGCAGGAGTCACTGGTCTGTACCTTCAGCGTTTCTGAGGAAAAGGGTTTTAGGAGATTCTACACCCAATGAGGGCATATATAAGAACAGGCGGGTATGGCCATCGAAACGACACTCGGTGGAGTGGAAATCGGTCCAACACAGCATCTCTGAGGCCACGGACTGGTAAGATCTTCTGGGGGCAGGGCAACATGTCCGCAGCTTTTCAGATTGGGGAAGCCTTTCCGGCTGCTGGGGCCAGGGCACCGGGCCTGTATATAGCCTGGAGTCATTTTTCTGACTGTCAGCCCTGTTGGAGTCAATATGACTGGAGGCGATAGCAGTGTGAAGCCTTGAACCTCCTTGGGAGCCTCAGCGCCAGGGCAGGGGAAGCCGGATCCCTCATTCAGGCTGTCCCGGCTCATCTCCCCGCTCCGATTCCAGCCAGATGGAATTTTACAGTAAGCAGTGGCCCGGGAACCCAATACTGATAAACACGGTGACCATGGACACCTCTTCCTTGGCAGGCTCACAAATGCATTATGTTGAATGACTTTAAACTTTACAGCAGCGGAATGGGAGAGAGAGAAGGAAAAAAAAAAACAAACAAGAGGGAAATCAAATGCATTCCTCCTTCCCGGAGTCACCGGAGCTTAATTGGAGGGACTCGCATGCAGGGGAATGATAATTTAAGTGCAATAATGATTAAAGTGATCATGTCACCAGATTCTGAGCTATCAGCCCGAAGTCAACTAGCAGCATCCTGTCCCTCCACACCCACACGCGCACGCTAATGACGGTTCCTTCTGCAGCTCGTCAGAGTGTTCTCCTCATGTCACAGAACGGTCACAACAGGGACTATCAAACAATAATAAAGTACGCAACTCAAATCAGGAAATGAACTTGAGAGAGTAGCAAAATTTGGAACATTGCTTAGAGTATCATGGCCAATCCCGAGATCCTGATATTCCATAAAACTCTGGAAAATATAAATGTGCTTCACGCACGTAAACATCACTGTAACATCACTGTGCGGATTTTTCAGTTCTCCAGCATGACAGGAGTGTGAATTCCCTGACTCACACAGTGAGCTTGCAGAGTCGTATTCAGACAGAGCCTTGCTTTGTCCCGATGTCACATTTCCGCGTAACAGAAGCCCTGGATTTTAGTACGAAGCTGTCGTGCCTCTGGCTCAGTGCTAAATTGGGGGGCATATATATATTCTAACTTTTACTGTGGGAGCTGTAATGAAATAAAGCACAGTATTATTACATAAGCGTAGCATAAGCACTCACATTACATTGACAATCTTCAACTTAGTATAAAATACTCTCATTGATGAGTTCTTTTGCAAATTAAAAGGGTAGGATGAGTGAGGGGCCATAAATGCGTAGCCTCAACAGTCTGTAACATCACCTAACATGTCTCTGTCCTCTGAGATCACCATGGTGTTGTCAACCTACAGCCAAACCTGTCTTTCACCATAAAGGAACCCAAAAACCTAGGCATAGTGGACTAGCTATGCACTTTGCAGGGTTTGCAGAAAACCTGCCCCCAGCGGTTACCTTTGGACTCCCCCAAACTCATGCTAAAGATGCTAAAAGCAATGACATCCAGTGGCAAAATTAAAATACAGATGGAGAAATACTGGCCATTAACAAATAGGTGAGATGTGGCCAGTGTTTCACAAAGTCCGATTAGTAATGTGCAAAATTGCAGTCAGAATGCAGTGGAAAGTGATTTTTTTTTTCTTGGACTTTGGTGCCAAGACAATATGGCAGACACCTTTCTGTCAAATCCTGTGCTACATCAATGTGAGCCGAGTTACCCAGCAACTCGTCAATTCCCGTCAGTATTTCATGACTTATTTTCTTTCTGGTTGAATGAAACAAATCCATTGGGTTTGGGAATCTGCACGACAGGCTGTTCTAGTCTCTGTGAGACTCTCTGTCCCCATCCATCCCATCCCTTGTCTATCATCTTACTCCATTTTCCCCAAACCCCCTTCTTCCAGAACACAGTATGGGTAAGAGCCAGCCAGCAAGCATGGTGTGATGTCTATACGATGCTTTATGAGATTGGAACTATCAGGTTTCGACCAAGACATACAACATAACATACAAAAGTTCCAAAACTTAACTCCACAGGGCACCCCAAGAGGGACTGTATCTTAGGGTCTGGTCTGGGCCCAGACCCAGGCTGGTGATTTCTGGTGCATCAAACATGATCAACCCCACATCCCTCCCAGCTTGCAAGAGGCTAATGTGATAAACTTGATGGAAGACTGGATGCCTGTCTGGTAATAAAGGAAGAGCTTCTCCCGATCCTTCGATCTGTGTGCATGAACTTAAAAGCCACAGGCTTTAAACTGCAGTCCAGGGTGAGATAATCCTTGGGTAGATGGAGGTTAGGGGCCCTGCTCGGGGGGGCCAGCGGCGAAGCCACTCCGCTGACCCTGGGATTTAAACTGATGACCTCACAGGCATAGGGTCCTAATCTACTGAGCCATAAAACACCCACTGGAACAAAATGAAAAAAAAAAAACACAAGAGGGGTTATACATCATATGGCTTCTCTATTAGAAATATGAAAAACGTATTATCAATGAGGCACATTACTGGCCCTGGAAAATTCCGTGCTTTCTGTTCAGGGGAGCAAACAAACAGTATTCCCTCCCAGGAAAAAAAAAAACCCACATGTGCACAGACTGGGCTTTGACGGTAGGCTGATTTGGCATAATGGAAGTTCAAAGCCATGCTGTACACCGCTCACTGGAATAGCTCTTTGGTGTGCTTCCTGGGACGCCAGCCAGGTTTTCGCAAAGGATGCGCTTTTTTAACAGTATGACCCCCAAGTGTCTCCCGGCTCGTCGTTGTATTTCAGATTTATTTTGTATAGCCAGAGCACAAAGGGCGAAATTCAGACATTCAACATTATTTAACCTGTTTCAAATGGAATTTGTAATATAGAGGCAGGTTAAGCGGTTGTAAGTTTGTTTGTGTGCTGGCTGCATTGCAGTACTTATCTAACCCTGTTTAGATTCGCTGGCAAAAACATTTACGAAAATGTCTAAGCCTCCCTTTTCATTATCCAGCAGTCACGTTATCGTAATGTTAATGTAAAGACCAGACGGCCGCTACTCCTGTTTGTCTTCAATTACTGCTGGTAACTGGCACATATTAAAATGAGTTTCTATAACAGCAAATGAAACGGGTTTGACTCCAAGGTTCAGTTTTACAATTTGTGGGTAATTCAGTCATAATGTTGTGAAATGAGGGCTCCGTTTTGGGCCTTGACTATAGCATAGGAATAATCTTTAGTTTTCTTTTTGAAAGGGTTCCAGTTTAACTAATGTTTAACTGTCAAATAATTATTCAAGCTATAGTCAAGTCATTATTGAGACAGCTAATAGCAATGTCAGAAATGATCACTCTAACCAGAATAGAAGATATCATTCTAGTTCATGCATTTCTGTGATTGGACGGCTGTCACAGTGTAATGGCGGATGATATCTACATATGACAGTTTTCGTTAGAGAAGTAAATCTTTCTTCAGGACTCGGACCTTGAGAACATTTTGTTCATTATTGTGATTTTTTTAAAAACTGAAATATGTAGCATTATTTTAAAGGAAATCTCAGCAGCTAAAACCATTAATGAGTCTTTCACACTCTGCAAATCAGAAAAATTAAAAACCGCGCTTAAATTGTTCACCCGGTACTGTGTTAGACAGGATGTTAACAGATTTCAATTTTTATACATTTTTTAAAGCATCTGTATATCTAAGTCTTTCGGCTTTTCTTGCATTTGGAATTCCGGTCTCCAATCCTGCCTCCGCTCCACACACCTGTTTCTCTTCCTCATCTTTCTCTCCTTCTGTCTTCTTTTTGTTTTAAATTAGGGAAACCAAGCACTGGCCGGCAAATGGTGTTTGAAAGAAGAGGGGGAAGAAAAAAAATCAAAGAAAAACCAGAATGCTTTGCTCCCTTAGACCCGCGGAACAGTTGAACTGAGCACAGCCATCTCCTGTGAAAGGGGCTGCAAACCGTCTGAATGCAAATGAAATCCCACTCATTCCTGCAAATATTGTCTTATCCATTAGTGCGGGCTGACAAGAAAGGAGTAGGTCCGCATTGTGGCCCGGCAAGGAGAAGTCAGGGGAAGAATTCTATTCAGTCCCGGTCGAGGGGCTCGCCGCTCTTTGGTTTTGTTTGGCACCATTCAGACGCCGTAGACCGTGGTGACAAAGAGAGCTTTCAGTGTACCTCACTGTAAAAGCATGTGAAAAAAAGAAGGAGGAGTAGAGGGAGGGGAAGAGAGGGGAAAAAAGTGGATGAGGGGTTGCTGGAAAAGTCGAGGTGTAGCGCTCGGAGAGCCGCTGTTCTGTATCTTACGGCCGGAGACTGAGAATTGATGCGGAGGAACAGGGGCACCTTCCACCTTCTCTGGCTTAACGGGTCTGCACCGGAACGTCTGTCGGGTCCCGAAGACTGAGCAGTCAGATTCAGCCGCTGTTCAACTAAACGGGTCTGCCCTGGTTTTTACGAGTACCCGGCCCTTTTTCAAGCCAATTGACCCTGCTGATGTCACACTTTTATAGTGTCCTGAACACAGCCCCATTCTGCCTCCGCGCTCACTGCGCTTCTAGGTTGTACTTTAACTGAAAATACTTTTCCGGTGTCTGTTCTCATCTTTAAACATTGCGCCACTCGCCTTTGTTTAATTTACCCCTCTCTAAAATTCCAAAGTCTGCCCCATTCAGCCAGTCTAAATAAACACATTCAGTCTTGCCGATGTTGTTTTCTTTGGAGGCTACGCATGGAAGGTGGACCAGTGCAGCTGGAGGAGATCCGGTCAATCTCAGGGGGCCCCTGCACGCTGTCCATGTCATCAGGATGGGCTGGGTGTGAGTGGTTTTAAAGCCCCCACCCTCGTAACAGGTGTGACCATACCCTGTTACCTTTCAGCCCACCTGCAAATAGTAGCACCCTTTGGCAAAATTCTGATGTTTTTAGGCTGTTCAGCAGCTGGCTGAAAATGTTTGACAAATAGTAAAACAACCAAATCCTTAAAAAGCCCATGGCTCTGATTTATTTTTGCCTTTTTTTTTTGTCCTGCAGGGCGGCCTTGGGGCTAGCCAGCTGTATAATCATGCCATTCATTTCTGTTTTATTGACAGATGTGACTTCAACAGAATACTGATGATACTGAAACCTTTGGGAGATGGCGGATTCCGGGGCGACTGCTCACTGAATTCAGTGGCTTTCAGAGGCGATCTCGCAAAGGATGGAACATGCCGGGGTTTTCTTCAAATGAGCATTTCATTTGGAGGCCAGCGTTTTGAGAGGGGACCCAACATAAAAGGAAAAATCAATTCAGGGACGCCGAACCATCCTTGAAGGAAAACACCACACCGCCAGCGTACCCATCTGAATTCAGTGCAGACACAGTCCACTTACTCAAATGTTTAAAAAGGCACTGAATTAAGTATTAGGACAAACTTTACAGAAAAATGTAAGGACAAAGACAACAAACTGAAGTGTCTGCACTGAAACCTGAAAGTGTTTATTTTTGCAGTTTTAATTTGTTTATTGTAATTTTCCATTTGAATTTTTCCAGAAGCACACTGCACTGGTGTCAGATTGACCAGAATTCCCATAATGCAACGGGATGATTGATGGCCGTCACTTAATCACTGGGCAGGACAATGTGTAAACCAGTGTTAGGAGCCCATGGCCTGTGAGCCGAGGGCTGTTTTTCCTATACGTGCTCCCCTGACCTGTCAGCTATGTATGAAATAGCAGCACGGAGGCCAGTCGTGCGGAGGCCGCACCAAAACAGATGGCCAGATGTGCCCCGGGGTGCGCATTCAGCCGGCTGTCGTATCCGAACGCGGACGGGAGCAGAGATGGTTCCAAGGTAACCCCGGGGAAGCAAATCAGAAAAGGAAAACAGAAGAAAAGGTGCTGAGATAAAATGGCGTGGTTGGCTGATTAATTTTAGACAGTTTATCTTTATCTAGTCAGGATGCTACATTAAATTCTACTTTCAATCATGTTAACATCTAAAAATTATTATAATAATGGTTTACAATAAGACATGTGCAATCGTACATAAGAATAAAAACCTATTTCAGTATCTATAAGGAGTTGAACAGATTTTGGCCAGATTATAAAAAAATGTCACTTAGAGCTGCTTTGTCCAGAAAGAACAGAATCAGCAGACCTCATGTTTAATTACACAACAAAGATGAAGCCTGCTGGCATTATCACTGTAGATTTTTATATAAATGTAACAGGTCTCTGCGTTGTGGTTAGATGGGAGCACAGTGTGACAGCGGTGGAGCGTTTGCCGTTATCGTGTTTTTACACGTACAGCATTGCTGCTTGCAGTGTTCGCACACCGTGTATGTTCCCTGTGTGCTCTACGGACGACTGCCCTCGGCGACCGGGACCTTTCAGCATAAACGCAAGAGAAAACCAGATCAATTCAGAAACAAGGAGGACGATGAAAAATCGGGCCTCAGCAGGTCCCGGGGAGTCAGGTTTCTGTCTCAGCTGGCCGTCCGGCCCGCATGGGGGTCCGGGGGCGCCGAGGCGCAGCTAAGGTAAGAGCAGGATTGCCAACCAAAGTGATGCACATTTTGGAGAAAGTAGGATCAGTCCTTGAAGCAACTGAGGCCTAAGAAGCCTTGTGCAGGGGCCGAGTGGTGACATCACTCCGTCAGCCCTGATAATTGAACTGGCGACCTTCTGATTACTCTCCTGTAACCCCTGTAATTTAATCATTAGAGGATTTTATTCTTAAAGATATGGGTTCAAATCCCAAGCAGTACATGTGACTTGTCACCCTTCCCTCTACTGTAAGTCACTTTATGTCAGATAAATTAGTTAAATGTAACTCCAGTAACCTTTCATATTATCCAGAGAATATGATATATATTTATATGTGTGTGTGTGTGTGCGTGTGTGTGTGTGTGTGTGTGTGTGCGTGTGCAAGGTCTCTGGTTCGGGGCAGCTGTGGTAAGACTAGTAGGAAACACATGTAATTCATTTCAGTTCAGAGGTTAATGAGCTCAGAATTTATAAATGACTTTGGATTCTACCTATAATCAGAAAAAAATAAACAGGTGTTGCAGGTGCTGGGAAACTACAGAAGCGCATGCCTGTAACAGAAGGCAGCCATTTGTTCGTTTTTCACTAAAAATATTGAAATCTGAAATGTTCATTCATCCATGATCCATAAGCACTTGTCTAGTGCACAGGATATTTTACACAGCTATCAATAAATTCTATTCATCAACATAATCCATCCAAGCAAGCTTGCCACCACCCCCAAACAATTATTTATCTTTGCTGCTATGATCCATGAGGAAAACACGGGTCACCGGCGATACAGAGAAACTGCGGTGGATTAATAATAACAATTAAGCAATCGAGCTGAAAAGGACATTCATACCAGCTTTAGTTAAACTGTGTTTATGAAAACCCACCCTGTTGTATTTCTGACACAGGGAGACCTGTGCAGAATAAGAGGGAAGCAGACCCCCTGCATCCACGTTTCACGCTCCCCCATGCTTCTGTGTCTCCGAAATTCCCCCCAACCCCACCGGGAGTGGCATCTTCCAAAGGAGTGAATGGGATTATGTCAGACATGTTTGGAGGAAGTGGTTTTGGCAGCAGATTGGAAGCAGGTAATGGAAGAGTCAGGCGCAGGGGCAAACTCACGCTGCAAGTAATCTGCACTGTTAGGCATGTGATGAGGCTTGGAATTAACTCTCTTATTATTATGGGTGCCTTTCAATGGGATACGGCAGAGATCTGTAAGTTGATCATTAGGAATAGGAATAGCTTTAAAATAGACTACAGAGTCACGTGACCACGCTGTCGCAACCGTAATAACAATAGCAATAAAACCAGAAGACATAAACAAAGGTGGTATTACGATAAATGTAATGGTAACGAATGTTCGTCGGGTTTCAAAATATATAGATACTATTGAGTAAAATGTATAGCAAAAAACCATAACAGATGATTTGGAATTGCGGACAGATGACTGGTCAACTGGCTTTCCCAGTCATCCGTGCCGGTGGAAAACACGGAGGGCGACGGGGTGGTGGTGCGTTTTGAAGATGAGAATAGAGACTCGGATAATTGCAGACGCGCGCACTGAGGTGTCTGCTTCCTACATCCTGCGCTTTCAGCGGATCACGCCGCAGAAGTAAACACAGGATCCGCAGCAGCGAGACGGGCTCCAGGCTCAGTGTTTTAACTCGACGTGTTCCGACAGATTACATGCAGCCGGCCCCCTGGGGGGCACGGGGATCGGCGAGCTGATTCAACCAGACGAGCCGGCTGTGAAGTTCTGTAGGAAGTCGCAGACAGTAAATCAACCTTACGTGTAAAAGAAAAAAATCAAAATCAGAAACGATCAATTCAAAGGAGTTCAAATGTTCTTTGAAATAACACAGCGCCAGACCACAACAGAAGCCTTTTAAACCTGGCCTTCTACGTTAAAATGATTAAAACTTTACTTATCATTGTAAAAACCACTGGCATTTGTAATTTCAGATAGACATAAGTGTTTGGATGAAAAATATTCCAATGTGTACGTAGTATGTCACAGACTACTACGTATGTTTAAGAAAAAAAATAAATAGGCCTAAAAAATTGAAAGACGACAGGTTTTTCACGTGGATTTGGAAATCTCAGCGGCACAAATCGAATGAGAATAAATCTGTCAAGGAAGAATTAGCCGGAGGCTTAGGTAAACTCCCGGAGTCTCTTAAAATATATGACGTGCAATGTTTCCCTCTTAGACATTAAAACACGTAGCCTATATTTCAGTGCAAAATTCTGAAACATAGATGACCGGTGTTTATTCGATCGGCAGAAGGTGAATAAAAACAGGAGTATTTTTTGGGTTCAAAACTATCTTAAACAGGAATTCTACTCTGTATTTGGAATTTGCTTGGGAAAAGGTCCAAAATATCTTTACAGATAGTTAATTACATGTTTTTGTAATCCATCCATCAGCGGGGTTTGCTGATTCCTGTTTTTGACAGCGTGCGACTTCGGCGACGTGGTGATTTAGGGACGTTGCTATAGGGAGGGCACCATTGTAGAAAAAATATTATAAAACTGTTATCACTCAGCGAGGTATGATGTGGTTTTATTGAAGGCACCAAAGTAGGCCCCGTTTCCTAAACACGTTAATAAGCGGCTACGGTTTCCTGCAGCTGCTCCCGGTCTTTACACGGAAGACAGGAATCACACCGTCCGGAAAACTTCCTCGAGAGTCTGGGATGGGGTATAAAATGTACGTTCACATATAGGTGTATAATAAACATGACACGTGGGTTGCCGTGGGGGGTTGGACAGCTTTACTGTTACCCGGCTGGCTGTGCGCCCCCAGCCGATCTCGGGACGTCTTACCCCAGCCTTCCGTCCTGGCTCAGGCGTCTCAATCCCCCGAATATTTCTTCACCAATTTTAAGGCGCTTAAATAAGTCACAGTTTCAGTGACAGTTTCATTATCTTTCATTGTAACCACTGCCAGCCTTTTTAAATCTGGAAGAATTTATCCTATACCAATGATTTATGTGCTAGTCGTCCTGTGGAAATTCAACGGTTATTTTAGGCGGCATATATGAAAGTAAAAGAATAATACTTTTATAAATATTTTTGTTGGCATGTAACCTTTATATAGATGTATTTTTTCGGTAACGCTGAAGCTGAGGTTACAGTAAACGGTGATGCCGTCAGATCCGTAATGCGACCAAATGTTCCCTGCAGCTTTTCCCTCGACCCAGCTGCTAAAGTAAGTTACGGTTTGTTGTTGCTCTCCGAGTCCAGCTGTGGCCTCACCATCATGCGGTTTAATAGATCCACTTATTTCTAAATATAACTTTCCGACTTTGTCATCTTACACACTCACCAGTTTGTGGACAGTGTGCGCTTTAATTTCACGTTTTGGTTTTGGGCTTCTTTAAAGGCTACCGTTCGTCCGCATTGTACTGAGAAATTGAAGCAGAAGAGCGAAAATGCGAACTACTAATGTTAAAGAGTTCAGTTATATTCACGTTGTGATTACGCTGTAAGTTGCATCTAAATAAATGTGAGTAAAATGTCGGTTTGGCGAATGAGCGACGCTGTTAAATACGGAATACTTTTGAAAGGCCCGTCACTTCACTTTGGGCATCAATTTGCCATCTGATTCCGTTTACAAGGCTTTTTCTCCCGTTAAATTAAAACTTATATCTCAGTTGGTAGCCATGGCGTTTAAAAATAGCGACGGCAGAAGAGTGGCTCTCAAACACTCCTCCGGCAGAGTTATTGTGCTCTGTCCCTAGCTGGTGGCTGTAAACCACTTCCCAATGGTTACTTAATTGGTTCCCATAATAGTTACAAGACGTAGTGATTGACAGCTCGCACCGATCCCACCCACTGTGTGTTTAGGAGCCTAATTTCTCCCATAATTAGTTAGAAATATGTGACGCCCCTTTAGATTATGGGACTTCTTGGTGATGTCACAGAGCCTAGACCACCAACATTGGCGTCTCTCGTTGGGGGGGGGGGAGTGAGTAAAACCCCCATTTTTTTTTAACAAAGGGAGTTGCCTATCAAAGGCAGGTTAGGTCTTATGGTTTTGGGTCAGAACAACGAGCTTAACCATAACATTTTGGAGTGAGACCATATTTCTGCTTACACATTATAGCAGTACGGCTGTGTTGTTCAGTGTATTTCCTATTAAAATGGGGGCTTTTGAGGCCAAGCATTGAAAATCTGTGCATTATTCACCTGGAGTGTGTGAAGATGACCTTGTGCTGTCGCTCAGGGACTTACGCAAAGCCACCACCCCGGGTCATTGCTGCTGGCTGGATTCGTTAGCGTGTCGCTAATCACCGCCCACAGAGAGGTGACTGGAAATGTTTGCCTGTGAGACATTAATATGGAGTTCAGGTTTGACCTTGAGCTAAGTGTAATGGCTTGAGCTGAAACATAAAATGGAATGGAAAACACATTTGCATCAGCTCTTATCTCTGTGTGGGATTGCTAGCAGCTCTTGCGAATGCATTAGACCAGCAAACAGGTCTAATATGCGTTTCATTTCACATTAACATTACTAGCCACCAGTGTGATGTCTCTGAAGGTCTCATCAACGTTTATTCAGGAATTTCAAATAAATATTATGTTTTATTACTGATTTCAAATACAATATGTTATGTTTAATACATATTGTTCATTATATTGCATTAAATGTACATTATCTTGAACAAAGAAATAGCTGTCATATTAATTAGAGGCTGTACAGGTTCCTAGTAGCTAAAAGACTGAATCTGGATTCATTCATGTCATTAGGATCCCTTCATGTCATTAGAATTTGTAACCCTCACATTATCTTTCCTGCCTCGACATCTGCACCATGCACACCTAATACAGGTAAGAAAGGGACTGATTTACAGAATCCATTAAGCAGATGGAGCAATAGAAGGAAAACTACAGTAGGATTAACCAGGGGGGGGGGGGGGGGGTGGGCATCACTGCTGTCTGACTCTGGATGACAGGTTAATATGATTTATGAAAATGAAAAACAGCAAACAAACAGGAGGTAAGTTTCTAAAAACTACAATTAGAAATTATATTACCAAGTGCGTTTTTATTAATGGACATGTCTGATAATTTAGGATACATTATGCTATAGTACATGCTTGGGTTTTAGCATTATTAGGCAGTACTATGTTTCCAAAACTTTTTCCCTCTGTACTTTCATTTTTGTTTTTTTTTTTATTTTGTTTGTTTCATTGTTTTTAAGAATTTTCTTCTTAGAGGAAATTTTGAAAGACTTCCCTAAGTTTTTTGTGCTTGTTGTCACCATGAATATTGACGGTGCTCGTGAATAAATAAATATCCCAGCCTCACTGAAATATTACAAAAAAATTTACAAATGTCAGTCACAGAGGCATCCCGCGTGAGTCGATCGGCATGAGATGAGCACTCCAGTATAAATGTCAATTTCATTTAATTGCCGAACAGGGCCCTTATGAGGCTTGTGACGGCTTTGGGAAGAAAGCCTAGACGTGCATTTTGACATGTTTCCCTGTTAAAGAACGAGACATCTGTTTCCATTGAAGGGCTGCATTGTTCAGTTTTTAAGGGGGCTGGCCCTTAATAAGGCCATTTGCATTTAATTGCCTTTTTCACGTTTGTGGGTCTGTACAAATATGAGGATCTCTTTCCTATTGGCACTCCAGTTGGGAAAATCCCAAGTTAGTCTGAGGGACAGCACAGCCTCGCAAACACGAGCTTGCAAGTTTGCTAATTGGTACATATTAAAATGCAGGACAGTTACTAAAAGAGAAAACCACCTGTAATTTAATTAAGGTGTGTAATGCAAGGCTATCCTGTTAGGCTGGAGCTAAATAAACTCTTTGTCTTTGTATCGTCTGTTTATCAGGATTACATGAATCGGGGCTAAAAAAAAATCATCTTAACTCACACTGGCACAGCCTTGCATTGACTACCATCTTATAACACTGTGACTATCACAAGCATATCATGCGTAACAATCCCCTATAATTAAACCGAACATTCATCTTTTACATTTGATTGATTTCTACACTGCATCTTAAATTTACATGTATATTTCATCATCTGTTAACTCCATCTGGCTTCTTTCCTAGAGCCCATCCATTGCAGAACTTTTTAAAAATTGTATCCTTGTGGAATTTTCACTAGCATTCATGTGACAAACAGAATATGACCCTAGTACTGCTTTTGGTGACACATGGGGAGTTTTCAGAATCGTTTGAACTACTTCCCAGACAATTTTGGACAGTACTTGGGACCAAGAGGATGTCCAAGGCAGGTCCAGTGAAAGATACCGTGCCTGTTCCTTTTTCGTGTTCTCCCCATGAGGTCTGGACAGATCTGCATAGGTGCGAGAAGGTGTTTTGAGCTCAGGGCGCTAAAAAGTGCAAAGGGAACCCTCAGCACTCCTACTTCCAGCGTTACTGAAGAGCCGTACATGGAGCTGCATAATTCATGTGCTACCACACCATCTGCCCGCGAGCTAAGCACTCAACCTCTACCCCTCCCATAAAACATGGCGCTGTGTGAAAGGTTAAGAATTATGAGTGACAGCCTTCCAAACGGAACAGTAATAACAACGTCAGTATATGTGTGCTGAGCTACGCTTGAGTCAATTACAGAATTGAATCCATCTATTTGGAATGCAGGGTAATATATAGATTCTAATACACGGATACTCAGATATTCATACTCATAATTCCATCCAGGCTGTACTTGTAGAGAGCTCTTGCTGAATGAACCCCAATGACTGTAATAAATGAAGGCCGACATAGAGATAGGTCAGATTATTTGACAGGAACAGTGACAATTTAAATTATAACATTAGTTGCTTAATAATACCTAATCTGTATCTAAACAAGGCTACCTGTGGTTTTTCATTTTCTGTCACTGTTAGGTACTGATGTGAAGTAAACCATATTCATAAATCCAGCATTCATAATGGGGCAACTCGATATCAGTCACTTAAACTGAAAACATCAAACGTGTTACCATGTTATTACAGTCCAATGAAAACCAGGTATATCCTCTTTTTGACGATCATGACTTTTTAATATAGATGGAATATGCCCATTCTCTTGTTTGCTGATAGCATTTGACATCTAATTGACCAATGAAAAGATGAATCTATTTAACTAGTACATGTGTTCGTACTAAGTGACCATTTGTTTCATGATGGTTGTATGTATGGATTACATTATGCCATAAATTTTAACAATTTATGTTGACAACTAGATAGGTAACTAACAACCATCATTGTTAATTGTGAATATGAAGCATATGTAATCCACGTAAATCCATTTAAAATATTTATACCATTCACTGATGGCTGTGTAAAGATAGGTTCCTATTTATGGCACTAAGGCTGTCTCATTACATCATTTTTGGTTTATTTTGTAAAGTAGGTTCTGACTAAATATGTTTTTTGATGCTTCTGAGTTTTGGAGATACATGTATGTCATTGGGCAGTGATGATATATACTTTTTATATGTACAGTATACCATAATTTCTGCTATAGGAGAACAAACAATGGATTACCTGCTTCAGAAATGACTTGGTAAACCATCAATCCAATTTTCTAGCCCACAGAACGAAGGCCAAAAATTTGCCATGACAGGAAAACAGGTCACATTAAGGGCATGTCCTTCTGGTCCTTGTCTTGTACTCTTAAGGAACATGTTTAACCTGATTGTTACATTACAGATTTCCTGTCTGATAACATAATAATGGTTATATAATATGGGCAAAACATTATATATTATATCCCAGCTTGAACCATAACATTTTAGAAAAGAGAATTTGGGGAGTTAAATATATGTGGAATATTTGTTTGTTATTTTAACAGTAGGCCTAAATAGCCCTCAGCTTGGGGATAGCCAGTCGGAAATAAAGACTTGAACGTATGTAAACATGATTGCCTTAAGACACTTAGCTCAAGAAATGAATGAAGGCACATGGTTCTGTAAAGTGCCCGATGTGTTAGATTGTGTTATGGCCCATTTACACTCATAAAGACAGGCAGCGTTGTACAGAGGGAGTGACGATGAGCAGATAGGGCCTTTGGCTGGGGCCAGGGTGGGGTTACATGTCTGGGGTTAAGCTGACCAGGCTTCACCTGGGCTTTACCGACAGAACGTGACATACGATATACAGTAATCCGGCAAGTCCCTCTTAATTCCTAAATCGCTGCCAGTCTGCTCTTAGCTTTATGCAAAAGAGGCCTGATTAAACTGAGGGATCAGAATCGCTGTGACTGTAGATTAGCTATCTGTCTGCAAGCCATTGCAGGGCCCAAGGACGTAGTCTGTGTGTAACAGGTGGCTTCTTGACCCGGTTATCATTAAATCCAGGCTTCTAGCTTACTGGGCACCTTTGCCTGAATCCACTTCTCCGAGGCCTGCATTTGCTGGGAACGTACAGCTTGCCATGCTCACCAAACGACAAACAGTGAAATGTTATTCTAAGGAAAGAAACTCTAGGTTTATGATAACATATACAATATATAACTGTTCATTTTAGATATCATTCTATGCTTTATTTGAATTCCTGAAAATTTGAATTCATGCACACAGTGCCAATACGCTGAATTTTCTTGTTTATCATAAAACAATTAAGTATAATAAAGCAAACAGGAAGTTCCCTTTTCATACAGTGTATTTAGATCTTATAAGTGACGATAACGAAGCTTATTGGGTAAAACCTTTGCAATTTGCACCATAAAGGGTTAAGTAGAGCCGGCTGCGTTGGACAAATCAAGTAGATGTTAATTGCTGGTCTGCCCCCACTGGTTGAACCTGTGCCCCTGCCCCCCCCAGCCCAGCAGCCCAGCCCCCCCTTCACCCCGAGCAAGCGAGCTGCATTCCTCCCATCAATTATCTGCAGTGTAAACAGCCTCACTGGCCCCCACACAGCATTCTGCCTGCAACCTGTCCCCCACCTCACGCAGCCCCCCCTAGGAGAGGAGCTGTTTACACAGCCCTGATCTGAGCACCCCCTCGACAGATTCCCCGAGCCGGCTGGCCCCACTCGAGGCACAACAGTGGCGGCGGAAGGCCGCCATTTAGCATGTAAATCGGCCATGTTTTTAAGGCCCTCGTTGAGCCCCCCAAGGGTCCTCGGGCTCCAAGGGCCCAGGCAGGAGCGGGCAGCTCGGATTTGGCCTGATTCAAAGACGGAAATTACTTTTGTTCATGGGGAAACTCTGTGTGTGTGTGTTTTTTTAAGCCATAGCGACGGGCTAATTAAAGGATTTACTGCTGCTGTGCGTGGCACTTGGGTCCGTTTAAAAATCAAAAAACACCCAGACGGGAAACAAAGGCCCCGGATTTGATCTGGTCTGTCCTTTCACTGCCATAGTGCCATCAAGGCACAATATTGTAATTAGTTACTTTTTGCCCCTGGTCTTGCCCTCAAATCCTCTTGCCTGACATTTCCTGCTGCATATTTCCTGAATAAATATAGTCATCATAAAATAAAATGGGTGACCTTTCACCTCATCTTGGACAATGGAGTATTTTCCCATCGGCCCATTAGGTGGAGCTTGGGACATATTAGCTAGATGGGCCCCACCTGATTGGAGGAAGTACAATCCAATCAGGGGTGCGTTTCCCATACAATGATGGAAATTAGCATTAACGATGCTAATTAACTAATATCTGAAGTTCCACTGTTTCCCAAAACCATAGTACTTTGTTAGTACTACGGTTCAATTTTCAAAATTCAGTGATTCCAGAGGTGATTGGTTAAACTCTCACGTTGGGTTGCGTGCAAAAACTCGCAAACTTCATAATATTATTTGTAAATATGATAGTTGTGCTGATATTACATTATTAATTTATTGTGTCAGTCATATAACAGCAATAATATAAATAACGTCACAATATGATACTTGTATGATGCTCCTTGTACAGCAAAAAAATAGAATATTAGCTATTTGGCTGCAATGAACATAAGAACATACTGTAAGAAACTTTCAAACGAGAGGAGGCCATTCGGCCCATCAAGCTCGTTTGGGGAGAACTCAAGAGTTGTTAAAATCTGATCTAGCTCTGATTTAAAGGAACCCAGGGTTTTTGCTTCTGCTACACTAGCAGGAAGACTATTCCATACTCTACACGCTGTGTAAAGAAGTGCTTCCTCAAATTTGTTTAAAAATGTTTTCCCGCTAATTTCCACTTATGGCCACGAGTTCTAGTATTTAAACTAATACTGAAGTAGCCATTTGGCTGAACAGCATCCAGACCTGTTAGAATCTTATATACCTGGATCATGTCCCCCCTTAGTCTCCTTTGCTAACCTCACCTCATAAGACGTTCCTTTAAGACCAGGAATCATTGTTGTAGCCCTACATTGAACCCTTTACAAGACAGCAATAGCATTTAGTGACATTGGCTCTACCTGTAATTATGTTTATTTTATTAATATGTTTAAAATTTAAAATTTGAATCACATTGTAAGCACTTGTACATTCCTGATCCATCACTGTTTATGTAGCCAGTGGACTCTTTGGGACTGATGGGTGTGCATAACCCACCACAGTATACCAGATTTATTGCCTATACAGCCATGGGTTTGTGTCTAGGCCCTAGTGTGTTTTTTAAAATCTTTTTTCATATTGCAGTGAAAGCTCTCAATGATTAAGAAGAGATTCAATGTTTTTAGCCTGTATTTTATTTGCTTTCTGTGTGTTTTTCTCTATTTCATACACAAGTGCATCAGTACTAAATGATAAATTTTATTGTTAAATAAAATGATGCATACTTTATTGTTAGATAAGTTCTACAACCTGAATTCCGAAAAAGGTGGGACGTTCTAAATTTGAAATAAATGAAAACTAAAAGACTTTCAGATCACATGAGCCAATATTTTATTCACAATAGAACACAGATAACATAGCAAATGTTCAAACTGGGAAATTATACACCTTTATCCACCAAATGAGCTCATTTCAAATTTGTTACCTGCTACAGGTCCCAAAAAAGTTGGGACAGGGGCATGTTTACCATGGTGTAGCGTCTCCTCTTCTTTTCAAAGCAGTTTGAGAACATCTGGGCATTGAGGCTATGAGTTTCTGGAGGTTTGGTGTTGGACTTTGGTCCCATACTTGCCTGATATAGGTTTTCAGCTGCTGACGAGTTCGTGGTCGTCTTTGATTTATTTTTCGTTTAATGATGCGCCAATTGTTCTCTATAGGTGAAGGATCTGGACTGCAGGCAGGCCAATTCAGCACCCAGACTCTTCTCTGACGAAGCCATGCTGTTGTAATAGCCGCAGTATGTGGTTTTGCATTGTCCTGCTAAAACACACCAGGCCTTCCCTGAAATAGACGTCATCTGGAGGGAAGCATAAAATCTTTAAATACCTTTCAGCATCCATAGTTAACACAATGAACGGCACCTAACTCCAGGTTAAACTTCCACACTGGCTGGTGTCCTAGGTATGGAAGATGAGCCAGTTGGGGGGGATGGGGGGGAGACCAAGTGTCCTCCTGCCCAGTTTTTGGTGGCATGTGACAAAGAAGCTAATCATAATACAAATTAGGCATGAAACTGACCAGATGAGCAGAAAATCTGTGCCCCCCCCCCCTGTCTATCACTTTTTTGGGTTTGCCCCAAGTTGGCCCATTTTCTAATCCTGTCAAGCAGAAGAAACTTAATGGGAGATCTTGGATCCATTTAAGTGAACTTAAATGTGATGAGGCACATATTACTGTAACAAATCAAACACATTTCAAATGCAGCTCCTGACTATTAATTAATGTTAAATTTGCAGAACTAACATTCTAAAGTCATTAAACAGTTTAAAATTAGCTTTTTATTGACATTTTCTTTCCCGTTAACTATAATATCATTTAAATATTTGAAATATGCTCTTCTCATTGATGGGTTTTTATGAGGCTAAATTGGAGAGTGAGGTAAATTAGTAAAAGTAAGTTCAATTGAAATTCACTGGTAAGCCAGTCCCAGTACTGAGGTCGTATGTGACACAGATTACGCTGTGCTCTCGGTGAGGGAGGGAGAGAGGGATAGGAAAAATAGAGATAGAGATGGATGTGTGGGAGGGGGGTGGAGAAAGAGTAAGGGATGGAGAGTTGGAAGAAGGCAGGTGGGGGGTAGCAAAAACGAGGGAGGGGGTACGCAGAGAGAGACAGAAAGAGAGGGAGGGTGGAGAGAGAGAGAGAGGCATGGTGAGAGAGGGACTGACAGACAGGGAATAGTGTGGAGGAGGAGGGAATGGGCTCCAGAAGGAGGGGTGGAGGAGCTGGGCTCCCCAGGATGTGGCTACAAGGTGCCCCCCCATGACAGTAATAATAATAAACTGAAGCAGTGATTGGTGTCCTTTGAGTGACATTTTTCTGAGGAGTTTAATGTCAAACCTGCATCTGTGAAGGCTCCAGTGATGTTTATGTTGGATTGAAATCCCATTTACATTGCTTACTTCAGCAGATGCAAAGTGACATTTCAGCCAGTCCCTGGAGCTTTTGGGGGGGGGGGGGGGGGGGGGGAGGGGCAGGAAACTCACATTGACTTCAAGTGATAAAGAAGCACAACCATGAACGTTTGTGGGTCCATCATCTG
>JAODKE010000001.1:15223764-15234311 GCA_026779605.1 Mormyrus hasselquistii
GGTAACATGGCAACCCTGGCGGAGTGGTGCTGATATGTCTCTAGACACAGGGAGCCATGAGTCCAGTTTACTGGTCTGTGCTGAGGTGAGGTAACATGGCAACCCTGGCGGAGTGGTGCTGATATGTCTCTAGACACAGGGAGCCATGAGTCCAGTTTACTGGTCTATGCTGAGGTGAGGTAACAGGAAGGAATGTGCTTATTTCACGCCATGCTTCTGTGACTGGAAGAAGCTCTCCACTTCTTGTATGTACCAGGGGGGCAAAGCTAAGCCCTTCGATCATATTTGGGTGGCTTAAGGGCGCCTGACTGTACACCACGCGTGAACACATGGTGATGTCTATATATGAGATGTTAGATTAGCCTGTTAGCAGAATGGGTTCACGGCAAGATGCATGAGGCTATTTTTGATGCAGCACAACCCACGGAGTTTATTTCCTCATCATATAGACAAAGACTGACACACAACCTGAGCACCAACAGTAAGTCACCAGCGTTGTAAAATGGCCGGCATTTATAGTCTATCCTCGTTAATGGCTAATTCCAAAGAGTGGCATGCCCTTTTCTTCAAACAAACAGCAGGAAATGAGAACAAATATCTCCAAAAGTACGTAAAAAGAGACAAATCATCTAAGAATCACACAGCACAATAAGTTATTCAGTAACTTTTCCAAACACCCCCCTGAGTCTCCACCATTGATCTGTGCTGAAACCTTTAAAAGAATCCTCAAGTCCCCTGGATCGCTTTTGGCATGAACACCTTACAGCAACCGGAGACCAAAACAGGTGGGTGTCTCACGCCACTATCTTTACATTAAATATCGCACAGTGGCTGTTTCAGTTCATGCAGGAGAAAAGTACTCCATAAATCAGAAAATGTTCAATGAAATTATTAGTTATTTGCGCCCTAATTATCTGTGCAAATATGCTGAATTTGCAAACTAAGTTGTGCTAAGGTGGGTAACGAAGAGGACTTCTGTTACAGGTAACCGTATACAGACTGAGCAAAGCATAATATGACAATGGTGGCCTTTAAACACCAAGATGACAGGAAGATGAGATTCTAACAGTGTTAAAATCTGTGTACCTCAATGTGCCAGCATGCTGTACACGTATTTACAAGTGTGATGGACCAGCATAGCGCATTATTATACAAATGAAGTTTAATAGTGGTCCAGGCTGGACACCCCCTTACATGCAGTGTGGATGGTACATTCCACAACCTTTTCCAGTCACTGCCTAAGCATTCTAGCAATTACTGAATAATATGTGTAGAGATTTTATTAAAGATGATTTCACTATCATTGTGGTTAGCAGTCTGGTGAATAGCATAATGAAGTCACCATTCCACATCCTTCCTTATAACTTTATAGCCGTACATGCTCACTGTGGGTCTTCAGAAAGTGGAAGGTAGATATTTCAACGGGGTCATCAGAATGCTTGCCCAGGGCATTGTGGGAACTCCTGCATGATGGCAGTCAGATGAGACACCAGGGAAACAAGTGTTTGGCTTCTGTCTACCATATTTAGGTACTTGTCCTTTGTTTAACTCTGCCTCTCTCTGATAGCTGCTTCGCATGGTTGTTTCTCTTGAGGTCCAGTGTCAGCGTGAAACATCACAGAGCCCACCGAAAGGTTTTTAATTGTGAGAACAGTTTTAGCAGCAGAAAACATCAAATCAGGAAGCAACACGCCATTAAAATCATTGCTTTTTTTCATGTCCGAATGTCACGTGAGAGTCAGCGTGAAACATCAGGGTCCATTAAAAAGAGCGTTCCTAACTGTGAGAAAACTTTTAGTAGTTTTTAATTAGACAAAACAAATTGGTAACTCATTTAATAATTTCATTTCATTTCTTTGTTAGAGAGTTCCGCTCAGAAAGATCCCCTCAAGAGTAAGACTCCTCTTAGCCGGCCTTCCTGCGGGTGCTTAACGCGATATTTTATTGGTTTTCTTTTAAGATTGTCAAACATAACTGTATAATCTGAAGAACCAACCCCCAGAGCAGTCAAACCATATGATACCAAGCAAATGTTGTCATTTTCCTGAGCATAAGGACGGGGGGATCTGAAAATAGCAGGGAGGCTCCCGGGGCTTTTGTATGGATGGAGGTGGATGCTGGAAGCATCGCAGAGCCGTGGCCGGCTGGGAGCGGAGGCCAATTGTTTGGATAACTCCGTGTTTTGGGATTACGAGGTTTGCTGAAGTACGACGCTGGTATTTTCTTTTCAAATGCTGGTTTTGTTTTTCTCATCCGCAAAGCACAGCGTGCCATTAAGACCAAGGGAAAAGAGGAGCAAATTAACTCACCACATGGTGAAAATATCTTTACTTAAAACTTACTTGCGAATGAAAAGATGAAGTTTAATGTCTGAGTGGCTCCGGTGTGAGAGATGATGCTCTCTCGCTGTTTTGATGATGATCGATGGTGTTGGTGCTGGACTAACTAAGGTCCCAGAGTTTGCTGTTCCCTTCTGACAAAATGGAGTGACACTCAGTATTGTACATGTTGTAGAACAATCCATCACTTTTGACAACGAAAATGGAGATATTTACCAAGCATAAACTAGGTGACTTAGGCAGCCGCCTAGGGCGTCATCTTCTGAGGGGGCACCTACTTAGTGAGCTGATTTCACTTTGTCTCAGATGCTGGTGGGCACTGGAGGTAAACCTTACCTACAGCACCAAATGGGCGTCAACCTGTACTGTCTAAACCAGAATATAAACCTATGTTAAAGTCATACAATCATAAACTGCTCAAGTGAGATAACTGTATCAGTTTCAACTATGTAAAATGGCTTTATTATATTTGCTTACGGGAGCAGTGTTCCATGTAAGCCTTGGCTTTCATAGAAGTGAATAATTCTCAAATTCACCATGAGTTGATAGGAGTTTGATCCTTCAGGGTTTTTCTGCAGCATTTCTGTGCTTTCGAAATTATTTCTGAAAGCGTAGTGGAGCCCTGAGCGGCCGCTGTGAAATGGAAAACAGAAAATAACCGCATTTTTGGACCACGGACCCCTGGGAAACCCCTAACCCCGTGAGCAGTGAGGGCCGGGCGTCTCTGTGAGCAGCCGCCTCTGTGAAGGCTGTCCCTGTCCGGCCTATGCCGGCAACGGCTTTTGGTGTTCCGGACCACCGGTCCCGCAGGTCCCGCATGCCCAGCCAAATGCGGCGCTGCGTGTAATTGTCTGTGCCTCTAGCCGCGGAATTTTACATGCGGCTCCACGGAAACGGCTCTTGACTCGACAAACATGATTTGTAATACTGCTGATTATGGAAACCTTTTAAAGGCGTGAGAGTGGCAGAGGGCAGGGTTAGGGGTTCGACGTGTGATGGGGTGAACATAAGCAGACTGAGGGTAAGCTGAGCTACAGCTATCGTAAACAGTGCCTGTTTTTGCCTTCAGGTGGAGGGATTAAATCAACCTGCAGACTCTCACATGGCAGCCACACAGGGACGTGTCAGGTGGGTGATCAAAGTACTCTCTCCGGGTCATGTGACACAAATGTGGGTGTGGCATACCGGGACGCTGCTTAGCTCATACGGACAGGCATCACAGATGGCTGAGGATGGATGGGGTGGGGGGGGCTGTTGACCACATGGGGGTGTAAACAAGGAAGAAAGCTGAAAGCAAGAGTGGCTTTCATGGGTCACATCAAGCAGACATTAGTGTGCCAGACATCCCACATGGGCAGAGCCAGGTGTCTGTGTTTGAAATGTACAGATGTCATGTTACTTTAAATTAGCCAGCCTCTTCCCCCCCATTAATGCTCAGAGGGTCACAGCAGGATGTGATGGAATGGCTACAGATTTTAGCAGCAGAGACGTCACCTGTGACAGTGATCCTGAGGAATCTGCCACGTGGATGTGCAAGTCGCAGCGTCGGCTGTAATCAGTCATCCAATCGTGGCTGTAATTCAAGCCCTTTTATGCTTATGAAAGACGGCAGGCTCCGAAATCCGTGAAGCTATGCCAGCTATGAAATGAAGCAGTTTATGAAAAAAGCTGTTTTCGTTTCCGACATTTGGCATCTCAGCAGGTAGCGCTGACGCCTCATGCATCCAGCGTTCAGGTTTCAAACCCCGCCTCCTCTGTGCTTCTTTAGAGCTTGTTTACCTTCTGCATACTCTGGTTTCCTCCTTCACCCCATTCATGCAGCTAGGCTATTAGAACCCCTTATATCTGTGGCATCATTGGAGCCGTAACCGAGGCAGGTTAGCATGATTCCCTGAGTGACAGGAGACCTAAAGATTTTGAAGCTGAATTAGATTGGTCTCGGCTGGGGGTCCAATACGATATGCTGTCATGGGGTCCAGAATCTGTAGCTGCACCTCTGGTCCAGGGAACCACCTGGAATTGTCTCCAGCCAACCCTGGCTAGGATGACATTCAAGAAACAGCAAGTAAGACTTTCTGCAAGGATTCACAAACCACAGTGATCATCCCAAATAAACATTTGTCAGATGGGACCATTCCTCTTAAAAAATAATATATAAACTTTATAAAGCTTTCAAAACAAACTCCTGGGTGCACACAGATGATTCATCAAAGTCCTCATCTGCATCTTTTCCTTTCTTACTTGTCTTTCTTATAATGAAAGCTCATCCTTTATTTTCCGGAGAGCTGTGGGGTCATTCCCCGGCATCGCCATCATCACTGTCACATCATTAACACCTGGTAAACCCTCGCAAGCGCTCCACACAAAAGACGGAAGACAGGTCTTTTTCCGCAGACCATGTAATAGAAGAGAAAGCATTTTACTTTGAAGAGTCTGGGGGTCACCCGCTCTGACACAAGCCCGCCTCCCTCGTCTGACCAATCATGGCGTGTCGCCACTAATATAGCACTATTATCATTTAGCAGGCAGACAAACACAGCTTGCAACCGGCATCTCTTTCATCTGCAAGTAAACTGAACAACAGCAGAATCTATACACACGGAGGATTGGAATTACTGAAGCAAATTACAGTCACATAACCTAATCCAGAACTCTAGGGATTTGAATATCGTGTATGTGCATGGGTGGTGAATGATAAAAGTCAAATAGGTGTATGTCAAATTCAAAGATTTTACACACTATAGAAAATATAATAAAAGGTGTGAATTAAGGTTCTTGATATATTACTGGAAGTAATAGAAAAGGAAGAGAAGGCAAGGGAAACATCACACTGCCATTCATCAACACTCCTAGGAAGGTTGACAGTAGTCCCAATATCTTTGGCTTAATCCTGACAGTTCTCTGACTGACTGGGACACCATCATCTGATCTCTTCACGGTTAAACAACATGGAGTAAATATACGGTGAGATCCTCTTTTTGTTTTTTAGTGTTTGTACTTTTATTGAGTAAAATGAGTAGAATCCAGGTTGCCCTCTCCTTATAAACATATCCCATCATGCTCTGCTTGGCTATATTGTGACATATTGCCGCAGATTGGTGCTCGCGATGTGATTCGTGATGGCGTTCCAATGACATGTTCGTAGAGCGTGAAATCCACAGATAAACATGACATTTTGTGTAGAGGGATATCAGGGGAAGGGGGGCCGGATCCGAGCAGATTGGGGACAGCACATCATGTGGGGGGGTTGGAGCAGCATGTTTGTCGGCAGGGGCCCCCAAGTGGTCAAGGAGTCACACCAGCCGTGAAATTACAGAGTAAATGTGTTTGGATAGCACAGGATCTGTTGGAGTAACGCACTGTATGAGCCACAGAACCTCCTACACACTTCAGTTAAACACGGGAGCCGCATGGGTGGCGCTTCCTGGCTGAGTGACCGACAGAACAATTGTCTTACCTGCCTGTAAGAGGCGCTGTATTGGGAAACAGTATACCTGTCCCTGTATTTCCACTTTTCTCGCTTACACTGTCCTTGCCAGCATCTGCATTCCGTGCAGCACTATCAAGCTTCCCAGCTGACCGACCTGCCCCCCCCAGAGCCTAACTTTGCCCTCAGAAGGGGCTGTTTTGTGTTTCCTCCCCTTCCGCCCTCAGTGTCGTCCATGTTTGGTCACCCTGGTGGCTTTTCTCTTTATTTGAGCTCACTGTGAACTTCTTACTTTTTTATTGTCATAGTTAAATCTAGGTAAACTTTGGGTCCCAGCAAGGTTGTATATGTTGTAGGGGTCCCCATGAAAATATGGATGCACCTGTACCTTTTGGCTCCAGTGTAGGGCTGTCTGGGAGAGGCCTAAGGTTTACTAGCATTAGCATTAGCTGCATAGACACCCCCACTGAAGGTTTTAAGGTGACAACCCCAGCTGTGAGCCTAATCAAGCCAAAGCGGCTATCATGATTAGCCACCATGCTACATACCGGACCAGAGCTTAAAAACTGGTACCCCTGCTGAATGACATCATAGCCTGTGGTGGGGTATTTTGTGGTGAATTTGAAAAAATATAATATATTATAGGTCTGGGTGATGTGCAATGAAAATGCAAACATTGCATGTTATGCACATACAATTCTCAACATCACAAGAAGCGCGATCATACGGCACTTCCATACGGTCATACTCTACGGACATTACAGCACAGGGGGTTTCCCAAGTTATGAGTTGTTCTAATTGACAAAATGCATTTCTTTGCATTTGATCTATTTGCAATATATACTGTTTGTTTATTAGATACTATAATTGAAAATTCCTTCATTTGCATAGAGGGTTTATGTCTGAAATGCTTGTTTTTGTGTGAAAGTATCTTTTATAGCCAAAAAAATAAATAAATGCACATGCTACTGTTTGCCTAGCATGGGAATTGCCTCACTCTGCCAGGGCTGGGGGCTTGAATCGCACCCTGTTATGTTTGCATTGCCTCGCTGTGCTGTACAGGTTTCCTAAATGTATAAATAACAACATACCTTTTGTTCCACCTATAAAATGAACCAGAACAATAGAATCTAAACTTCACATATTGTGTAAAGAAATTAAATATATGTAGTATATGTTTTAGGAGATCTGATCTGATTCTGCGTTAAGCATTTTGAGTACAGCTTGTGAACTGGATGGGTTGGTCAATAATGCCCCTGTACGCTCTGAACGAATGATGTCAGACTCTTCCATGTTTGGCAGACTCCAGGGCGAGTCAATTAGGACCCAACTGGCATCGAATTAGTGGCTTGAATCTTGGCTGGGACCAGTGGCAGTTAGTCCTCATCCTGTCAGTGTGTTTAACACCTCCAGCAAATTCCCCCACCCCCCTCGCGCTCACAACCCTTTCATTTACATCAAACTCTCATTAAAAGCGGGAGTTTGCTGCTTCAGCAGCACAATGAATCAGCAGCTTCATTTTCCTCCAAATGAGGCGGCCGTGGTCTGTGCTTTAACCCCTCCTTAATCGTACCTGCTTAATCTGAAAGGGATATCTCACGGGCCGAATCTTTAAAGAAAGAAAGCTGTTAAAAAGCTCCATGTCTAATACCAGCACAAGCCCTTTCGATCTCATGAATTTTATTCCCGTTTTATTGGCCTGCAGACGACGGGCCGGTCATTCTGGGCCGCAGTTACATTGTGGAGCCCTGGCACTTTGCATAGCTGGCAAATGCCAACCCTCTGCGCTTGAAATGTGCAAAATGAGGATTTACATTCGCTCAGTGTGGCTCTGTGCAGCGCGGTGGCAGACAGCTGCGTTTTTAATGAGCGCTGGGAGGCTTAATTACTGCCTGTTTTAGCCGGCCTGGCTTTGGTGGCTCGGCGACGAGGGCTGTGATGTTGGGGAAGTGAGCGGGAGCCCGGTGCAGCCACCATGCCGGCCCCGGTGATCCTGAGATGTTCACAGCACGTTACCAAGACACTGGCAGGGTGTTTGTCTGCATAACCAGGACAGGAGGTTTCGGAAGCTTTCCCTTGCCTTAGCCACGTTGATATTTAATAGAACTGTCTCTCATTTTTCTGTCCCACTGGCCAGGCCTAAATTAATTTTTGAAACACGCTAACATGTTTAAAACCGTGTTATTTTTCAGGGTTCAAAACTATGCTCAATCATTCTTATTTACTCTACAGTAATGTTTGCAAGTGTCACCCTAAAAGTCAATATCGTTGCCAAATACTTGACAGTAAACAAGGTAAGTCACTGAAGTCTAACCACATTTAATAGCAGTTGATAAAGACAATTTTAACAGCTTAAAAATCGTTTGTTTTCTCAGTTTTGGACCAATGTGTGAAAATATACTGATGTGACCCTTCTGTAGAAATGCTGGAATATTCTTGACAAGATGAGCCGTTACCCATGACACTATATATATTCATTCAGACAAGAACCTGCTGTACAATTTAAACCTCAACTTTTAAAATTCAGTATAATGAGGGAATCATTTCCCCTCAACTCTAGCTGCCCCAGGTGAATGCCGGACCCCAAACCTCAACCCCTGAGTCCATTTCCTGTTCTGCGTTTTAATTAGCGGAGGCTGTGGGTGCAACTGAAAGGGCACCCTCCCGGGGGCCTCCATGGCAGCTGTGACATGACAGGAGTTTAACTTTAAACAGCAGGTTCATGCCTTATGAAGGAGGAACAGAGACGGAGAGAGGGACAACGAGAAAGAGAGAGGGAGAGAGAGACAGAGAGGCAGAAGGAGAGAGAGACAGAGAGAGAGATGGAGAGAGAGAGAGAGATGGAGAGATTAAGAGAGAGACAGATAACACTTTATTGATCCCACACTGGGGAAATTTACTTGTTGCAACAGCCAGTAAATACTGTAAAAAGCAATAGAAAAGAAACAGACCAAAAAAAATACTATAACAAATACAATAAATTATAAAACTAGTGCACACAATTACACACAGTACACAGACTCAAAATAAACAATACATACAGATAGAGAGAGAGAGAGAGAGAGGCAAAGATGGAGAGACAGAGAGGCAGAGATGGAGAGAAAGACAGACAACAGGAGGGGGGAAAAGGGGAGTGAGAGACAGACAGAGAGAGAGGCATGGAAGGAGGGGAGAAGCAGTGTGTTTGTGCTGGCTGTCACCATAAAGAAGTCAACATTTGTTGAGTTAATCATTCTGCTCCAGGCTCCTCTGCGGCTCCCTGCTTTCTGCAGACATGGTTGCCTCTCCCCAGGCGACCATATTTCCCTCGCAGCCCCTTGCCCCCCGCCCCTGCCTGTTCCATTCCCTCAGTGTTTGGATTACGGCAGACTTGAACTTCCCCTGTACCCGAGCCGGTCGTCAATCATGCCGGGACGGGGACGGGACCGCGAAGCTGTCAGCCTCCCTGACGAGTCCCAGCTTTGCTGTAGCACCATACTGCGTGCTAGCTGGCACCAAGAGGGACCATGCCACGGGAAACAGGCCCGGTGGCCAGCGGGAGGCGATGGCGTTCCCTGGGTACAGTAAATATAGGCATGCAACGATGGTGTTCTGGCTTGTTCCTGTGCTGGAGTGGCCATGTTCCTTTAAAAAGGACCCAAGCCGCTTTGAGGAAGGTTGAGTGAATTGCGCTTAGGGGACTCACCTTTCTCGCCGGTGTAGGGGCCACACATCATGGCCCTCTGAATGTCTGAGGGCCGTTACTGTCATCCGCTGCAGACTCAGACGAGCAAATGGTGACGAAAAAGGGACCAAAAGCTTTAAAACGCTTTCAGTTCTGTCAGATAATGACGGATGCTGAATATATGTTTGTCGTATATTACAGGATGGCAACACCAACACTTAGCTGCTACCCAGGAAGAAGTAGGCCTACTGCCATTTTAGCCTCCTGAGGTGGTGGCCCCACTTGGGGAGATGAAGCTCATTGGCCATGTATCTCCTGGGAGGTGTTTTATGAAGCAAGATCTCTCTGTTAACTGGGCAACATAAGCTAAAAGTCACGATTGTTTAGGTAAGGAGCATTCCTATTGGACAATCATGACTCGTAACTTAAGTGAAACCAGCTAACTGAGAAATCCTGCTTTGTGGAACCCTCTATAGGTTACAGCAGCATCGATCCCCCCATTAAGACAGCAGTACAGCCCAAACCTTGCACACACGTGGAGCCCCCTGTAGGTCATAAGCAGTCACTACACTGGGGGGGTGGGGGAGTGACTTTTTGAGTGTGGCCCCAGAGACAACAAACCTGCCCCGGGGTATGACATCACGAGCTGTTCAAATCAAATAAGTAACTTCTCTGCCTTCATATGTGTTCTGATACCACAGGAGCATGTTTCACAAAGCTTTTGAGTACAAGCGTGATAGACGATGCAAAAAAGACACTAATATATAATTCAGTAAATTAGATAAGCTAGAATTGTACTGGTCCCCCGAGGGGGAAATTCCTGTTGTCCAGCAGCATTACAGAGATAAATAAGGCCCCCCTCCCAAAAAACAAACACACAGATGGAGAGATGTATAAGCAGGGCTGCCGATTGCGTGCGGAATTAACCGGAAGTAACAGAGGGTACATAAAGTCAGCAGCACTTCAGATCCATACTGCACACACCACAGCAGGGATATCCTTCATAAGGTTCCTGTGATAGCCATACTGCGCACACCACAGCAGGGATATCCTTCATAAGGTTCCTGTGATAGCCATACTGCGCACACCACGGCAGGGATATCCTTCATAAGGTTCC
>JAODKE010000001.1:15252115-15273456 GCA_026779605.1 Mormyrus hasselquistii
AAATTTGTTTTAGTACTGGGATACGAGTCTCTGTGTGCTTATGCAACGTAGCTGCATGTGGGACAACCTGGGGATAAAATACAATAAGGGGCAGGGCCTTGGGTGGTGTAGTTTGGTCTTTTATGTAACCTAGTGGTGGTGAGGTTACAATATCATGATAAAAATATAAATGGGCGAGTTTTCTTATTGCTGAGACCTTGTAGAACAGTAGAATATAAATGATCCTGGATGGTGATGTTTAGGTTTCGGTGGGATGAACATCATTGCCTGGTCACACGTTATATGCCTGTTTTTTTTTGTTGAAAATGATCCCATTCTTGATATTCATGACTTTTAAGAGGAAACAGCAGTTCAACAAATTGAATGGAAGGATGTTACTGTGCAGATGCTCTGAATGATCTATGGCTGTACCAAAAATGAAGAGCTTATGAGAATGTAACACCATAGCTCATAATTCACATGGATGCCAGTCTTGCCACTGGTTCGTGAAGTTTGTCTGCTGCACCCACGGTTTCTGATGACCTCTTCGATGGGTGGAGGTCGATTTCCCAACAGGTGTCCAAAATGAACACACTGCATATATCAAATAAATAACAAAACAAAATAAAAGTTGGGTTTACTTGACTAAAATATGACAATCACAACAAACATTTAATGTAAGGAGTAATTAATTATACATTATAGTTTTAATGTTTTATTCATCTTACATACAAAGCAAACATAGAAGCCATTTTTTGCATAGATCATTTATTAGCAAAAACCAAATATTCTTCTCAATAACTGACATACATTCAAACGAGATTTCGTTTGAATCCTTCTTAGTAAGCAGGAGTTCCAGAAGCCGCTCACGCCCACATTCCAAGGTCGAGCCGACTTTCCTTGTTGCCTTCTTCACCCAGCAGGAGGCCTGTAATAAATTTCGTTTAATTGAGTGACAGAAAGGATTTGGAGCTTGCTCGCGGGAAAGGGTTTGATCGAGGCCGGCGAGACGGAAAGCGGCGTGAGGCTCGGTGACCCTGCGACCCCTCGGGCAGACGGGCGGCATTCACCAGTCGTGCCCTAATGCTGCCTGTCAGTGCCTGCCCAGCCAACCCATGGGGGGCCGTGGTTATCTAATTCGCTCTGCCCGAAGCCACCAGCCGGCCCTTTCATCAGCCAGAACCATCCGTCTCCTCGCATTTAGCCCCCCGTCAGTGTTACCCTCTCGTCAAAGGGGGCAAGTTCAGTTCTCGTGTCGGACGCTGTTGCCAAGTCGATTCATCCAATCAAATCATCATCACAGTGTGGACCCTCACTGAGAAGGCCTCGGCCGTACAGTTCCACCTCTCCTCACCAAAACAGCTTGTTAATTACTGCTTTCTGAGGTCATTTGCTTTTTTATTACATCCACTGGTGTTAAAAAGGAAAACAACTGTGACAACATTCCGGAAATTTCTAGCGTCCTATATATTTTTCATTAACAATGCAGGCCTGTATTCTTGCCAACTGTGGGAGCCAATCTGAAGGGCACAGCATCATGTAAAGGAAATATAATGTGTCACTATGTACTTTAAATGACAAAGACATTTTCCACACGGCATGATTTGACAAGGATTCTCAGCGGACCACGTGTGCAATTTTTGTAATAAAACGGAAGTGAGGCATTGCTGGTCCTGTGTGTGAAACAGGCAGATTACAACAAAATGGAAAAGTTGAAAAAAAAAAGCACTTTCAGAGACATTCAGCATGCAGATGCAAACACGCTGTGCCAAGCAGAACTGGAATTTGTGAAAGTTTGTTACAGCGATGGTACTTTCCCCAGATGTGCGGTAGATCAAAATTCAGCCCCTGCCTCTTAAATTCGTTTCATAAGGCAGATAATGTTTGAACAAATCTGCCTCGATAATGACATCTCAAAAGCTGAAAATTATTAAGAAGGACAAATTAAGACACCCGTACAGAATCAATTTGCATGCAAGGAGAAAGTGAACGACAGCTTTTATGAGTAATTCTAAAGTTTTTTTTTATAGTTTGGTAATATAAATACAATCAGTAAAATATAAACGCTAAGAGTTTGTTGAATAGTTGTGATCTCGAGTGAGAAATTGGGATTTGTTTCACATGGAATTTGGACGAGATGCCTGTCCTGCCAACTGGATTATCTCTACACTGCAGCCTGTCTCTGGCTTGTAAGTGCATGTATTATATCCAGTCTGGCAGGACCTCCATTGCTTGACATAATGACACTTGTTAAAAACAATTTCAGCCGATGGAACCCAAGCTTCGTCATCCTCAGGAGGCGGCTTCCTCAGTTTGTGCGACTGTCAAGATAGATAAACCGTGGGTTTTGATTAAAATCACCACAGTGACATTACTGTTCTGAACAAAAAGGCAGTTATTTATTTACTGATATCACATTAGTTTAAGGGAGGTGTATCGTTTGACCTGCAAGACAGGTCCTCTGCATGTTTCCGTTAGGTGGACAGGATGGTGTCTCATAGCTATTAATGGCAGGTCATGCAAAAACGTTTCAGGAAATACATTTGATATGTTATTCAAACAATTCACTCTGGGAGAGGAGTCTTTTATCAGAAAATAGATCTCATTTGCTTTATTCAAAAATGCACTTGGGATTAGAGAGCAGCGCATGTATGACACTGTTCAGGGTCATCTCCGTGAATCTCCTCCTTGAAATGTGGTTATAGAGTCTCAGAGAACCTCGTTCCAGAGATTAAGAGACCCCACTCAGGTGCTCCCACTCTGCTCTCTGTCAGTGGACATGTAACGTCTTGAAGGGGCCATTTGTCTAGCTAATGGAAGGCAGACAAAACATTTTCTTCGCTCGATAGCATCTGTTTGCAGACGGCACAGGACAAAATGGATAACGAGAGAGGCAGAGAGTGCTGGACGGGAGAGGCAGAGGAACACATTTCACACAAGTGCTAATGAATGTAAACATTGTGATTAAAAAAACACTCTGTGGGCACCAGCGGCCCTGTGCAGAGCACCAGACAGCCATTTTCCCAAGACATTAAGCTTATCAGACACATTGCTGGAGGTTTTCTGTAAAAATGAACCACGGAGGAGAGTAACTGTTGAAAGGCACAAGAGCCTGGAGAGCAGAGAAGGGGGAGGCTTTCTCTGAAGGTTACGTTAGCCTCCATTAAGCTGTTTGACCACACTAACGCACACCATTTGGCTGATTGTATAGAGTTTGATCACAGTACGCTGTCTGCCTTGCTGTCAGATAGCAAGTATAGCTGCATGAGCGGCTTAATCCAACATTATTTTGGAAATGTAAATTTTTTGAAGTAGTTCGTTTTTCTTAAAGCTCTAGTCTCTGGTACAAAAACCAGGTACGATATATTGAAAAGGCAGATTTTGTTTCCGCTCGCTGTACCCTTAAGGATTAACGGGATGATAAACGCGCCCACAGTTGTTTTCAACACCAGAACAAGAAGCCCAGCAAAGTGACCTTTGACCCCCTCCCTGCCACTTCTGCCAGTCAACCCCCCCCCCTTCCTGCTGGAGGTCGCCCTCTCCTTCCTCTTGGAAATGGTCCCTTTATTTGTAAGTCTGGCCCAGAAACACCCAGAGCAGGCTCAGGTCTGACCCAGGCTACCACAAACATCATTACCTCCATTTTTGTCATCATGCTCTTTGACTATCAATGAAAAGCGTTTTCAACATTAACTGTATTCACCATAGTACTTTACAATAAAATAAAACATATTTAAATTAAAATAAAATATGTTAAAATCCCTATACAGGATAGTATAAATAATAATCCGTGCAACATGATAGGGAGGCATATTTTAAGCTTATGATTTGAGACTTAAGTCACACATATGTGAATTTTCCATCAGAATGTATCAGCCAGTTTCACCAATGAGCCCCGGAAAATGTCGCCACTCCACAACAGGCAGCACCCAGCAATGTGCTGAAGAGCCTATCAAGCTGACAATACCGGTTTATACAGTAACCCAATATGTGAAATATTTATAAATATCAGGCACAGCAATAAATTTATAAATATAAATTTATGGATATATAAAATGTATCTATGAATGTGGGTATCGGGTTAAAAAACGAATGTCATGTTAAATATCATACACAGCTATAAATGTATTAATGTATATTTATGGCCGTATTAAATATATCTATTAGCGTGGCTATCAGGTTCACAAAATTAGCACTGTGTTAGGATGGAGAAGGTAAAGACATGAAAGATGGCTGAAGGTGCCTTAGGAGAGCTGAGGGAGGAGGCGATTCTGTCCTGTCTGTTACTCCTGCTCCTCCCATCTCACTCCGGCTCCAGAAATGTCAGCCGCTTGTCAGAGATCACTCAGGCCTGCCTGGCCCGTCCCGTCAGCAGAAGATGACAGCGCCTCATTGGGCCGGAGCCCAGCGCTGACTCCGCAGGCCAAACTGGGTCCCTGGGGAAGTCATTTCTCATGGCCTTTCAGTAAACACAACAGGCAGAGTAACAACACGGCGAGACCACCTAGGGAGAGCAGCCCGGGTTTGACAAAGTGCCTCATTCATGGAGGGAGACGGAGAGATTATCCAAAATAAACTGGATGTGAAATAATATCGGCGACCCATACGCGGGCCATGGACGACCGAAAAGAAAAATATACAGAAAGGTCTAGAACGAAGTCAATTAAACCTGCCGATCGCCTCGACTCGGCCCCCTATCCATCACCAGCACAGATGAGCGAAAACACCGGCGTCGAACACAAAAATAAACATGTGGATTGCAATCCTGGACTGACCAAACACTGCCTCAAAAAGTCGTTTCAACCTGATTAAATAAACGGAGATGTCTTAATTTAAAAATGTCCCGTGTCGTGGTTTTCCTTCGGGATGGGTGGGGGGGAAGGCCATCTCAGGCCATTGTGGGGCAGCAGACTTCCGCAGAGGGGAAGTAAAAATGTCGCAGACCACCAACACAGAGTCACACTCCATGCAAGCACAGGGAGAGCAGGCAAATGCCACAGGAGCTGAGATTTACCTATGGTGCTTGTGTGATCAGTTTCACAGGCAAGGGGGGGGATTTTCATACACACACACACATACAAATATATATATATATATATATATATATATATATATATTAAATCTAAGCATACTTTTTGCATAGTAGATTCTGGCTACTGTTTAGCCTTTAACTATAATGGCCATTGTCAGGATTAGTTGTCTGGCTTTTGTTGTAAGTGAAGTACAATAACAATTGCACAACCCACATTCTTTTTTAAAGACTGTTAAATTGCTGACAAGATCAGAGTTTTGTCTGGCCCTGCGAGATGTCTAGAAACTTTCAGGGAGATGAGATTTGGAAGATGAAATAAATCATATAATGTATAAGAGACAAACGCTCACAAATTGTTCAGGTTAACAAACAGAATTACTCCATTAGTCAAGCAAAAATGAATGAAAAAAACGCCATTCATAGTGGAGCACATTATACCACAACGAAGAGTTGCTTATTTGCTAAGGATCTTTGTGAATAAACGGTGGTTTGCATGAAAACCTCACTTTGACCTTAGAAGTTAGCTAGTCTGGGTATGAAATGTGATTAAGACAAATGTGTTAATCAGTACTTGAACCCTGGTCACTTCTCCCTAAGGTTTACACATGAAGGCCCCAGCCTCTGAAGACGTCACAGCGAGTTCAGAAACATCCGGAAAGTCATTCTTCAGACAGTCAGGCGGCCAAGCAGAACAATGCATGCTGATTGCCGCTCTGTGTCTGTGTGACCCTTTGTGGCAAAGGATTCATCTGAATAGTATCTTTGTATAAAACAACTGAAGGAAAACTAGTCTTTGGAGGCACAACCGACATGATCTTGAGTGAATAAAATGTTACATAAAGATTATATTATGACAAAATTAACTACAATTCTCCATCAAAAATATTTAACTATCCTGCAGGACAACATATTATTCAGTATTGTTTTTTGAGATTTAGTTTGTACTACATCTAGGAATGAATGTCAGCATTAAGGAATGTGTTATGAAGTAATATATTCATACATATACACTACTGCTGAGACCTTGATACGATATATTCGCTATTATATGTGAAATATTGTATTTCCAACAGAAAAGGTAATAAGAAGCCTTCAGTTAAAGAGTGCAAATTGAATATACACTTTTCATTTAACATTTTCATGGCAACAAACCCGACCCAACAGTGCATCAATAATCTGAATACCGGGTTCCTTCAGCTGTCACTCAAAGCTTTGTTTATTTGAAATATTAATACAGGTTATCCTTGTGAGATGCAAAAATGCAGACAAGGGCACAGGCTGCGAGCAGAGGCAAGGCCGCAGCCTGACAAGGCACATATGAAGCCATGAATAAATGATGAGCTAAAGCACCTTTAGAAGAGAGCTTTAGAAACAATAAGAAAACACACGACACGGTCCGACAGCATTGGCTGAATCCGTAATTATAAGCTAATGACAATGAATGATGCGTTTAGAAAAACGTGAAAAAAGAATGACCCCTATGCATTAGCTCTGTCAGCATCGCCACTCGGTGCTATAGCAGACTCTTGGTGTGACAGCAGGCAATGCCCGCAGCAAGCGTTCATGTATACACTGCAGGTTTGTTTGTGAATTCACAACATATACACAGTATTAGCTCGGTATAGAAACCTCATCTTCTGGGGCTGTTTGTGCACCAGTGGAAAGTTCAAACCGGCTTGTTCCCAGACCCCTGGGCCAAGGCCAAGCGTAGTGCCCCCCCCCCCATCTGTAGTCAGCAGCTGTTCACATTCGTTGTGTACTGGATGTTTTTTTTTAAGAATCGCGAGTTGAGCACTGTGCTGTTCGGCCTAATATAGACCCCAGTGATTTAAATGGGGGGGGGGCGAGGAAACACGGCACAGGCTGGCACTGTGTGGCCCACCTGCTCCACTGGATGGGGGTGGCATGTGAGGGCTCTGCCTGGAAAACCGACAACTCGTGTTGGCATTGGGCGCCAAACTTCCAAGGGAAGGCTACGGGATAATTCATTACCCTGTTCATTTAGTACCTGTGTATCGTGTAATGAATTGTTCCATTGGCTCAATCATTTTGTAAATGAATTGTGTAAATTGTTAGCTGACTGTGTAGGTCTGAGACATATCTGTGCTTTCAAATAAGAAATGGCAAACACTCCTCGGGGCAGGAGCTAATTTTTACACACACACATACACACACATGCACACACACACACACACATGTACACATACTATTTGTATATATTTATTTTCTGTTATACTTGCTATTATGCTATTTCACTGTACTCACTTTTTCACACTCACTTGTACAAATGACAATAAAGGTTTTGAATCCTTAAGTGCTTGTGGACTAAGACCCAGTACGACTGAAACATCATGGATTCCGTGTGTTGTTACGGATTTTGTGATCCCAGGTGATGAGACCACAGAGCATCAGCCTGTGGTGCACGGCACGCCTCCCAGCTGGGATAAGATCCAGGAGAGCTTCTGGTGCACAAAGAGCACCTCCTGCATGACAGAGCCTGCCTTCACCAGTGCACCAATGGCCATGTGCTCCGTTGTCGTTACATAAATGTTAGTGCGATTTCAACACCTCGACAGCCCATTAAATGAAATATCCACGGACTACACCATTCAGATATGATGCAACATCTGAGATCTCGTCATCCGGTAAATATTTGCAAGGGCACACATTTGTGTTCCTGCGTCACAGGTTCTGTCTTCTCAATTAATTATCCTCGTTTGACTGAATGGAATGACCCTGGTGGAAAACAAACCTCTGGGCTTGGTTATTCTGACGCCTTGGTCCCATTTGCCCTCAGGGCCTTCAGGATGTATGTAAGAAACGTGTGAAAATCCTTCCATCTGGACGGCTTTGCCAGGAAACATCCAGTGCTGCCTCTGGGAGCAAAGAGCTTAATTTTTAAAGTCACAGGGATGAGATGACAACAGACCAAGACATTTCTGAGAGTGTAACTCAGAAACAGAAAGGTAAATTATAACCATGTAAACAGGCAAAAACTCTCTCATTTCAGGGAATTTGACTTCCAAACAGAAGTGATTGAGATGTTGGTGGCTGTGGTATTTAAGCAGTGAAATACTTTTCCCATCCATCCATCCATCCATCCATCCTCCAGCAGCTTGGAAAGGGCCATGGTTGATACATTTTTAACAAATTAAACTTGGTGTTAAATATTTCACTCAGATTAGTAGGAAACTGCACAGGTCACTATAGACGATGGTCAAGGTAACAATGGCTTATGGAGACATTATGTTTTTGCATGATTACATAATTTTTCCAAATGAAAATGAGATTCTCAAGTACACATAGCTTGAATATATTCTTTCATTTATATGAATATTTCCCCAAAATGTCAAGACAGGTCTGAGAAAGATAATAATTTGCAAATGCATTGAAATCTGTAAGATCTTGAATTATTCAGAAATGATATTACAAAGCAAACTTTCCCCCATAAACTACTAGATAATTAAAAGTACATTCAGTGTAAAAGTAAAAGTAATTGATGCACAACATCTAGGCTGCACCTTTTTCCTGAGAAAAAAATCTTCCTGCTTCAAATTGTAACACATTGGAAAACCAATGACTCCAACGTTTGGGATATAAAATGGATAATATGCTTTTTAATCTTGAAGTGGAATATTCTTCAAACTAATCTGTCCTGCATATATTCAGCATGCTGATTGGTTCTAATAATCTTTTTTACCATTTAGTACAACAGTCTCTTCAAATATAATTTATGCTCCAGCTAAATGATTTAGTGTGATTAATGACGTCTCCCTTCTTCCAGGGAAAATCTATGGCAAAGCAAAACCAGCTGCATGCCGTAAGTGGCTTAAGACTTAATGCCTTATGGAATGAAGATGACAGACAGGGTCTCTTGTTGTTATAGAAATGGTCTCCACTCTACTTGTATGACCTGCCTGGGCCACCATACAATTGCCAACTCAAAATGACCTTTATTCATACAGACATACACACACACACTGAATGCTGTCCCCGCAACTGACCCCAGATATGCGGTGGAAAATGAATGGATGGATGGATGGATGGATGGATGATTGCATTCACAGATCTTTGTAGAGACCTGAAAAATGCCCCCCACAGCATCAAAATAGCAGGTTTTTGGTCCCCACAATGTAATATAAACATAATACACACACACAGCTCTGGAAAAAATTAAGACACCACTCCAGACTTAAACAAAAAAATATGCATTCTCTACGCTGAGCAGCAGGTTGCTTCCAGGTTCAATATTTCTAAGACAGCAGTACACAAGAATAAGGTGAAGCAGGAGACACTGGGAATGACCAGAAACCAGCCAGGTAAAGGGAGGAAGCAACATTCTAATGGCTGTCAACTTCAAAAAGAATGGGAAACATTAAGTGGTGTGAAGTGCACTGCTAGACAGACTCCTAGAAGCAGGACTGAAGTCCCATAAATCAAGGCAGAAGGTCTTCATCAATGAGAAACAGAGAAGAGCCAAAATGTATATTTTACACAGGAGCATACCCATAAATTGAGAGATGTCATGGCTGGTAAACAATCCAAACCCCTCAATTAAACCAGACCTCCTTCATTGCTGCTGTCACCCTGCTCCTGTGGAGCCCACTAAACACTGCATCTCCTGCATACCTTCCTTTGGAATAATTACTCGGTTTCCTTTCCAACCCTGATGCATCGTGTATCCTATAAAATTACAGCGTGCTTGAAATGATCTTCAAAAATCCGTGTGGAAGTTCACGGAGGAAGATCTGCGCAATGACGGAATAGGAGGAGTCAAGCTGGAGGAGCCTTCATCAGATTCTTTTTGAAATCAGTATGAATTCACATCTTGTCTGTTATCTTACACTGATTTACTGTAGTGCCCGAGTGTCAGCATCCCGATCCCACGTCCCCTGACGCAGAGAGCTAAATCGGAAAAGGAGCGTGAGGAGTGTTTTGTTTCCAGGGATTTTTGCTAGATTGTCTAGAATCAGATGGTTTGCCAATGGCGGTGGACGACTCCGCAGTTTTAGTCTGTACTTCAGGAGCTTCTTAGCTGCATTTTTAAGCAATAAAAAGACGAAAGCGAAAGTGAAAGCCTGCTCAGTGACCCAGAAGGCAATCTCGATCATAATCTCGCAAATTGAAAAACATTTTACGCAAAGCTCAGTCGTATTTTTCATTCTGTGTCAAATGAGGAAGACAGAAGTATCTTTATGATCGAAAATGATCTGCTTGAAATATCTCTCCTTGTATAACACACATGATGATTATTACCGGTAGAATCCATTCAACAGTTATTCATCCATAAGCACAACATGAAGTATCATCCTCCACTTATTTTCAGAGACACTTTGGATCTTTTACACTTTTTCCACAGTGTTGGAGACAGAGAGAGGAATATTCATGTTTTGCTGAGGTTTCGTGTTATGGAAACATGCAGAGCGAACACTGGCATTCAGGCCTATCTAGGAACACAGATTTTGCTTTATATAAAACAGCTCAAACTACAATAAAACAACTATGTTTTGCAGATTTATTGAAACTATGTGTTGTTGTCTATCACATATTCCTGTTAATGTCTATAAATAATAAAACGATTATTATAATTTATTAGTAGCTTTATCCAAAAATCTAATTTTGGATTTCATGTTGCCACTATCTCCCCTTCTGGTGCGTATGAACCTAAAGCAACAAATGACTGCAACTCAGAGCCAAAGTAGGTGCTTAACTCAGGGAAAGATGCCAGTTGGACACAATTCAGACTCAATGCTAAGTATTAACATGTAGCAAATGGCCCGTGAAGCGGAAATGCTGCGATGTCACCATACCACATGTTGATTTCTGCGGGTGTGATTGGCCATTACAGACTGTCCTTGTTAAACCCCAGCTCATACCTGTAGATGTTGTAATAGCTCTCTCAGCAATACATCAGCCGTAATTACGCGACAGGTAATCCATGGCACAAGAAAGGTTTTTAACAAATATCTCACCACAGCGTGGCTGGGCAGGTAGGGATGAGGAATGGTTTATTGGGCAATACATGAAGCAGACAAGTACCTGAGGGAACTGCAGACACAACAGTACCGACACCAACCACACAACAAAAGCACCGCCTTCCAGCCCGGGTCCAAGATGCTCACATATAAAGAGAAGAGACGCAGGTGCAGCACTGAGGGCAAATCAGAGCCGGGCAGTTACTGATTAAGGCACCAGGACGGAACGTGAGGCAGGCCTGACATATCCATGGTCTGTCAAATCGAAACAATGGAAAACATAACTATTATCATCATACGGAGCGGCATGGTGGTGTGATGGTTAGTCCTGTTGTTTTCTGGGACCCGAGTTTGAGTCCTCGCCTGGGTTTCATGCATGTAGCGTGCACGTTCTCCCCATGTTGTCATGGGGTTTTCTCCAGGTACTCCGGTTCCCACAGTCCAAAGACATGCTGAGTTATGCTAATTGGAGTTACTATATTGCCCGTAGGTTGACTGGTGAATGTGCCCTATGATGGGCTGACCCCCCCCATCCTGGGTTGTTCCCCAACTCCTGCCCATAGGCAGGCTACAGTCATGTTTGTCGTGCTTTATGAAGCGATCATCAAAAAATGTTTTAACCAAGTAGGCTTTTATCGTCTTTTGTGAGTGTAGTGGCGCCCTACCTAGGACTGTGCCTTATGTGAGAGCATTGGGCCGGTCTCAGCCTCTCGGAGGGTGGTGTGGGTGATATTAGGCAAGATTGGATGCAGTTATGAGAGATCATGGGAAAGAAAGCGAGGTTATCATGACTGAGACCTACTTTCTGTCCAGGGTGGTCCACTTAGCTGGACGAGTAGATACCTTCATAGCCCTTAATTGAAGGTATCTAAAGTGCATTATAGATGAGAGCTTTATTAGAACTTATGAAGTATTATAATCAACACTATAATGCCTTATGACTGTCAATAGAAGATGCTGTAATGATTTATTAATTCTTATATCTACCTTTATAATGCATTATGACAGTGTCTATAATGCACTATAAATGACAGCTGTATGTAAAATGTTACCATTACTTCTTTAAAACATATAAATATTTTTGAAGAATCCTTGGGTCCATGTTGAAGGAGCTGAAGATGCTGTTGGGATACATGTGTAGTCCATCATCCCAAAATGATGACACCTGCAAGAAATTCTAGAAACTGCAACAGAAGCTACTTCAACAGAACCAAGTTCTTAGTGAACTACGAGATGGTGGGTCCTGCTTTGTCGAGAGCCGCTGGCCTGATTTACCATCACACAGTCACAACTGAGATGCCGAAAAACAGGCAATGAACCAAAACTCAACGATTTGCCAAATGAAGATGACCAAGCAGGTGTGATACAAAGTCAAGGCTGGGATCAAATGAATTTTGTTGTTTCACAGAAACACATTACACAGGAGATGTCTGAATCAGGAACCGAAAAATGTGTTTCTCACTCTGTCAGGAAAAGGTGTCGCTTTCTTGCAGAAGAAATTTATGTGAGTGTTTCTCCCTAATTGGTTGGTTCACAGTACCACTACTCTTTGCCCACACCTCTCCAGTTTCTGGCTGTATTCTAACTGACCCCAGAAATCAGCTCACGCAAAACAGGAGGTAATTAGTACCAGTGCTCCTTTAATACCTCAGAGTTGTATTTCACAAGGTGGCACCAAGCTTTCAGCCACTGGGAAGAAAAATACGGTTGTCAGGAAGGCCGTGCAGCGTAGGTCACCGATGTGGGAAAATGGCAAATTAAAAGAAATCTGAGCTCGTGACAAAGGGGAATTTTAAATGCATTCTGACACTATAGTAAAAGCTCTCCTTGAGAATCGACTGGACTACAACGATTTCTAAAATGCTGCATAACTGGTATCCGTAACTGAGTCAGTAAGATGCATAAATAAACAAACAAAGAAAAATAAATAAATATTGTAACTCCAATGACATTTAAAGATTCACTGCAATGCAAAAACCGAAGACCATGCATTAAATAGTCAAATACGTCTATTACTTTTGCTTTGTATGTATGTATGCGTTTGATTCTGATTGATTTATTTTCTTGTTTGCTTGTTTATTTGTTTGCTTGTTTGATGGCCAGCAGGGGCAGAAGTCCACACAGAGCCGTAAAGGAGCACTAGATGGATGGATGGAGACCTACACAGGAAGTTCTGGTGAGAAGCTCGACCTCTGAGACTCAGGACAAAGGTATCAGCAGTGCCCCCACCAGCAGATGCCCTCCAGTGCATATCAGTGGCCTACTAGAAATAGCCAACGCTGCCACACTGGACTGGCATTCTCCTACCGCGTCAGATGCACGTCACAGGGATGCTGGTTTATTTTCAACATCGGCCACGTGAGCCCTGATTGGCCCCTGGCTCTTCAAACCTTCAATGCTGGAAATGCTACTACAGAGATGTATATTGAGATTAAATAAAAGGCATTATCTTTGAAAAGACTCCTGAGAACCCAAAACTAGTCAAACTGTACTTTGTGCTTAAAGACATTAATGCAATTCAAAGGTAAAGACTTTAGTAAGCATTCATCTTCTAACCATTGACTACAAGATCTGAATGACCACATGTTGGACAGGATTGGTGAATAAAAAAACTGGTAAATATAAATAAAAATAACAGACAAAAGTTTTTAACATTCATTTTGTGCTGTTTTCAAATCATTTTCTGATCTTTGCATTTAAGCTAAGTTCGGTCTTTAATTCCTGAAGCAGATATAACATCAGGCTTTTGTTCAAGTGAGTGCAGGGGGGCGTGGCCAGTGCTTGTCAATGACACGGGATTGGCCACACAGAGAAGCTGTCTCAGGAGCCTGGTGCTGTTTGTGTGCTGCTATTGGCTTTTGGAAGTCTAAACACTCTTGCTAGTCTCTGTTGATGTCCACAAGCTGAATGTTAATCACAAAATCTGATCTGTCACTGAATAATTCCTTTTAACCCAAGGAGACGCCATATTCAAAGGCAGATGTAATCGCTCACTCAAGCCCCTTCTTGAATGGATACACAGAGAGCTGTGAAATGTAGATCTTGCTGCATCCTTGAAAACCGCAAATTACTCACCAAGGGTGTGAGGGAATGCATCCGGAGCCCCTGGGGCAGAATCATCGTGCGTCCAACAATCAATGACAAATGAATAAACGGTCAAATGGGAGCGGTTCCTGGGGGTAGAGGCAGTAAATTTCAGCAGATTACATGACTGTCAAACAGCATGTTATGGTGTCCCTCAGGACAACATGCCGTGCTGCTACTGGTGATAGTGCTGGGCATCTTCCCAGGGGGCGCTCGTTCAGTGGACCACCGTGGACAGGAAGCAGGTCTCAGTCATGATGACCTCGTCTTCTTTCCCATGATCTCTAATAGCTGTATCCAATCTTGCCTAATATCACCCAAACCACCCCCCGAGAGGCTGAGGCTGGCCCAATCCTCCCACATAAGGTAGGGCACAGTCCTTTGGTTCTATCTGTAGCTATAAGGCTGGCCGGCTGGACCCACTCGCCACGACACTCACAAAAGAGCATAAGAGAGCTGGCTGGGTGGGTACTGACTTCCTGTGTCTCTTCACCACAGACAGTAATCACAGCACAGCAGGGCCTGACCCGAATCTCTGCCTGGGACATCTAGCCTGTGATGTTGACATTTTCCAGATGACCACATGACTCCTGGATGTTGATTGTTTGCCTACTTTTTTCTCTTATTCTCTCCATTCACACTGAAATACAGCCCCCCCGGGCGTGGAAACTTGGGGCTTTATTCCAGTTCTGTTTTTTCTAGAATTTACTTGGTTAAAATCTTTTGTTTTCCTTTATTGGAAATTAAACATTTTAAAAAAAATTGTGGGTAGATTATCTAAGGTCTGTTTACATGCTACTACTAATATTTCTATATAATAACTTATAAATGCAAATAGCCCATGTCACCTGTGTCACAGAGAGAGTTTACTGGCAGGTGAGTCCGGCCATGTCACAACAGAAAAGGGGGAGCGATTTCCACAATGCGGTTAGTCTTTGCTCAGCTCCGCCACTTGGGCCCCTCTGATTTAGAGATTACCAGAGTGACTGAAGAGCTCCCCGGACTATTAAGAGAGGGAGAGAAAAAACCAGCCGGGGCTGTTTGTCTTGGCTTCTGGGGTGTAGATGAGACCTTGAGCAGATGGAGGCCTCATCTCCTCCGACAGAGACCATTGGAGCTCCTCTTGCTCTCACAGCAGTTGGTCTTCATCTGCTATTAGCAACGAAAACACGCAGAAGGTTTGAGGTCAGGGATGGGTGACTATTCCTTGGTGTTCAGGTGCCTGTCGTTAAAGGCAGAGAGCCAGGACTTTGAGCAAATCCTTTTCTCCAACTGCTCTGAAAGAGTTGGAACAGAGATGTCATTAAAGTTATTGTTTTAGATGTCATTAAAGGTGGCATTAATTATATGGTAAAGCCACGGGTATCCAGGACCCAAGACCGTCGACAGCAAGCGCGACACAAGTATCTTTGATGAAGTATACTCTTATGTTGACAAAGAGAGTCAGTGCATTTAATGGTCATAGAAAAGTGCAAAACTTGTACAAGATTTATTCGGAAAGGGGATTGTTTGAGTGTTTTTCATGCACAGAAAGCTGACAGCTCACACCTGCCCTAATCAGATACTGTGACAGGAAGGGAAAGGCGTGTTACTGCTGCAAAAGCAGCTACATGACCTCCAACCACCTAGCTGGCAACAAAAATACCAGGTGTTCCTCGCTGCGTAAATCTTTTACACGGTTTGCTACAGAAATATGGATTTTAACAAGCCCCGTCAGGACCAAGCTGGAGTTTAGAATCCTTGGAAACGGGGGGGGGGGGGGGGGGTGGGTCGGACTTACGTGCATGTGTAACGACATGGAGCCCGCTGCTGATACAGGCCCGAAATCCGGAGCCTTTCCGCTACTGATGACGACCATCCTGCATTAACTGTGAGGCAGGTGTCATGGCAGGCATTGGTGTACTGTACCATATACTATGTAACATGTGCCCCATTCACCAACTCCCCCCCCCCCCCCCACCCCCCCCCCCCCCCCCCCCCCCCCCCCCCCCCCCCCCCCCCCCCACACCAACCCCTCCCCCCCCCCTCCCAGCCACCACCACACCCTTACCTTTGGGGGAGGGGTGTAGGCCGGCCCTGGTTTTCTTTCCCCTACACCCTATAACAGGTCCCCCCTTCACACCCCCCCCCCCCCCCCCCCCCCCCGCATTGTTATAAAACTCTGCCTCAGTCTGTTTTAACCAAACCGACCATCTTTTATATCGATGGCACAATTAAGTTTCCCTAAGGCTTATTTTCAATCTAATCCAGACAAATGAGTGTTTTTGTTTGCTCTGGGGATCACGGGTGCAAATCGCTTTTGCTAACTTGATACATATTTGCGGAATCAACGGGAGTCTTTGGATCAATCGGTCGTGAGCCTCGCGCCCGGAACCGGCCCTCGTCACCCCGTGCGTCCAGGAGCCTGTATCTAGTGTCCCCTTGCGCTCTTCATTTGAATCGGGCCTTGAATCTTTCACACTGTAATCAATACCGCGAGAGGCCCGGCGGGAGCCCCGAGACTGGGCGGCTTTGAATGTGAATCTGGATTATGGATTTGTGTTGAAAAATAGCCAATTCCTCCCTCATTATTCAGTCAACCAAAAAAAGAAAAACACAAAAAGCCCAGGCAGCGCTGCTGTGAGGCGCAAAGCGCGTGTTTCTGAAGATTTACTGCCGCGTCAGCTCCGGCCCGCCGACACCGCGCGGATCCCGCCAATTACGGCTCACGGGCAGCCAAGTCATAAATGAGGAGAACTTGTTAAACTTCAATCTCCTCTGGATTTCCGTGTCGGTTAACGAACTATCGTGTTGTTACAAAAGTCACATGTTTGCTTAAGAATGTGGCTGACTTTACAGTCATCTCCTCGAAAATGCTTGCTACACACACACAGGGGAATGCACATTTTCTGCTACTGTCACATGGCTCCCCCTATTGGAAGTAAGCAATTAGTGTCATCGCTTACCTTTGTATGCTTTAACAAGGCAATTTTAAAATCCACTACTCTGCATATCTCGTGCATATTGACTGAATGGAACAAATGTTATAATGGTATCTGCTTGTAGCAAATTAACCAATTATAAATATCAAGCATACTTAATATGGAACACTAATCAAAATAGATACTAATAGATAACGAAATATTAATTGGACAAATTGTCCTAGTTTCGCTTAATATTTTTTTATTTCTCAAAAAATCAGGTACAATGTCTCATACAAGGGGTCCAGCAGGTCAAATCAGTGATAGAATCAATTTTACTTGTTTCAGAAATCTTGTCTTGGATATTGTCGTTTTGTCGTTCGTTTTTAACAGCTGATACATTTACTTATTGAAACTGTGTAAAACTCTCTGGGTAGCTGCGATTTTGGAAGAAGCTTTTTATTTCCCAGACGAAAACTTTAACTGCACTCATCAAAAGAATTATGATGGCACAGTCTTGGCTGGATTCATAGCAACAAGATCAACACTGGTGGAAACACAGGTTTGCTGACTGACTTTGTTAACATCCACAGTGATGGAAGTCAGCTACGCAATATGACAGCATAGCTCTTGGTGTCAGAGCTGTTCTGTCAGGTATCTCCGTTGATTTAGCCTTAATGGTGATGCCATCTGCAAGCATTACATTTGTACATATTTATGACTATATCTACTCTCAGAAACTGTATGAGACAGGAATAGCTACACATGCCGTATGATTCACATACTGACAGGGTCAGATTTTATTCCGATTTCATGCTTGCACACACCAGATCCAAAGTAATTTAAGAATTTAAGATGTTTCCACTTAGATTTGTATAAGTTGGAAAACTGCATAATTGTGCAAAATTAAAGGCTCGTTGTTCAAACATAACATGCATGTTTGATCGAAGAGAATTCGGTTAAACGCAGCCTGCAGTCAATTCCATGTTTTCATTGGCCGGTTTTTCTGGAGGGAAAGTTGGGCTTTGTCCAATGGTGGCACAGCTCCAGCTTGTCACATGGCGCTACTTTCCTCCTCGATAGCAATGCTTTGCACTGTTGAGTTTAGAGCATTCCTGCAAAGAAATTAATATGTGTGGGTCCCACTTCACGGTTTCCAGAGAATTATTGGCACTTGGAGCTGGTCCAACTCAGAGCCGGTACTGGGCTCTCCGTTCCTGTTAGCTTGGTATCCATGCGGAATGAAAGATGCCTCCGGGGTCTAACTGTAAAGTGTGACTTATGGCTGTGCAGTTGCTAATGCCGGCGTCTGCCCAGTGAAACCAGAGAAGGTCAGGAAGCTTCCTGCCTCTGCCTGCTCTCCCCAAAAACCCACATTTAGCTATTTGCTGTGAAAAACGGCCACGAGCATTTTATCACCGCGCTGAAGTCCCTTCAAATGCAAACCCCTTGCAATAAATGAGGGGTGAGTTTACAGCATCCGCCAGCATTTGCGCTGTTCCTGGGACTTTTATTTCATTTTAATTCGTCCCCGGGCCCAGCCAAAGAAGTAATGCATCTGCCATGCTCTTCTTACAGGTTGTGTATCCTTACACAACCTGTAAGAAAATTGACTTCATTTAAACCTTCATTTAAATTGTTTGATATTCTGTCCTTATGTCTGCTAGCAGATGTTATAATAGATATTATGTGCAAAACCTGCAACCCTAAGAGTAAAAAAAAGAAGCCAACAGCCCCCTTTCACTGAGGTATGGAGCCCATAATTTTGGGGTGGGGCCCATTAACTAGGGGGTGGAACCACTTAATTGGGGGTGGGGCCCGTTACATGGTGCACCAGAGACACATGTAATTGCTTGGGAGCTCGATGTCTTCTCAATTATGGCAAACACAGGAGCGTTGCGTAATGGGCCGCGGTAGAGCTCAAATCAAAGCCACATTAGGAGGGCAGTTGTGTGGTCTGGCAGCTTTGTTTTGATTGGCCCACAAATAGCTAGTTGGGTCATTCTGTTTACAGAGCACTGTGGCTTCTGCAGGCACGGCACAGGCGACCAAACTGTAAACAAACACGCCGGATACGGGCCGGGATGTGTCAGCGAACACGACGCTTTCATTCTGCCGCAGGAGGAACCTTCTCCTGGAACATTTTCCCAACCATCCATTTTTTATTCCTAACAGGCAATTTAGCACTTATCCTGGGCAGTGCAGAACATATTGTATTCCACGACATCTAAAAAAACAAAGTCCAAGAGTCCTGCTGTTGTGCAGCCTCTTTGGAAGGTCCCCACCTCTCACGAAATAACGATGTATGAAATTAAACAGAACATGTGAAAATTGAAGGAATCCATTCATATGTTAATCAATTCCATCAGCCCTCTGCACGCTTTTAAACAGAAAAGTCTTTTGGATTCTTCTTTATTCACAGCAAAAGACCACGTATGGTTTTTAGAAAACAATTATAATTTTTCATATTTTACAGCTATAAGGAACAGTAAAAAGATTAAAATGGTACATCTGTCACAAAAAAAGGCAAAATAATAACAGAGAGGTTTAAAATAGAGAGGAGTGCATATACTAAGAAAACAGTATTCTGTGTACCAAAGCAGGCATATAATTTTAAAGAGGAGGTTTGTATGTTGTTGAAAGTAATTATAGATTTCTGAAGGACAGAACAGACTGGCATAATAAAATGCCACCTAAGGGTATAAAGGCACCGCTTTGAGGGATATTCACCAGAACTAGGTTCGCTGTTCACATGAGGCTGCAGAATAACAGCGTGAGGTGATTTTTAACTCTTTGCCTTTTAATACACAGTCACAGGTTTAGATGGAACCGGCTGCGGAAGGTAAGGGGAAATATTTTAAAAAGGGACAATCGTTGCGAAAAAAATAGCAAATGAAAAAAATTTGCAACAGGTGTAACGCAAAACATAATTCCTAGCCAGTTTTGTAATACCCATTCAGAACATAACCCTGATGGTTAAGGAAATGTGCTTGTAATTGAAAGATTGCTGGTTTTAATCCCTGACTGGTACGACTCCCCAGCAGCTGAAGTAGCCCCCCCCTGCTATGTCACATCAGGGTTAAACGCATAGGACACGCTTTGTTGTGGTGGGTTAACAACGACAGCTAATCACTTGTACAGACTTGTCTGTTACTCTCCTTAAGGACTTTCTGACATTATGTTTTGGTGCGACTGCCACATAAAATATTATCATATTTCTTTTTATTTTATGGATGGTAGGAGTGCATCCCTGTCAATACTGTGGGAGTGCCTTGTGTGTTTAGAGGGGTGGGGGTTTTGGGGCTGATTTGGTGCCTATCAGTGTTGAAACCAAACGTGTGCTCTTCGACTAAAGCTACATTTTCTGACTTGACCCACTAAACTGATGGTCTCTGGTTAAAATCCCAGGGTCAGCAGAATGATGACATCATTGGGCCCCTGAGCAAGGCCCTTAACCACCAGCTGCTCCAGAAATGGGCTGATCATAAAACTGTGCGTTGCATACAGTTTGCGAGTTTGTATGTTTGCGAGATAAATAAAATGTAAATGTAAATCTTGCCACGATTGTAGTATCTCTCTTGACCCAGTCTGCGCCAGCTGGCAGTTCAAATGGGCACAGCTGATGCCAGACGCTCTGCTTTGGAACGGGCCCTCTGTCACACAGGCTCATGTGCGTGGTGACGCTGCACAGGGATCAGTATCATTACCTCACCCCTCCGTTTCAGCCTCCCAGCCAGAGTTATAAGGCTCCTCCCTCTGCATGTGGTGTATGGAAACACCAGTGGACCTTGTCAAGCACATCGACTCTGATTATTATAATCATCAGTCAGCCATTACTGTGCTTCAGATGCACCATTTCTCTCTAATAAATGTCAATTGTTAAGCATCTCAAGATGCTCATTTGTGTCAGTCTTGAGCTCCTCTCTGCCCTTTTATTTGATTATTATGGTTCTTTTGGTCATCCACACGATCCCCAAGCCAGGCAGCTGCATGCACTGTGCACTTTAGTCATTCTTCCCATGCGCATTATGCTCTTTTTTTAGTATTAAAAAGTCGATACCTTTAACCTTGGCGACCACATCACTCCACATCACTGCAATGTCGCATCACCCAGCCGGGAGTTTGGATTGGCTGTCGCGGGTAACGGTTCGTGTTTTGTTTTGATGGTAAAGTTCATGCGCGGAGCGCCGGGCTTCGGTCTCCTGGTGGTGAAGCGAAGGCAGCGCCTCGCGACAGTTCCAGCATGACTCAGGTTCGTTCACATTATGATTAAAGTCCAACACCCTTGGGATGTCAGATGAACGCTGGTTAGATGTATCCAGGCTTTCTGCAGCTATTTTTATGGTCTATGTGGAGCTACTACCACAAAAA
>JAODKE010000001.1:15273556-15284020 GCA_026779605.1 Mormyrus hasselquistii
CAGATGAACGCTGGTTAGATGTATCCAGGCTTTCTGCAGCTATTTTTATGGTCTATGTGGAGCTACTACCACAAAAAAATAGATGTTTCATTCCATACCGGGTAACCTTTTCAGCAATGTTACCAGGTAGCTGCCATTTATGTGAGACACAGGGCAACTCATCTGGATCTGGCTGATCGCAGAAAGTTCTCTGCCGATCAAAAGGTTTACAAATATAAATATGTTCCCGATATCAATGGGAAAGCGCCTGAGCAGCATTGCCCGTCAACATTGCTCAACATTGCCCTGGGCATTGTCACCCAAAGAATACAATTAAGTCACCTGGACGTTTTCATGTTGAACAATTAGGAACTCAGCAGGTGAATTCTGTGTATGAGACACACCATATTCTGTTTTTATCAGTTCTAACGTAGAGTATGTTCTAATGTAGAGTTAATTTCTGATGAAGGATGAGGTACCAGATACATTCACTGTCTAGTTTTAATTTTATTCTGCACGTGAAGAAGGCGTCTTTAGCGCCACGTGAAAGGTTTTGGACACAGTATAGAATATTTTGTAATGTGCAGGATAAGGATTACTGAAAATTAAAGAGGAATTTGTTTTCTCCCAATTCCCAATATAAATGGGCAATTTCGTTATATTAACGTTTAAACAGGCAGCTATTACCTAACTAGAGATTCTTTTAAATTAAATAATAAATGGCAAATGGTGAAAGACTAAGCTTTTAAACGTGTTGATAATAATCGATACAATAAGATAAAGGTGTCACCTGCTGGTCAGTAATGGAATTGCTGTTTATTTGTTTAGTGTTTAAATCCCGCCTTTGACCAGTGAGATGCGTTTTCCGGAGTGCAGTAATTCAATAATAATATTCTTTGAAATATTAAGAAAAGAACCTTATGGACATGACAGCAATTTCTTGTGCTGTTCAAGACATGAATTGGATATGTATTTATATTGAATGTATATAAATTTTAGACATGTATATATATTGAATACTAAATGCTACGCTTATGTTTAAAATAATCTCTGTGTTTATTGTGCAATATTAAAACAAGACATGAATATGCTTTTCTGTGTATTTCTTATCACTACACTGCCACCTTCCTGTGTATGAGCAAAACAAAACAATTGACTTTGTGGCAAACTACTGCCTCCTGGTGGGAATGCACTGCCATATCAATTATTTGTACCCAGTATTGGAGATGTGTAATTAACAGAGGCTATGTGGGATGGGTATAATTCCATCACACTTCAGTTTTCCTGTTAATCTGGCCACTATCCTCCTCACATTTCCCGGTGCTACTTCGGCGAGGGAGAGGACCGGCATGTGCATGATTTAGCCTGTCATTTCCCTTACCAGCAAACTTCACATAATGTTACACAGCTGCGAGCTGCGGCTTTTTCTCTCGCTTTTCCACGAACAGACGTGCAACTCGAGAAGACTCCCTGCGTCCCAGCACCCACTACGGCGGCTATATTCATTCTGGAAGCTCTCAGGTGCTGGCAGGAGAATGACTGCCACTCTGGGAATCTGTGCTGATGTGGAAACCAGATTTCTGGTGCATAAAACTTATGTCAACATCTCTCATCGTTAAGAAGAGCCCCACACAAAGTAGGCTAGCATTCCCACATGCAGACAAACACTTATATGTGTCTCATCTTAAGGACATGGCTCTCAAACTTAACCAAATAAAGTGTAGCACGTTGAAACAAACAAATGAAAAGTTTATCTACTATTAATATCCAATGCCACTCAAATTCAAAATAAAATAACTTTATTTGTCCCGGGTGACAGTGCCTCGAAGACAGCGGGTGTCTTTAAAACCGTCCCAATGCGACCATGCAGACACAAACACATACACGTATGTAATTCCCCGGGTGGTCCTGCTCAATTTGTTTAGCGTGTGGCAGATTTACAGCCAGGGAGGGGCTGTCAAAGTGCCTGTGGCAGATCCAGAGCAAGGAGGAGGTCTTAGTACCAGACAATGGCTAAAAAAACAGCTCACCTGAGACCAGGAATCATAAGTTCAATTCATTTACAAGAGGCATGTTTCATGCTTGCCAACAGGAGTCTGTCTTATTTATGTTATTATTTATTTCTCTTGCCGGGAAGCCCTAGCAGACCTGAATAGCAATAATTAAGCCATTTTACTCTGAGATGACGCATTTGTAGAGGCCAAGCTGCTAGTGGCTGCTTCACAGCTAATAATATGGGCGCTATCAATGTTGGAAATGGCTTCAGTGTTCATTTTTGGCAAATGGTTAAATCATCTCCCCAGCAGCTTTGGCCATTTATTGTTTTGTACATTTGCCCATAAATTCCCAGCTAGTTTGATTATGCAGAAGAGCCTCCCTTCCCCAGATGGGCCTTGTCCTTAGTCGGAGGTGACTTAGCGTAGCTGTTAGCTAGCGTGTTGCTCAGTAGTTACTGAGTAGGGCTAATGCTACCACCAATTCCTTACAGCAGTGGGGGCCAGTCCAGCAGTATTGTGGTCATTTGTGCTTTTACCAGGGGCCTCCTCTCATGCGAGGCGTAATGCCGGCATTTCAGCTCACGCTGGCTGTAAAGTCAGCAGAGGCTTTTCCTAGGTAAGCCTTATAGCTCTGCTAATAATCCAGCACTGGCTTTAAGACGCTGAAAGGATGCTAAACAGTCTGCTGCCTGTTAAACCCTCATTAGCCACATGACAGGCCTGGCAAGAGATGGTATCAGAAAGCAGTCATGGTGTCGGTGGATTCGTGCATATTTACAAAGAGCAGGGCAGATAATCACAGTTACAGGGCTACTACCTCTGTCAGCTACAAATAATCACTACACTACTGTAGATGTTAGCTAAATGCATTCCTTATTTAGGAGATGCTGACGCCGCATGTTCAGCTAGCTACTTACTATCTCCAGACTAGCTATTTATTTTGTTTTTGAAACATTTGTTTCACTGTACTTCTAACAAAGGATATCGTACAAAGTGGGAGATCGGTATGCTGTATTTGTTAAGGCTTATTCAGACACTGTGTCTCTGAGATGCCTGATTCTGTGTAGAGAGACCACTGTCTGTCTCAGTATTTAATGAAATTGGGTTAATTGATATATCAGTCAATTATGACCTTTCAAGTGGGAAACTTTTAGAACGATGACTTTCCCGTCCGTGTCTAACAACTCGCAAACCCCTCTGTCGGGATGCACACAAGCAGCATCGTTTTAGTACCATGGCAACACCGTTTTTCTCTTCGTGATAAATTGATATGACTGTGTCCCATTAGCAAATGCCAGGGGGCATGTGCATGAAGACAAGAAATCATTTATTGTATTTGTGGGAGGAATGGAAATGTTAAATGAAAAGGGTGAATAAGAAGCATTAGTATATTATAAATTTGTGATTGTATTGTAATTGTGGAAAGAGAACAAACCAGAACCTCCAGACAGTTTGTGATGGATAAATCTACTGCAGGCTTCTGCCGCTCCTCACTGGGCCGTAAATCTCGTTGGCGTGCGTCGGTTAAGGCAGGGAACACCTTGGCATTAGCGAAGATGAATGACGGAGTCTTGCTGAGGCAGCCCTGGAGCTGCAGTCCCTGGCCGTTGCTCTCCGCTAACGAGCCTCATAACGCCTGTTGCTGCTGCAGAAATAGCGACCTGGAGCCAGACTCCCGCGGGGAAGGATTGTGTCCAGATAAACTGGCAGAGCCGCGTCTGTGAGGTGCACACTGAGGAAGCCCGAGCCCCATGTGCAGGGAGTGTATGTGAACATGGATATATGTGCACACACACGTGTGCTTTGTGTATGATTGTGCTGTAGCATAAATTAACAAGCAGATGTTTCGGTTGTCGTTTAGGTCACAATAAACAGTTGTGTGTCTGGCGTGTCTTTCTCCAAAGACGTATTCCAGATGTACTGGAATGTCATGTGTTCTTTCAGGCTGAAATATTTTGGAATAACCTACGTCTGCTTTTAAAGAGACCGGTCTGAATTTCATTACATAAAAAATAAAATGTAATGTAATTAACGCGAGTTAAAGTTGTTCACACCTTGTGCCTCATCTTCATTCGAGAGCTGACAATTAAATCCAGAAAGTATGAGGCTTGTTGGTAATGTAGACGTTTTTTTTTTTGTTTAATTTGTGTGAGAAGATTGTCTTTGGCTGAAGGAGAAGGCATCTTCCCAGTGACGTGTGCTGTAAATAGCCGTCACGGTCAGTGTCAGGAAAGGACAGTATTCCTACACCTCCGGTAAGTCATTCCGTGTGTTCGGAATGCCATCCTGTCATTCAGATTTCTCCAGCTCCATCCAGTTTAGGTCATGGTGACGTGCCTGTCTGGTTAGACTGAAAAATCGCAAGACATAGTTAGTCCCAAAATAAACAACCGCCTTGCAAATTTCTCACTTCATAAATTCTCGCAAATGTCATGATTCTGAAACAGAATTAGAAATAACATTTCACTAGTGCGATTATTACATTATCTTGAAGTCAAGCAGGGATGTATGAGCACAGACCCAAAATATATTTGCAGGCAAGGCACATTCGTGCTGCTTATGGCACAGCGTGAAGAGAAGCCTACAGTTACATGCCATAAATGTACTTGGGGAGATCCAGACTTCATGAGCAGCTAGACCTCATAAACCATAATCGTCGAGGTTCACCATCCAACAACAGCAATGACATAATTAGGTAAACGTTATTTCAGGCCCCTTTCGTGCTAATCAAGGCAGATAGAAGTGAAGAAGTGAATGCTGGAGAAGTAACGAAAAAAGCAGTAATAACTGTAATTTGCTTAGACGCTCTGCTTTTGAATCCTAATGCACACTAGACTAAACTACAAAAGTCTGCAATGGGCTGTAACCGGGTTATGAAAATGAGGCGGCCTCAGTGCGGATAATCCGTTTTTCTCTCCGCTGCGCTGTAAACCGCAGATTGTTCCATCCCATTTAATCCGGTTGTAATGGGCGCAAGTGTCTGGTGTGATGTAGGCAGAAGATGATGATGCGGGACAGCCAATCTGGAGGCTTTGCTGAGCACTACCACAGAGACTCAGTCACGAGCAGAGGCTCCTCACGGCCAGTGGCAGGGTTACCACCACATTTGTGTGGGTCCCCTGTAGTTTGGGGGCCCTCTTTTGGCCACAAACAGTCACTACAATGAATATTAAATAAACACCTCCCTTATTTATGAGGAGTATGTCCTGCTAGTCAGCTAGCTGGCAGTGATCTTCTGACTGTACTGGGTAGTCATTCATTTTTGAAATATCTGGGGTGGCGTGGGGGGTGGGGGGCAAAGCAACTTTTTGAGTGTGGCCCCAGAAACAACAAACCTGCCCCTTTGACAATTGACAGTTCGCTGCCAATTGAAACCAGCACTATTTTCATTCCACACCGTAAGCTTTTAGCTGGCTTGTGAATAAAATTTATAACGACATCCAGGGAACAGATTGGTATGCTACCACAACTCGAAGTTTTTCTCATCATTGGCTGTTTTGGGGTTTTCTTGTTTTTCGATTCACTGTGGAAAGAATTACAGTAGATCACCGAAATTCAACTTGTGTGTTTTAAAAATTCACAATACTAAATAAAAGTTGATAGGCCCTTAGACAGCCAAGTAAAATTCTGAAAGCTGTTTTGAGGAGAACCCCCTGCATGTTTCAAGATGGAAAACAGCACAGGTTACCTCAGGACGGTAAGCTGGGCCGAGGCCTGACTCTATGATAGAAACCTTGGCAGCAGACGTCAGGAGGCCAGCTGATTGGTGCAGAATGACAGAGCCCAATGGGACGTCCAATACCAGAGGGAATCACTCTGATTGGCTGCCGAAAGTCAGCCGAGGCAGAGATATGGACAGCAGCCAAATAATGCAGACACAAAGGCTACATTAAGATAAGCAGCAATTGAACACAGTTGCTCAGATGGTATGTGGAAAATGCATAGTGACTAGAATATGGGAGCAAACATTTTGTAATGTAGTAGTTGTGTGGATGCATGTTTATTCCTTGAAATCTGGACTTAAATAATGTGAGTAACCTTTTGTAGGGTCTGGTCAGATGCAGCACTAACTAATGTCAGTTCCATCGTATCAGATCTTGAGGACTATCACAAAAAAGTAAAAATTCAGTGCCAGCCAACCCATTATGTGGCATAGGCAGCTGCCCAGGGCATGATCTTCAGGGGGGTGCCGACTTCGCAAGCCAATTTCACTTCATCTCAGATTGGAGGGTCCCCAGGGGTGAAGCCTACCTAGGGTAGCACATGGGCTTCAACTAGTACTGTACCAACTGGAATGGAAGATTGACTTTGAGAAGATCAACACCATGCTGGAAGAATGCAAGGAAATGAAAAGGTCAGATACTAAATGAAATGAGTTTGACGGAAATCTGTCTGTAAGAATGAAGCGTATGTGTGGCACATCCAAGGCGACCCGTGGGACTTTACTCCATCAAACCGCAGCCTTTGTGCGCATTGAGCCAGCCTGGGGTACGGGCTCCAAAATCCGGCCTTTCATCAGCAAATGCCGGCTGCACACATGAGCCTGGCAATCAATCGGCGGCTGAGATTTATGGCCGAGGGCCCAGGGAGCCCTGATGTCCCGAGAGCGGCAGGGAGACAAGGGGGGCCGCGGTGAGGTAGATGAGTAGATGAGCCAAGGAGAGGCGAGGAAGAGCATGATAGCTGACCCCCCCCCCCTCCTGCCAGCTGCATGTGTTACCATAACCGTAACTCAACACCCACCAGCGAGCTGGTGTCTTTCATTCCACAGCAAAGATCGCAGGTCTTGGTGGGGGGGGGGGTTTGCGCAGTGCATGTTCACACAGTGCTAAGTTACAGGCATGACAGGGGTGGCGGGTATAGGGCGGAGTCAGGCGCCACCCTAACCCATCCCCCCCAGATTGTGTATGAAACCTACACATGTTCCAAGGTATATATCTGCATGCTGGAAGGGAGCAGAATCATGAGGTTCCTGGGGCCCCTGAGGACCGGGTTCAGAAACACTGCTGAGGTGAACATCTCAGCGAACATGGGGCTGTAAAGACCCGGATTGTGAAGACAGGGTAGTGGAAGCAAAGCACACCTTTCCTGGGGAAATGTACCGGAAGTTTCACTGCCAAGAGCAAATCGTCTGAGTAAAAAACAAACACGCAACATAAATACAGCAGATTATTTATTCACATAAACTCTCCTTAGCAACCTAGCATTACTCTGTAGCCCCAGAATTATCACTGTCACACTAGGATTGGTGCATTTCTGAGCCCTCTTTCGGTACCAGGAAACACAGGACACACTGGACTGGATACCGGCTGGAACAAGGTCAGGTTTCCATAGCTAGATTGTGGTTTAATGCTGCCCCCTGCCGTTCAATGATGAAACAATACCCAATAGATACGCAAAGGAAGTTGTAGGTCTACATTTAGGAATAAATAAATAAATAGACAAAAGGCAGGAATCTATGTTATCAGCAAACATTGAGATGTGAATAACTTTTTAAAAAGTTTGTAGCATCTTTCAGTTTTTCATCAGGTCAGGTTGGGGGGTATGCACTGGTACTGCAATGCCCCTGCACCCATCAAACGACGAAACACCTCAGGATCCCAGGTGGCAACCCCCCAGGCCAAGGTGTGGTTCAGTCCCACCCTCCGGAAATGGCCGTCTGTCTGCCTCAGCCAGGTGTTACATGGGCATCCCCTCAGCCGGGCCCAGCCGCTCGGGTCCTCAGCACTGACGATCCTGCGAGCCGGATCACCACCAGGGAAACGCGCCCCATGGCCATAGTGCAGAAGCTGGCGCTCCCTCCAATGCAGGTAATGTGCCACACTATGGACTCCCTGAGCAAACGCTCGTCTCACAATGAGTGTCTTAAAATAACTGACTAGTGAATAGGTGACTCCGGTTTCAAATTTCAGCTTGTGATGAGGGTAACAGTTGCTGTGTGGGCCAAGATGGAAATCACAGGTTGTTTCTGACAAAAGTATCAAACAAGCAACTACATGGTGCATCTTCAGTACGTTTCAAGCCCGTATCCAAGCCCACGATAACCCTGCAGATGGCATTTGTAAACAAAGCAATCTATTCAGTTTCGCTTAAGGATTCTACTGTAAAACTACACAAAAATCATGAGCTTTTACATACAGATTTTCTATACTGATAATCTTTACTTAGCAACCAGACCCACAATGTTAGAGTTAGTCCTATATCAGGTAATATTTCCACAGGAGTAAAACTATCACAAGGGGGCGATACTGCACAATTTTCAGTTTGAGGCTCATGCACTAGGACTTAAATGTACTCTATATATTTATATCCATCCATACATACATTTTCCATACTGGCTTGCCCTGTATATCAGAAAAGTTCATTGATTGTTCACTAATTTCTGTATTTATTTGAATTCAGAATTCATCCCAGAATACAGAAACTACGTGGACGTATCGGAACACCTGGCTGTTACACCCACAGGAACTCTTATGATATCCCATTCTAAATCCATAGGCACCAGTATGGAGTTGGTCCTCCTGTTGCTGCTATAGCAACTGCCACTCTTCTGGGAAGGCTGTGTGGGAATTTTTCATCCAGAAGAGCGTTTGTGAGGACAGGCACTGATGTAGGATGTCAACGCCTGACTCACAATCTCCGTTGTAGTTGTTCCTAAAGGTATTTAATGGGGTTGAGGTCATAGCTTTGTGCAGGCCAATCAAGTTCATCCACAAACTACTCATCATGTTCAACTATGTCTTTGTGGACTTTGCTTTGTGCACAGGGACACAGTCATGCTAGAAAATAAAATCTGTAAGTATAGGATTGTCCACAATGTCTTGCTTTACCGAAACACTAAGAGATCCCTTAACTGGAACTAAAGGGCCTAACCCAGCCCCTGAAAAACAACCCCATTATCCCTCCTCCACAAAACTTTACACTTGGAAAAATGCAGTCAGACAGGTAACATTCTCCTGGTATCCACCAAACCCAGACTCGTCCATCAGACTGCCATACAGAGAAGCGATTCGTCACTCCACAGAACACATCTGCTCTGCTCCAGGATCCAGTGGAGTCGTGTTTCACTTCACTCCATGTGATGCTTGGCATTGCACTTGGTGATGTGAGGACTGCCTGCAGCTGCTCATTCCAGGAAGCTACCGGGACACAGTTTGTGTGCTGGGGGTTAATGCTAGAGGAAGTTTGGAACTCTGAAGTTATTGAGCCAACAGAGCGCTGGCAACTTTAATGCACTATGTGCTAGAGGTGAAAAGTTCAGGTCCAGAAAGTATAAATCCAGGCCAAGGATTTGTTGCAGCCAACCAGTTGAGTACAGTGTGACTGAGAGTCTTTATACTCAACTGGTTCATTGAAGCAAAACCTTGGTCTGGATTTGTACTTGAACTTTCCACCTCTGCTACGCGTCTCAGCGCTTGGCTGCCTGGCTCTGTGACTGTTGTTCCGAAATGCTTCCAGTGTTGCAATAATACCACTTACAGTTGACTGTGGAATATCTAGCAGGGAAGAAATGTCACAAACTGACTTATTGCATATGTAGCATCCCATAACAGTACCAAGCTTGAATTCGTTGAGCTCATCATTTTTTCACAAACGTTTGTAAACTTGACTGCATGGCTTGGTGCTTGATTTTATACACCTGAGGCAATGGATCTGAATGAAGCACCTGCATTCAGTTTAAGAGGTTTGTCCCAATACTTTTTGTTCATATAGTGTAATATTGAAGAACACGTCACATCAAACATTCCCGGAAATAAAATGTTAGAAGTCACCTTACACGCTATTGTTGGGGATCATTTCGCGATGTTCATTTTGTAAGACAAAAAAGGCTGCTGTGGTCATTGTGAACTTAACCATTTGCTATTATTAAGTTTGCAAGAATGCTAAATGTCCTTCTCCGGGGGATCACGGTAGCGGACGCGAACAGCACTTTGCAGGGGTCACCAGCCCTGATTCATGCACTTTTATAATCGCTTTGTGCAACATGCGTGATGATCGTTTCAGTTTTACTTGCCAGTTGCGAAAGATGCTTGTAAGAGTGACATTTACAGAAATCAGATTTTAGTTAGAAATTTACACATGGAAGGAAATTGGTTGAAAATGTCATAGCGAATTAATTGTTTAGACCCGGCAGGAGAATCACTGCCTTTTATTTCGTGGCATTTGCAGAAAGTCACATTTATGTCATTGACTTTGCCGAAGATAAAATGCTCCCTTCCTCTCCATTTCGTATTTAGTTGTTTGTGAGATCCACCTACTGTAAGTCTAATCTCCAGAAACAGACCAGAGTTTAGTTAAATTGCCTTCACGGACAAATTTCCTTTTAGCATAACAGGGCGTCTAATTTTACCAACATTCATCCTTTAATCTTAGATCGGGACAATTTTTAAGAAACCAAAACGACTGCTGAAGCTGTCATTACGTTGAATAAGATGAGGAATGTGGTACAATAGATCGCCTGTTGCGTAAGGCAGTGTGTCTCAGTAAT
>JAODKE010000001.1:15284120-15302309 GCA_026779605.1 Mormyrus hasselquistii
GCTGTCATTACGTTGAATAAGATGAGGAATGTGGTACAATAGATCGCCTGTTGCGTAAGGCAGTGTGTCTCAGTAATTACCAACACGGTACTTGTGCAATTCAAAGCAAACAGTGGGATGGGTGGGAAGAGCACTGTAGCAGAGCTAAGATGTGTCATGGCACGTCGGAGCCACACTTTTAGTTTGCAATCGAAAATTTCACACACAGCAAAGCAGTATAATAAACAAAACGGGCTGGTTGTCTCTAAAACAAAATCCAACAAAGTCTCCTTCTCTGTCTTTGGGTTCAGCCCCTGGGAGTCACGGTCCTTCCAAGCGTCCACCTCGAGGAGGATTTTATGCTAATAGGTCCATTTATTTTGGTCATCTGCGCCTAATCTTACGCTTTGATTGATTCAGTGCTTAAAAGCCTTAATTGAATATAAATTAAATATTGCCCGAGAGAATCACACAGCAGTTAGATCAGGCTCACCATTTATAAGATTATAAATATCCTACAAAGTCCCACACACACACCATTATAGGCATTTTGTTGCATAACAATAATAATAATAACATTAATAATCAACATAATCATCATTATCGTCATAAACCAAAAGCACTCTAATTAGGATTCATTGCCAAATAAATAATTAAGTTGTTTGTATTAATCTCATGTCCCACTGGACCTGTATACTTATTTGACTGTCATTTTTATTGATGTTTTTATGCACATATTAATTCAAAGTTCAGTTTTGCATATCTATAATACATTAGGGATTTTTGTTTATTAACAAATATAACCCAGAGAGATCGTTCAGACTTTGAATATTCGTCGTTCTCATATTGGGGCAAAGGTTTTTCCTTTAATGCACAAAATCGGCCATTATTTTAATGCGTATTGATAGCACAACAAGAGAAGGACCTCAAACTTCATTCTGCAGATGGACAGGGAGGGGAACGCACATTTCTGCAAGCCCTTCGCCCGGCTCAATTATGCCTGATATATTTCCATATAAATGAAAGCTGACATTTTCCTGTTTTACACTATAACTATTAAAGTATGATGAGGTTTCTGAGTAAATGTCCTCCGCGGAGGTCTCATCATTACTCTTACGTTTATTAAATCAGGGTGATTTATGGCTGACCTGCGCTATGCACAGTGTATTAGGAAGCTTGCCGTTTAACAGTGGAATGTATTAACTTATGATCTCCGGCTGTGTTGCTCCAGGACGCGGACCGCTGAATCGCCCCAGCCCAGTCTTTGTGTATTATAGGCGGGGTCTCAGTGGCATCTCAGCAGATGTTTGGCTGTTAGTTCGCGGCTTGATCTTTCTACACATGCACGAAAACCATGTATTCGTTTGGTACTTAAAAGTTCAAGCAGCAGATGACGTTGTAATGTTATATTTGTAGGACCATTTTAGGATTTATTTTCTGTATTGTTACTCTTAGATAAAACATGAAACTGGGGAAGCTTGTGCATACAAGAGCAAGGTAGCTTACGTAAAGTGCAAGCAATTTTTTTAACCATACACAGTATAGACAAATACAATATTATGGGAAAGGAATATTGAGGAAACAAATAAGTATAAATAAACGGCGCATGCGCAATAAAAAGGCAGCCCCAGCATTTTGAGTTCGCCGTCTGTTTTTGTTGCGTTGGGAAATTAATGTTACATAATTTTATTGGTGATGAAAAATATTCTCCCGTGCGCGTTGATGTTGCCTGTCTGCTCCCATCTGAATATCTGCCAGGGTTTGAGGAAATATGCTTTGATTTGACCCCAAAGTCTTGTCTCTGCATGTGACTGGGGTTAAGGTCAAGGTCACGTGCTATGTTTTTAAATTGCATATGTTAAGTAAAACCATTCTGTGTGTTTTTAACAGGGTTAGCATCTTTATTCGATTTTTCTTACGTTATATTAAGGGCTTGTGTCAGGTCCGTTTATTTCTCTGGCCGATTTTATATTTGTGAATCGCATTAATGAAGAGGTCCGGGCTTCCAGTCAGGAGGACACGACAGATCTCGCTCCCGAAGCTGATGGATGCGACTTTCATTGTATCGACAGCTGTCAGTGCCAATCGGCTCCTATGAAAGGAGCCACGGGCGCAGTCTTTAAATTGCATTTCTTCTTCCTTCATTACAGAGCAGCGAGGCAGGATCCCGAGCAGCTGAGCAGGGCGGCCGGTCGTAAGCAGCGCTTTCTGCTCTACGGGTAGCATTTCCGTCTCTAGCCATTCTCGGCGTCGCTACGTGAGGATTTGCGCATTTGTGTAAAAAACCAGACTATACTACAGACAGGCGATTGGCTATCTGCCTCAGCCAGTCATCTGCTCCACTTTTAAAACTCGCAATTACAAGTTTATATATAAAGTGAGGTATTTTGAACCACTTAGTGAATAGTTAGCTATGAGTGGTTATGCCCTCAGTGTATTAGATGGACTGTGGCAGCTTTCTCTCATAGCAGGGATCCATGCACTGTGTGTTGTGATCATCATCAGAATTATCTGCCATTTGTGCCACAGTAACCCTTCTGTCAGTTTGTACCAGAAGTGATAGCCTGCTGCTTTGACTAGTCCTGGTTGCCCAGCACCCTGTCGATGGTTCACGGCTTCTCCCTCGTTAGTTATTCACCATGGTAGTAAAATCCTGACCTGCACGTATAAATGAAAAAGCGCAATATTCCAGGCATCAGAGCTTGAATCTGCTCATTGGCACTTTTAGCAGAGACCCTTTTGCAGAAGACTGAATGCGGAAACCATCTGACTACACATGGTTTTTCCAAATGACCTACAGCGATAACACGTGTTGTTGTTTAATTGCTTAGCTTTGATCCAGAACAACTTTGCCGTGTTTATCCACTGCGAGGTGCACGATCAAACTCCAAGTGTACAACAGTGGAACCCTTACTGGGATTTGACCCAGCAACCTTCTGGTTATGAGCTCACCTCATTTAGCAGCAGCTCTTTCAAGCCCCTGACGGGAGAGAGGTATTTCTCTGAGCCTGTTAGTTGCCATATGAAGCTCGGGCCTGAGGAAAAATTCCTCTCACTCTGCTTTGAAATCCTCACTGAGCTGTAAGCGCCTGGTGGAAACTGCCCCACTAAGTGATTTGAGCAAATTAACCTGCCAACGTGGGGGGATATTTCCATCTCTGATTCGCAGCAAGGTAACGGCACGATTGTCTTCGCCTGCCAGTACGCTGTGAAAACTTGCTAATGAGAATTAAATTAGCCTTACTGTACTGTAAACAAAATCATTTCACAGAATAACACAGGAAATATCAGTGCAGTCTCAATGCATGTATCATGGCAAGATGCTTGTATTATAGTTCATAGACCAGTAGTGAGTACAAAAAATATCCGGAATGGCTTTGGAGGATCTTGAGTTATGTTTTAGGTTCCCGCTGATGAGTGTGGAGCTTAAATTAGGAGCCCCTGTCAGGAAGATGCTGGCGCCCCGGCCTGGTTATTTTCTGCCCTTCTGTTACTGGGTGGCTGATTCCCACTTGCTGGCACCACCCGGTGACTGTCACTCGAGCGCTCAGAATCAGCCAGGGTGTGATTTCATCCCTGACTGCACTCACGTGGAGAATCCTCTCATCTGACAAAAGGGGGGGGGGGGGCAGCGAAGGAGAGCTCTGGCTTTAAAAATAAAGGAGCGTTCAGTCACACATCATTTGAAAAGGCAAGGGGTGGTCCTGTGAAGGGAGGGGACACCCAGGGTTTGAGCCCCAGGAAAATGTAACTTTTCATCCCTTTTCTTAACATGACTCAGCTTGGGACTCTGAAGAACCAGGAAAAATATTTTTAAAATGAGGGAAGCGAAAGCTCATTAATTTATGTGCAAAAAAATGCCCCTTGAGCAGTTAGGGGATTACCCTGCGTTTGTCTTTCGATTTCCAGGAATGCTCAAGGTTTGTACAAGTGTGACTGCTGATTGGTGCTTCTCCGATCAGGCCTGGCGGTTCTGCTTACCTCGCAACTAATCAATAGTATACAGGACCGCAGAGGAGGTTTGGCAGAAAGTGGCCATTTCCTCGCACCCATGCTGATGGATGCAGTAATGGGGCAATGTCGAGATGTGCTGTTTTTAGCAAGCAAAACACTGCCCATGAGTCACAGGCCACAGCGTCCAGGCCCAGATCCGAGCAATGTGGCAATTCTGTTTTCCAGTCTCTCCGTGACTCACACCATTTGGAACTGACACACCCGTTGCGCAGGATCAAAGGGCAAATGCCACGGAGAAGCCGCACGGTGACTGTGCAGACATGGACGTGGTCTACCTCTGCGTTGTCATGGTGGTGGTTAATTAGCGAGACAGGTGTTGGTAGATTAGGACAATCAATATAACCGATGAGTCACAAGGAAGTGAAAAACGGCTGAAATGCAGCACAGAGAAACCCGAGAATTGGCCGCAGTTCAAGAGAAAGACCGACGAAATTAGTGCCCAGTACAGTAAGTGAGTTAACTTCGTCAAATACCATCTAGAAAAGCAGCTTTGTAAAAAAAAAAACACCAGGGATGTCCATGAAGTGGCTGCACCTCAGGCAGATCAACGTGGAAGTCATACAAAAAGAATATGACAAACCAATCACACGTTTGTTTAAACAAATTACCACTCGATACCAAAACTGACAGGGCAGAAAATGTGAATCTCTGTCTGTAAATCTGATAAGGTTTGAAATCTTCTGAGTAACGGTAACGGCATGTGAATATAGATACACCAAGACGGGTGACATTTCGGTCACGCTGATGTACGGGAGGAAGAGCAATGGGTCGTGGTGTAGAGCGTAAATGATCTCATATGGTGAATAACCTCTTCCAGATGGCACCAATATGGCCGACAGCGAGATAAAAGCAGAGCAATGGAGTAGCCACAGGCTCAGAGGGCAGGTGTCAAGGTATCTCCAAATGCATGTCCTCATGCACACTCTCGTTGTTTTTTTTCGGGGGTAGGGGGCAGAGGTTGAATGTGGCTAGCCAGCATGCGTCACTAGGATCCCTAAATCTTCTAAATCACTGGCCCCGATTTTGCCCCTTGACTGTCCTGCTCAGAGAGCAGTGCTGGGAGACCAATTGATGAACTAGCTGAAATTTTAGGAAAGAGTTTTAGTGATGGCGTGAGAATGGAGGGGGGGGGGGGGGTCACACACCTGAGGGCCCTCTGGGCCTTCGTTCACATATATGACCCTTCTTCCCCCTCATCTGTCTTAGTCCAGGAAAATAAGAAGCAATAATGGTTTGGTAAATCATGGCGATGCCTTGATGAGGAGGGTCAGCTCCACAATCAGATAATCTGATGCCCTGAGAGATGGCTGGCGAGCCTCTGGCCTGTTATAACACGCCATCAGTTCCTGAACTGCAATGACTCCAGCAACTGCAAAGTGATCTGTTTTTTCGAGGACACAAAAAACAGTTTATGACCTAGTAGAATGTTGAACTAACAACACAGGGGTCATGGGTTCAGTTCCCAAGAAACACACATACATTGTAACCTTTCCCTCTACTGTAAGTTGCTTTGGAAAAAAGCATAAAAAAAAATGTAGATAGATGTAATTTAAATAAATAAAACAAAATTAACTGTGTTGTCAGAAGCTAAAAAACATTCCTTGACCAACATCATTTCAAATACAAGATCAAAGTACCCCAGACATCTTCATCATGCCATGTCTACAACTCGTTCTTTCAGTTAAAGGAAATTCCCGATAAGAAGTGGCTCCTGCCCGCATCTCCCACCAAAGCATTGTGTCAGATTTTCTAAAGGACTGTTTATTGCTGTCAGTAATGAACATGAAGTCTCTATAGAACTGGGTTAAATATTTGAATTATTTCCTTAGGAAAACCTATCGAGGAAAAGCTATAGAAGACAACACATCGTCAAAGTTCAGTTTCACCAGCAGGGAAAGACAAACTCATAACTCATTGCCATTCCGTTTGTACCAAACAGTGATTTTAAATAGCGTGTATCTTGATATTATGCCAGTTTATTGTCTCTTTATTTCAAAGTCACTTCCAGTGTCTGTGGTCAACCATCAGGAAAGTTATAGGGCTTCTGTGAAATGTGCTGGAAACTGGACTGCAGTAAGTATGCATTAAATAATGCATTTTGCTAACAGGGCCTTTTTCCGAATGCTGCTGGTAATGTATGGCTGGCTTTCAGCTTTCACTGTACATTTTACTAGATGTTGTGCTCATATAAATATGAACGTGACAAATAAAGGAATCCTGAATCTTTAATGCTGTGACCACTACTGGCCATTTTCACAGGCACAGATTGATAAAAAGGGAAGGAGATTAGTTGTCATTGTTGACACACCAATGAAATGTTTCCTCTGCATTTAACCCATATGTGACATAGCAGTAGGCAGCCATTATTTAGCATCTGGGCAGCAGTAACTTGCTAGTCAGGGATTTGAACCAGCAACCCTTCAATCACAAACACACATCCTTAACTATTAGGCTACCACTGTCCCTGCAAGACACATCAGCCATTTGCCCTGTGCTGCCTGGGATAAACTCCATGCTCCATGAGACCATGACCATGATAAGCAATTGATGGATGGATGGATGGATGGATGGATATTTTTTTGACATTTCAATTAAAAAGTGGTTGGTTTTCATCATTATAGCAACTGTACTTTTATACTGATGAGGTTGGGTCCAGTTTAACATCATTTCAGACCCCTCATTCTGAAGGTATCAAATGTACTATTCTTAAAAAAGACGTTTAGCACATACAGGACTGTTGCCTAGATTGCCAGAACACTGGTGGAAATAGAAAGAAAAATGCCAAATAAAGGAAATAAAACTTTGTACCACCCTGTGCGTAATTCAGTAGGCGATGTGGTGTCTTAATAGTACAAACGGAAAAGATTTTCATTGTGAAAACGTCACATTTGAAAGAAAAAAAGAAAGAAAAAAAGAAAAAGACAAGTTTGAAAGATATTCTTTTCTCGTGTGTAGTTTTTGGCTGTACTGAAAAATTAAAAGAGTGTTTTTTTTGATTGTACATTGTAGACATTTCTTTTTAGACACACTAGGGGGCACTATTCACAGTGGTAAATTTTTAGATATGAAATAAATATCCTGTTCCTCTTGAATATTTTTACAGTTAAAATCATAGACATGTCTTACTGTAAATGATACTAAACAAGACACATGTGCTCGAATGAAGAAAAACTCAGGTAAGTATGGATCCGCCATGTGGTCGTAAGTGTAGAAATATTTGTTAAAAAGGTAGAAATATTTGTAGTAAAACGATGTTTTAAAGTCTAACTGACATTAAATACTGGCTTTAATTGAATGTGTGACTTTTTTAGTAATTTGGATTTCATAACGGGAGTGAAGTTTGCAGAGGTCAAAGGTCAGGTGTGTGATTGGCACACAGATGTCAGAAACGGTTCCTTCTTCGTACCGGCGGATGAACAAAGGGATCTGAGAGTCTTTGCCTCATTCAGTGTCGCTTCTCCTGGCGTTAATTGAAAGTACTGATCCGAAACTGACAGCTCTTTGATGTTGATGGAGCGTGTGTCTCTCTCACGTCGCCTGGTGACACCTCCAAAATAACAAGACAGGGGGCCAGCAAGCAGTTCAGCTCCACTGACACCCACCAGACCCTCTCAAGCTGCGTCTCTCTGCTGCTAACGTCTTACTTGGCATTGCTATGCTACAGCGTACCAGAAAACATGAGAAATCATGCTAACGAGACTCACAGTGCCGGCAGATAACCTACAAAGATAATTCACGGTTAAAACATTATGAAGCAAAAGCCCTCATTTGAAAATAAATCACTTGAATCAATTATTAATGGCCGTATATTTGTGTTCTGATTGCGTTTTGTGTGCCCAGCAAAACGAGCCGGCTTTTTTCCCAGCCCTGGGGGAAGTCCCAGCCAAATCTGAATCCCGTCCGCTGATTCTGGCTGCGTCCAATGCGCAACGCCTCATTGGTCGGCCGCATGTGGTGCCTGGGAAGCTGTCCAATCACAGCACGGTAGCTGAGTTTGCGGTCAATTATAAGCCCACAGTAACCGAAGTGCACCCCCCACCCCATTCTCTACATGATGCTTTAGGTATCAATTTTCATAAAGATGAGATGACAGCACAAGGGCTCCGGCTACGAGTTCCCATGGGAGCCCTGATCTTGTACCTTTGATAATCCGTATGTGACTCGCAGAGTTTCAGTAAGACACTGAGCCATTTAAAAGGTGGCAGTAAGTGAGCTTAGATAAAAAGGCCTGAAATAGTGTCACAGTTTCTTTTCAGGCGGCATCCATAGGCCAATAAGCATTGCGATGGCGTGTAACATGCCTCCAGGCGAACACGGGTGGCTCCTATGCATGTAGAGCACAAGTGAGATTGTTGTGGAGTATGAATTTTAATAAGAAACCTGATTTGGGGGTTTCTGGGGAGGTATATTAAGTCCTTGATGCTCTTGTTCTGGATCAGAGCTACGCGAACATAGTGGATGGCTTAACACTTGCAGAGCCATTTTATGGACAAGTCAGAGGTCAGAGATTGGGCCTCCCCCCCATCCCCCCCCACAGCGCCCTCTATCTGTCTCACAGCCAAAACGCCCTTTTCCATCAGCAGTGGTCTTGTGGCTGCTCTTTCCTTTGTCTGCAATCCTCTCTTCTGATGATTTCCACTATAACACATGCTGAGCTCATTAATTTCAGCTTCAGCCAAAACTGCTTCCCACACATGCCATCTCTCTCTCGCGCTCTCTCTCCCATACACACACGCACACACACACACAATCTTTCTCTTCTGCATCTGCGCAGATGCTCGACAGCGATTGCATTTAACCGTTCAGTGTCGGCCTCACGTGGGGTGGCCGTGTTCACAGGGAACTGCGCTGGTCGCTGACGAGTAAACAGAGGAAGCGATCGGATTGCAAATGACAAACAGGCACTCGGAGCTGGCAAGCCGCTCCCGTTGCTGATCAGGAAAACGCTCACTCCCAAAAATGCACCACGCACAGTTAATTCGGTTAGCGATCGCTGGCCTGTGGCAGTGTAAACCGTGTGCTCTAGAGAGAATTGCAAGGTCATGCCACCTCAGGAAAAGAACAGAAACTAGTCTACAGAACTAACACCACTCTGATTCCTTCACTACTGTGCCACCTTCTGGTTGTAGCATTTTTGGTGCAATGGTAGGTTTTTATTGCCGTTGATTTTTCAGTACGTGTTATATTGGTATAAACTGAAATTTATTGCAACACAAGGTTTCTTAGCTTTATATTCTAAGGCCTCTGAACCCCTGCCCCATATTCTAAGGCCTCTGAACCCCCGCCCCCGAGGCAATAAGGGGGTCCAGTAAACCATGGACTGTTAACTCTGAGCCCCGATCAGGCCTAAAATGAAGAGTCATACCATGTACCTCTAGCAGGGACCTTATCAGGATGCAGGTCAATGGTCAAATTAGCTGTGATTCAAGTTAAACTGCTTTCTGCAATCAATGTATGCATAAAAGCAGAATCACTCTTCCCCTTCGAGACTCTTCTCTGGTGGGGGTTGGGTTGGGGGACTTGTGAACCCAGAGAAAATGACCTAATTGATCTTCTTTCAGATGACCCGGACTCGGAAGGTGTGGCATCACTGTGTTCCCATCATGCCTCACTCTCCACCTTCATTGGTGGCAGGTGGGGGTCCCTCGCACTTGTAGGTGCCCAGTATAATCTGCATTTACATGGGTTCATGCTATTGTGATTATAGATAGTGACCTTTATTGAATCGAGTTTTTTTCTTTTTATCTGCTGGCACAATCCAGGTTAAGTACCTCCACAAACAGGTAACAGAGCAGAACAAACCCACAGCTCAAGTCCTTAACCTCTTTTTCTAGAGTTAAAGTCTGATGTCACCTATATTATTGCACATATGTCATGCATTAATTAATTCTTATTTTTATTCGTATTTTCTCTCAATATTTTCATGAAATCCTGTTTGTACTGTGTAGCTTTTTTAAATTTTGTTTGCAGTGTTTCTGTGTCAGCACTGTTTTAACATCCTTGCACTTCATTACGTTTTGCACTGTATCTTTCCGTACCATCAGGGATCGTCAGCCTGTGCTTACGTGGACAAACGTGTCCATGGTCGTGTCCATAGCAAATTGTTTCAATGGGGGAAAAAACTATGCAATCTTATCTTATCTCAAGCTACTTGGAGGAGCCCTAAATTCTCAGTTCTGAACCAAGAAGGTCGGTACCTGCAATCAAACAGTCAGCCAGAAGAGCGAGCGTGTCATGACTGAGATTCTAAATGGTTGATAAGACACATGGCCTGACGCCTGACAGCAGACAGCAGTGTAAAAGCAGCCAGAACCATGCGTGTCTCTCTGGAATCAGGGTGCGTGTTACAGCCTGGTTCGCTTCTGGCTGAGTTTCATTTACCTACAAACTCGGAAATGTTCCCCTTCCTACCCAATGCGTAACCTCTCCTTCATATTTGATATGATGCGGAAAATGTGCTCTGTGGCATCTGAAGGATGTGACATGCATTCGTATTTCATTACCAAGCTGAGCGTTCCCACATTCCAGCGAGAGGACAATGAGGGCCCTTGATTTTTGGTGACTGCTGGTGTGAAAGTGACGGACATATCCTGAGGACCCTCCCAAAAGAGATCCTGAAAAAAGAGGCAAGGTCACCATGTTTTTTTTTTTTTTTTTTGATTGCCATTCAAAATAATGAATTCGGCTCGACTTTCTGTAAATGCACCATCAGTTGAGGAAGCCAGACAGAAGCTCACGTTTAATCCCTGATTTCTTGTCACATGCAAATGTTTATTTGACAAAGGCTGATCAAAGGCCGTCATATCTCAAGTACCCCTTTCATTCTTACCCCCAGAGCTGATAGTTTGATGTGGGTGGGGTTCACAAGACAATTACAAGGGCCCTAAAACATTTAAAACATAATTGAATTAGTCTGGGTTGGGGGCCCAACATGATATATTTTTATGGGACCAAAATCTCTATTGGCACCCCTGCATCTGCATCTCCATCCATCCATCCATCCATCCAACCATCCATCCACTTCCACTAAATGTTTGTCTGGTTACTCCAGCAGCAGAATGCCATCGAGACTAGCAGATGCAGAGAGCTCACCAAAAGACAAAGAGCACAGCAGGACAGTATAGACCATAAATAAGATCAAGACCTGTTTCCCATCTTGCCCCCTTTGGTCAGCAAACCGACGCCGCTAATGTATTTCCCCGATAGTAGAATGAGCCTCCATACAGCATCCAGTCATCAGGCTCCCTCTGCACCTTCAAGAAATGCCTCAAGCCCCATCCGTCCCAGGAATTCCTGGACTATCCTGATGCCCCTTTAGTCTTTATGTTCTTTGAAAGCTCTTATGTCGCACTTCAGCCCCTTGAATAGCCTTATTAGGTTCTTACTTTGTTAAAGTTGTTTCATAGTTATTATTGTGGCTCCAAAACTGCTGTCACTTGCACCTGGACATGCACTGGAAGCTCAGTTTAGCCGCCCATAGGCCTCGATGTTCGCAATGTGCTATTTGTCTCCCTTCGAGCAAAGGCATCTGTTATACATGTATAACGTAAATGTGATGTATATGTGAACAGAACTGCAGACAAACATTACTGCAAAAAAACATTTGATGCAGGCATCCATGAACCACACTTAAGGCGGCTGGCAGGGCTAGGCAGGGAGTGTTTAAAGACTCTGGCATCTATGTCTGAAATGAGGCTGGCGAAAGAAGGATCCGGAAAGCCGATTCCCCTCATATTAGCCAGGATTTGACAGGTGGTCCGTGTGACCTCAGGAACTGAGCCATTACGGCCGTCTTTTCCCTCTGCAGTCTCTCACCGCGGCCGAGCGAAGCGGAGCAGAGCTGGGGTCAGCCCGGGGTGGGCGGTAATTCTGATTCACCATGTACATACCTCGGCTCTGACTCACGCGCTGAAATTTCCTGTTACCACGGCCGCACCAAGCTAAGGTCCGCCCAATTAAGGAAATACCGTCACCGACACCGTTTTCTTTCAGTTGCAACTGCACCAGCTCTGGTTATATAGTAACTAACAAGATGGGAATTAAATGTGAAAGAGAAATAATTGCATTTAGGGTCACTGCCATTTCTGTTTCTGCAGATGATAGAAAGCTGTTTTTCTGCATGAGGATCTACAGACAGTAATGAGGTCTTGGACAGGGGCTTCGTAGTCATGGATTCTGGTTAGACACCCCAGTTTTGGCCTTAGCCTGAAGGGAAATATAGCAGATAGCAAATAGGAAAAAACCTTCTCTAAGACACATCAAAACAGAAACAGCTGTAGTTCAGCTGTAGGGCTTCAGTCTGGACAAGAGTACAAAGGCGGTTTGTGGATTTGTTTTCCCTCCTGTGTTTAGCTGATGTGATGAACAGGAGTGGCAAAATAGTCTTGCATGTTTCAAGCAGGGCAGCATGGTGGTGCAGTGGTTAGCACTGTCGCCTCACACCTCTGGGAGCTGCGTTCGAGTCTCTGCCTGGGTTACATGTGTGTGGAGTTTGCATGTTCTCCCCATGGGGTTTCCTCTGAGTGCTCCGGTTTCCCCCCACAGTCCAAAGACACGTTGAGGCTAATTGGAGTTGGTAAATTGCATGTGAGTGTGCCCTGCGATGGGCTGGCCTTGTGACTCCAGACCCCCCGCAACCCAATAGGATTAAGTGGGTTGGAAACTGGATGGATGGATGGATGGATGGATGTTTCAAGCATGAGTCCATCAGATCAGAAGCCCTGCATGAGCTTCAAACCCACATCCACCTGGTGACTGGGTCATCTCTTTAGCTCTTTCCTTGGTGGATGAATTTAAATATGGTGGCCGGGGACTCAGTCTAAATAATGTTACCAAAGTAAAATGATTTATTTTAGGAAGAACCGATGTCACTGCCTGTCAAGCTGACAGTAACAACTGGCTTTAGTACCTGAATACAGGAGTGTAGATCCTCCACTGCAAAGGGCCTCCCCCGATCGCCTTGTATGAAAACACATCATGTCCCAGAGAAAACACACAAACCGTATCCCAACTGGAAAGGTCAAGATATTGCAGGACAAGATAATTAACGGGAGGATTTGATGAGCATTTGGAAGGTGGTGTGGATAGATCACAGTGAAAGGGTGCGTGTGGGGCGGGGGGGCTCACTGAGCTGACGTGCACCATGACCAGCATATCACATCACTCCCCCTGTGAGATAAAGGGCGTTTTTGGGGCCTGGTACGCTGAGTTTAATCTGCCCTGTGGAGGTAACTGAGACCCAGGGGGAGAGCCTATGTCAACAAGCTCTTACGCTGAACAGATGCAGGGAACCCTCCCACCTCATATGCATGGATGGGCCAGCCCAGGGGGAGACACTGGTTTGGAGTACATTTTTGCCATCACTGAAATGCTTGTGGTGGACAGTGCTTGTGAAAGCGGCAGCCAGGGGCCCGAGATCGCGCCGCTCCTCCTCCGGGGCTCCCGCAGGAATGTCCAGACATCGCCCCCTTCAGCTGGCAGCCTGAATTACGTCCACGCCAGTGGCATGATCATGACACCAGGGAGGACAGAAAGCAGGAGTCCTGTTTGTACGGGAAGCCTTGGACATGTAATCGGCCAGCCCACACCTCCCAGCCCCAGCCCACACACACACACACACACCCATCGCTGTCAGCACTGGGAGTGATAAAACACTCAACACATTCTTGAACCCTCCTTTCCCTTGCTATTCTGTACCCCCATTCCCACCCCCCCCTCCCCCCCCCCCCCCCCCAGGCTACTGAGTCTTTCTCTCAGTGTCTTAAAAAGAAAGGTACTACCCACTGTCTCTGCAGATCCGGGGATCATGACCTGCTGACAAGGATGTAAGCTGTTCGTTTTGGTCTTCGGTGCTATGTTTACTTCTGAGATTAGGGTTGGGGTCAGGGTTAGGGGATCGAAGGTTGGGGTTAGGGTTTAGTGTTAGGGTTGTGTTCTCAATGGTTCCTTTGGGGAAGCTGTCATTTGGCTGAGGTCGTTTCTCAGTCACAGTCATAGTGCCTCTAAGATGCAGAATAGTGAACAGACCAGCGTGAAATAGGGTAAAGGAGTGTCACTTTCACTAGACTTTGACCTGCCCGGGGACAGTCTACCCTACCCCCTCCCTCTTGCTCCATTCTAGAGTATCTATATAACAACTCTAAATGATTCTAATATACTTTGCAAGAAATAGCAATTAATAGTATCAAAAGATTAGAATGATTAGATCCGCAGCTGAAGTGCCTTGCAGATAATGTGATTTTCTTTCAGTATATTTATGATAGATCATTACTCTTTCATTAACTTATGCTTTTATGCAAAGTGCCTTGCGAATAATGGAAGCCATTTATACCACTTGGATTTTACTATTCATTTAGTAAAAGCACGGTCTGCTTCCAATGCGCACATCTCTCTTTGACCTGTGCTCGAGCTCACGGCCCTGTGATGGCAGCGGTTCCTGCGGAGTGCTCCTTACCTTTGGAGAACTTCCTCCATACCTGCTTGCATAAGTGCCAGCGCTTCTAATGACGCTGCCTTTCGAAGGCTTGTGTGAATAGCGGCTTGGTCTTGAAATATCAAATCATTTAGTAATGAAATGTTTCAGCAGGGTCTCGGCTGCTTTTCCAGCGGACTGCTTCTGGTGAATAGCAAAAAGTACCTTTGATTCTTGAATAATTCCCTTTAAAATGGGGTTTAGTGATGCTGGATGTCTAAGATGTACTTTTAACATTGTCATTCCTAAAGGTTACTGCAACTGTCATTTGTCATTCAGGCTGTAGAAGGTACTGTGAGCGTCTTGCATACCTTGCCCTCCATGTCCTCTGACTGTAGCTGGGTCGCTATTGACAGGTTGTCTCTCCTTCCTCCATATCCCTCGTACCTTATCCTACATTTCCTTCGACTGTAGCTGTGTTACAGTTGACAGGATGTCTTTCTTTCCTCCATCTCTCATACCTTTTCCTCAATGTCTCCACATTCTGCTGTCCTTTGCCTTTACTTTTGTTATTGCAGTTCATTTTGAGACTTCAGGAAAGGAGTATAGTTCCTTATTTGTCAAATGGGGCATGTTTGCCAATAATATTGTTTCCATTTTAACAAGGCAAACTGAATGCAAAATCTGACATTTTCTACAGAAAGACTGCACCATCTACAGAATTCATATCAGCCAAGGACAGGGGCACAAACCTGCATTCCCAGATATACAGATGTAGCATGACAGTAAGCTTCGATGAAACCATCCATCGTTAAATTTGTTTTGGAGGTGAACTCATTCCTGAGATGTTCTGTTCAGCCTGAACAAATTATAGAATTTCTTTACTTTTGGACCACGTCCTTAATAAGAAATGGGGTTGATTGAGCTTTATCAAATCTTGCACTGTCCCTATGTAGCCTCAATGCTGATCATGATGTTGGGAGTCTTGCTTCTCAAAGACTTGCATCTAAATCATTTGTCATCGGCCAATTGGATGCTCAGACCGGAGACGTGGTAGAATCCGGTGGACAGATGTAGGTCTGGATGGTCCCCTGTCAGATGCCACTGCAGAAAAGGTCCTCCTTTCATTGTCACCTGATTTCAAATATTACTTTGCGTAATGCTGTGGTTGTTGGGAATGTGGCATTTGATTGGAATTATGAAGATTAATTAATTAGGTGATATGGAAGTTGGTGTTGTATGGGATGAGGCTTAAAGTACTATTATAATGTCTGTGAAGGGATTAATCGGGGTGTTTATGCAGCATTAATGTGGATTATAAGCACATTCTGCAAGTTGTGTGGATTCCAATGCAGAAAAAAATTTACTGTCTGCTGTCAAAAAAGGATGTGTGCCAGGAATGTAGACTGTCTCATGTTCTGTTTGGGAGAGGCGGCGCCGCCTTAAAAAAATGAGTGAACAGCTCAAAATGACTAAATTCTATTTTACAGTGTTGCATTTGCAGTGCTCAGTATGTGTTCAGTGAATCTGAGCAATCACACCTTGTGCGATATAAGGTGTGCAGTGAATACGGACAATCGCATCCACGGTGTGCAGTGTGTGGTTTCCAGGTCACATACAAGTGTCAGTGAATGTTTCCTGAATTTGTGACTGGTGGCTCATCTGTGTGACTCCGTTAGATAATAAACACCTGCTGGTGAGCTGACTGCAGCATTCACAGGGTGACGGGCATCTCTACACCAGCCTACACAGGAGGATGCAGACATGACTCAACTGAGCAGCCCATCAGAGAGCATAAACCCCAAGATGGCTACTCAGTGCTCCTCAGGGGACAGATACTGGGATTCGCCTTGTGTCATTTAACCTCAGTGTGTCTGCAAATAGCAGCCTCTGGACTGTTCTGGAGGACAGGGATGCAGATGTTATCAGCACTGTGTCCTGGGAACCTGCATCTTTGGCCCGGCTGCTGCTTCTCTGGTGCCTTTGGGGGTTTTCTACAGAAGGCGGATCGATTTGTCTCTGGGTCCGGTGGTCCGGTTTGCTGGACCATGTCCGGCTTCTGATCGTCTTGCTGGCTTTCCCTCCATCAATCTCCTCCCCTGTCTGTCGCTAAAAAGGCCAGATTTAAGTAAAGCATGCTCTGTAGCTTCTTAAAGAGCGTCAAAATGTCAGGGTCGCTTCAGAAGGGATATAAAACGGACACGGGCTCAGTGCTCTGTTCTACCGAAAGGCCGCTTCATTACAGTCTCCTCAAGCCATCATATAAACACAGTTTGGAAATTTTTGCAACTAAATGGGTTTCCGCTGATAGTTACTCAGTGTTGGGTCTAAATAGAAGATTAAGGAAAATTAAATGTCCCACAGTGAAACTCTTAATAATAGCATTACTCTTTTACCCCTCAGTCTCAGGCTCACAGTGACGTCTCTCAAAAGGTAGAAAAGACGTTTTTTATTCTTATTCGGGGGGGGGGGGGGCGCGGTGTACAGGAAGCGGGTGTGAGAGGCACAAACCAGGCTTCACCGCTTCCTCCCGGCTGGCATTCAGCAGGTGTCAAAACACCATCAAGGCGTAGCGATAACATCGCAGCCATTAAGCTGCCGTGTGAAGGATGCGAAGGAGATACCGCATGCAACAAAGAGGTGGGTGCTTCAGCTCCAGAAAGCACCTCTGTTCCACATCAGATCGAATCCCTCACCCCATCCATCTTCTTCATCTGGTAAAGCTCCCTCACATATCGGAGGATGATTTATAGTGTCTTCTCTGTGAGCAACTTGGACCTAAACAGTGGTGAAGCTCTTGAAAACTTCTCGCTGGCTAAAATCGATGCCAAAGAGATCTGTACCTCTTTAAAATAATGATGCGTTTGGAAAGGAAAGCCAGTCCACATGACGATGTGTTCTATTATATATTAGTTTGAGAGAATTGGTCTGAGATATTTCATGGGGGAGTTCTGCTTTCATGGAGTAGTGTTTCATTTTATATCATTGCTGACATCTTCACATCTTCAGTTCCACTAGCAGTGCTGCTGCTTTGCTCCTGTTTGACTTGGAAAAGGTTACTCGCATCAGAAATATGTAATTGTATCAGTAATGACATCATAGGCAATGTGTTATTTTTTTGTTCGTAATTCTGTAATGAGGCCGCAGTCTGTCGAACTTCATGTCATACCCTCGGAGTGAGGAGACGAACGTGGGTTCAGAAGTTCATTGGGTAGAGGAATGGCTCCACTTTAATCTGGTCATGCTTCCTTGGATAACACTCACAGTTCCCAGTGTCCCTGGTAAAACCTGACTCAGGGATTACAGCGTGGACGAACGTTTACATGGAAAGATGAACCAGGGCAGAGTGGCGTGTCCGTGTCTGCTGGCTTTTATTATTCTAGAGGAGATTCATGGGCTTGCAGTCAGAATACAGGACAATCCCACTATTCCTTTCAAAACCACTGAAGTGCATTTACAAGTTAAAAAGTCAATTGCAAAGAGAGTGAAAAAGCAGCTGTATGCACTGACTCTACAATTGTATACATACCGGCTCTGCGACTACATGCACCATCTCTATGACTGTATACATACCAGCTCTGTGACTGCATGCACCATCTCTATGACTGTATGCACCATCTCTATGACTGTATAGATACCGGCTCTGCGACTGCATGCACCATCTCTATGACTGTATGCACCATCTCTATGACTGTATACATACCGGCTCTGCGACTGCATGCACCATCTCTATGATTGTATACATACCGGCTCTGCGACTGCATGCACCATCTCTATGACTGTAT
>JAODKE010000001.1:15302409-15313941 GCA_026779605.1 Mormyrus hasselquistii
CCCCTGCCTCTTGTGTGCAACAGCACACACTCATGCACTGCATACAGGAATATAGGTGTGGCTCCTTCATAAAAGATCCCCCAGGGAGCCCCGACCTTCAGACTGGCTTCTGCTGTTCCTTCTGAGACGTGTTACGCAGCTGTCATCGACCTGCTTGTGCCGTACAGCCATAGTCTAACTCTATCTGACTCCCCCTGTCAAACCCCCATTTCATCTCCCGCCTTCAGTTTGTTATTATTTGTAACTGTGTTTTGGGCGCAGCGTCAGAAAACACCAAACATATAGAGAAGTGAAAAGAAGGAAAAAAAACTTATTCTGATTTATCCTCGAGTGTTTTATTCTGCCCACTTTTTGGGAGGGGGTGCGATCCCAGGTAGAATTTCTGTGGGGCCTGAAGATTTGCCCCCCCCTCAGTCAGCCCCAAACATTCACTACACTAATGCAGGGGGCTCCCAGAAACAACAAATCGGCCCCATGGCATATAATCACTTTAGAGATGCCAATTTGCCTCTCTGCAGAACACACGAACTCCATGCAGACACAAAGCAGAGTTGGGATTCGAACCCCCAACCCTGGAGACGTGAACCACCCATGCTGTCCACTAATGCTTACACTGACTGCGCTTCCCTTTTGCCGCCGTCATGTTTATCCCTGGCAGCATTTATGCTTGTATTGCAAAATGTGCGTTCAGCCTTCCAGATTATTCTACTGCTTCTTAGATGGCTGGTTTGGGAACTGTAAACGTCTGGAAACCAAGGCAACAGCGAGTTTGGTGTGTCATGTGGTCGAGGTACCTTGTGCAAAATGCAGCAGAGCACTGCAAGCGGGTGAAAATGCTGAGAGCCAAACCCATAGTTCCGGTTCTAGGGTTCCATGTGCATGGTGCAGTATGGGAAGGGTTTATACATTAACCAATGATCGCCTGTGACCTTCTTTGCCTCTGAGTGCATGTTACAGGAGGCAGATGCTTAACAACCATTATCACAGTTTGAAGGATTCCTCTCAAAAATCATCTCTAATGTTTCTAAAGTCTTGCTACTTCAATGACACCTGAGAAACGCCAAAAGAACCCAATTAGCATGAACAGTTAAAAATACAGGTTGTACAGTAACACTGGTAATATTGGTAATATAATCTCACATAATTAAAATATGCGAGAAGATTAAAAGTGACATTGATATTTATGTCAGTAATACTGATATTTAATATAAATGAAATAAAAATTTAGATGAAAATATTCATGTAACCACAATGGAGCAGTATAATCCTATTACTATTTGTCCTGTGTCTTGTTACCCTGTGTTGACTTTCCTAGTCTGCAGTAAACATGCAACTAAGCATCTCATTGTATTCAGTTCTTGTACTAGAAAAGAAACCTTTTGAACCCACAGAATCCTGTTGGATTCTTTGAATCCTTATAATCCTAATAATTTAAATACTTATCTTTTTCACATTAAATATAAAAACATAAATTGTCACTATTACTATGTATATCAACAACAATATTGTACATATTGCTATATAATAATAACAAACGGGCAATACAAATGCTACAATATATCATTGATTTAATATTATGTATAATACATAATTTATATTCATTGGCTGTTTTCTCATACAAAGCTAATTTGCCCTAATATTCCCTTCCAGACGGAATCAGGTGACCCGACATCGGCACCTCCTCGCTTCCTGTCTGCCCCCCCCATCCTTGCACCTGGTGCTTGGAGCCCCCGCAGGGCTGCCCGCGGGCCCGAGCATAAACGCGTCACGAGGATCATTCACCCGGAGACCTTTCCTCATACATCAGATGGCCGAGCCGGTAGAGTGCCGGGGGGGTGGGGGGCATTTACGGAGCAGGAGTGGGGGCTTCTAAGGGCCCTGGTGCCGATCGGAGGGTCTGGCCCGACCTTCTATTGTCATTACCCCAGTTTCAGGGGAGCTGTTTCCCATCCTCGCTCCACTCCTGCTCCCCAGCCGTCGATACGTCTGAACTTCAGCAGGTGTTTAAGGGCCACGGAGCTCTGGCTCCGCATTTGTGGTTCTGCATGTGGACACGCCATCCGCCATAGACCCCCCCCCCCCCCGTATGCCATGACTGCGATTTACATGCCTTCCGGGTGCTCTCGCATCATACCTGCCGAGGGGCCATCCCTGTGTGTAAGTGGCTATGAATCACGGCGGCACGCCGCAATAATCACATCAAGGGGCAGAACCTGATTTCCTGCCTGTTTCTTAAACCCCGCCCCTCCATTCTGAGGCCACAGGACAAACGGCATGCTTCATTTGATTACACCTGGCATAAATGGACAGGAAATGGCCCCGGTTTTGCCCATAGCACCTGGAAATTCAATTGCAGCTTTTGTTTTATATTCTCGTTTTTAGATTACAGACTTATTAACTGCGGCGTGCGCTTTTATGCCCGCTAATGGGATTAAGGTGCCATTTTAGAAGCCGTGTGGCTGAAACCAGCGTCGCGGAGCTTTTTTCCTTTTCGTTTAATTTGTCATTTGGCTGCATTTCCGTCTTTGTTTAGGCAGGAGCTGCATTTTTTGTCATTATTACATTGTGGGGACCAGATTTCCCCATGATGTAATAAAAACCTTTAATGTTTTACCTCACGGGGGACATTTTTGAGGCCCACGAGGATAACCTAATTTTTATAAGAATCTTTGAATGCTATGACAAAAAAGACGTATTTTGTTTGGTTACGTATGATTAAGGTTAGGGCTGGGGAGGGGTTAAGGTTGTCATTTTGGGTTTATAGTTATGGCCGTAGAAATGAATGGACAGTCCCCATAAAAATATGAATGCGTGTCTGTGAGTTTTTGTGTATGTGTGCTCCTAGCCTCCCCCCATCCCAGACAGACCCACAGATGTTCTCCCCTCCAGCAGCAGATGATGCTCCAAATGGCCTGTGAGGATAAACACAGCAGCGGGTACCGCGTGTTCAAGCCCCTCCCCCCAACACTCGATCGTCCCCCTGACAACAGCCATACTCCAAAGCTGTCCCTACAGCACCGTATCTGTGGGGCTGTCGGATTGGCAGGGAGTCTTGTGACCTTGACCACCCCCCCCCCACCCCCCACAGGTAAGCCAAGCTCCATTCCAGGCCCAGGCTGTGAATGATGGCCCCACGCCCGCCTCAGGATTCAGTGTGAATATTAAGCTGGTGCAAGGCGGTGATGGGAACAGCGTCAGCAGATGAGTAACAAATGATAGCCCTACGCTCTCTTCTTCACAGTGCTTATTGCATAACCTGTAGCTGGATATTGGTGTAGAATGTCAAATACTGAACCCTCAAATTCTACTGCAGGTGAAGCCAGCCCTGGTGAAGTCAGCCGTGATAAATTTGGCCACATTGAAACCAGCCCTGGTGAAGTCAGCCATGGTGAAGTTGGCCACGGTGAACCCAGCCCTGCTGAAGTCAGCCACGGTGAAGTCAGTCCTGGTGAAGTTAACCCTGGTGAAGTCAGCCATGGTGAAGCCAGCCCTGGTGAAGTCAGCCATGATGAATTTGGCCACAGTGAAACCAGCCCTGGGGAAGTCAGCCACGGTGAATTTGGTCACGGTGAAGCCAGCCCTGCTGAAGTCAGCCACGGTGAAGCCAGCCCTGAAGAAGTCAGCTATGATGAAGTCAGGCATGGTGAAGCCAGCCCTGGTGAAGTCAGTCATAATGAAGCCAGCCCTGATGAAATCAGCTATGATGAAGTCAGGCATTGTGAAGCCAGCCCTGGTGAAGTCAGCCATAATGAAGCCAGCCCTGATGAAGTCAGCTATGATGAAGTCAGGCATGGTGAAGCCAGCCAGGGTGAAGTCAGTCACAATGAAGCCAGCCCTGAAGAAGTCAGCTATGATGAAGTCAGGCACGGTGAAGCCAGCCCTGGTGAAGTCAGTAATAATGAAGCCAGCCCTGATGAAATCAGCTATGATGAAGTCAGGCATTGTGAAACCAGCCCTGGTGAAGTCAGGCATGGTGAAGCCAGCCCTGGTGAAGTCAGCTATGATGAAGTCAGGCATGGTGAAGCCAGCCCTGAAGAATTCAGCTATGATGAAGTCAGGCACGGTGAAGCCAGCCCTGGTGAAGTCAGCCATAATGAAGCCAGCCCTGATGAAGTCAGCTATGATGAAGTCAGGCATGGTGAAGCCAGCCAGGGTGAAGTCAGTCACAATGAAGTCCGGCAATGAGAAGCCAACCATGGTGAAGTTAGGTAGGGTGATGCCAGCCCTGGTGAAGTCAGTCATGATGAAGTCAACCTCAGTGAAGCCATCACCCTGGCAAACCTGTACAATACAGATTTCCAAATTGCCTAAAAACCATGCAACACATTAATTCATATTCACTGGTTATTAAAAGGTTTAGCACTTGAAGATCTTTGCCTAATCAAATGATTTAATAAAAAGTTGTTTTTTAATGTGTTACATGAAGCATATTTTACAGCCATTGAATTATTAAATCTGGAACATTCTTTCTGTGAGGAATTAAATGTGTAACTCACTCGACTGTCAGCTACACTTTATAAAAAAAATGGCAACAGTTGTGGAGACACAAAGGAAGATGGTAAGGGAAGAGATGGCTTTATGATGGATTTAAGAGGGGTCTGAGTCTGATGAACGTCAGCTGATGTCAGAGATAGTCAGTCAGGGTGACTTCAAATAGTAATGACAAGGTCCTCTGATGTACGTATGTATATACTGTACCATGTACAGTATCTATACAGTATTCTATAAGAATACATTCATAATAATAATTCTTATTGTCAAGACATACAGTACTTTACATGAAATTACATACATATATATTTCTTTATTCTATTCAGCCGTGGTGGTAAATAATTTTAAATAAGCAACAAAACCATCCATCCATCCATCAGTCCATCCATGCCTAGTCGACAGTGGTTCTGGAGTTGACCTGGGTTTGAGCTGAGGCTCACCCTGATCGGCATGGCCATGTGCTCTGCCCTCTCCTGGCATTATAAATACCCCTGCCAGTGTTTGTGATTAATGGTCAGCAAGAGACAGGAGTCAGAGAGCCATTATCAGGCTGGTCTGCAGGGCAGGTTGCCTGGTCCAGCCACAGCAGAGACGGAGCAGGCCGCCGGCGTGGGCGGGTGGGGAGTGCCCAAAGGGCAAACAGGTCCCCATGCTGGAACGGCAGTGAGAAATGACATCTGCCCACAAGTAGCAACCAGAGGGCAGGGAATGAGCCCTGAGGGGCAGCTACTGCACTTGTTTTCAGGACTTTCCTGCCGCCCACCTATAGAAGCTCCTTGGAGACACATCCAGCTGTGAAGAAAAAGGTAAATAAATTCTCCTTTAAATGGCTAAATCAAATAAATAAGAAAGGCGGAAAAGAGCAGACTAGGTGGCACAGAACCAGGATGGAGATGATTTTACTGGCTAAGTGAGAAAACACCGGGGGCTGGACCAAGACCAAGAGTTTGGGCCAGAGGCAGAGTGGGCGGTGAGAATGGGCTGGATTCTTTAAAGCTCAGACATTTAAGATGTTCTGGGAAGGATGCAGCAGGTTCACACGGGTGCTGAGATGGAAACGCAGCAGGTCAGCGATTAGTATAGCCAGAAAGGCAGCATGAGGCTCTGGAGGTATTCTGGGACGCGAGCTTTGTTTTACTGCAGCTGGGCGACAGGAAGCGAACTCTTTCAACCCGGAAGGTCAATCTGAGACAGTCTAACTCTCACTATGGCCCCTGGAGCAGGTGGAGAGGGTGGAGGAGTAGAGTATGTGAACCACTGTGACCTATCATGATAGGAAGGAATTTTAAATAAACAGAATAGTAGCGACACCCAGGTGAATCATCACCAACACAGCTGAGGTTGGGGTCACATGAGGAAGACATTATAATTCCATGCTTGATGAGCCTGTTTGTTTTTTAAAGACCGAGAAATGAGTTATAATTCTGAGCAGATGAAGGAGGTACAGAGGGGCTGTGGGGAGCAGGTTTGTGTGTTAGGTGGGGGGGGGGGGCAGTGGTATGTGGGGAGTCGGGCAGCTATTCGGGGAGGGGAGGAAGAGCTTGGAGTTGGGGGAGAAATGAGAGGATGGCAACACAGAGATGATGGATTTACATTCATATGGGGGAGAGTCAGAGGTGGCCCAGACTGTGTGGCCCTCTGGCCCCTGTGGTGATGGGTATGGTCCCCCTGTTTAAGGAGGCCTGGCCCCTTTCCATACAGCCAATAAGGTTGATGCACTGATTAGCTACTGAGAGCCAACCAATAGCTTCAAAGGTGCGATGCCACAATCCCTTAACCAGCACAACGTTATTATTATTATTATTGTTATTATTATTATTATTATTATTATCATTATTATTGTCTTCCTCATGTTTAGCAACAGCGATGACTCTCTGGCCGCGGACTGACACTCCTCACGCACACATTGCAGTAATAACCTGCACATTTACCTCATACTGTGCAGAGCCCAACCTGTCAGATAGAACTTCTTAAACGTTCTAAATTTTTAAAATTTTCTACATTTTTAAACGGCATTAAATTATAATCATAGAATTATACAGAGCCCTCAGCAACCAAACCCTTCCCATCTGGTATGATGGCTATTATTCAGGAAGCACTGTTTTAACAGCAGATCCTTATTCCTCCTATTAAAAAGACAACCTTCTGCAGTAAAAACGGGCTGATTTTCTTCTTGCGATTCACCACACCATTCCAGCGGAAAGCAGGCTGGGAGAATCTCATTTACGCTGACTAATCCTTTGGTTATGTGAAGGGTAGCTGGGCTAGAGGGAGTTTCTTGTTTATATCCCCCTCAACCGCCCCAACCCACCTAGTGTAATGACTGTCTGTCACCAACAGGGGGCCCCCAAACCTCGGGGGCCCCACACAAATACATGGTTTGAATGGTCCAAAACACCACCATTGCCTTCATGAGCCTTCCACAAACAATGAGAGCATTGAAATTAAAGCAGAGGCTCTAGAACAGAGCCCGTAGACTAAAGGGAACTGGCAAACGCGGGGTGGGTATAGAGAAAATAGCAGGTTGTGAGGAAGGATAACAGGAGGCTCAGTGGCACAGATAGGAGGGAAAATGGGGCAGAGTGAGATGATGAAGTGAGCAGTCAGGGAGGTGGGCGGGTGCTGGGGCAGGGAGGCTCCTCTGAATCCGAGGTCTTCAGGGACCATCTTCTGAGGGGGGAAGCCCATGTGGGGGACACTTGACTGCCAGCACCCCCTGTAGGGCTTTGACCAGCACGGAAGCAAGGGATCAGAAAACTGAGCCATGTTACACATGCAAATGAGCAAGTCGAGCTGGACACAAAATATAGCGTTTATTATGTTCTTACCGCACCTACATGCGGCTTGTTCTGGAGCCAGGTGGCGCTGGAGATACTCTGGGCTGATATGTACGATGCTGGTTGGTTGTGGTTACGGAGGGTCTGCCTCTGTCAGAAGATCAGCTCTCAGGCTGTTAAATGCTCTTCGACGCTGTTAGGCGCTTGATCCTTTCAGAATCTTTAAGGGCGTGTCAGACTGATTTCATGAAACCAGTGCCTCACTTTACACTAAGCATCTTCCCATTAGACTCAGCATAACAGCAAGGCGAGTCGCTGAGGGGATATTTAATAATATGCTTTAGTCAATGTAAGACACAGCTGTCCATCGACTTGTGCCCAGGGTTTGTCCCGGAAGAGAGGACACAAGTCAGTCTGGACGTATCGCAATCATTTTCAAGGAGAAGTCAAATATACGGTACAACGTCATTCAATATCACATGCATTTAACTAAGTCTCTGTAGAGTCAGCGCAATCAGTTTGCTTTGGTTCTTGCCACATGTCGCAGATGGTAAAATAGGTCTGATAACGTTCATCACGTCTGCTTTGGACATCGCTCTGTAAATTTTATTAAGGCTCTTATGGGACCTTGGATGTTACCCGATACAATGTAAGTCGACGGATGCCTGTATATCAAAATAAAACGTTGTTATGTATGATTGAATCAGGCTACAGATCAACTTGTATCAGAAACAAATTATATATGATATTGTAAACGACAGTTCTTAGTCACTCTAAAAATCGGAACCTTAACCAAGCCAGATATCACAGGAACCTTAACCAAGCCAGATATCACAGGCACAGATCAGACAGAAAGACTTTACTCATACTCATCATCAATGCGCCATTTTTATTAAATGTGTTTCAGTTCATCATGATGCAAAAGAGAGACTTGGTCCGATATCCCATATTGATGTTTACATATCCCCCAGTGAAGCGCCCCCAGCAGGCAAAGAGCGGCAAGGCGCTTAGCCTGTTATTCAGCCGCGATTAGAGCTCTACGCCCGTTGCTGCCTCACAGCGCTCCCTCAGAGGATTTCCCAAACAGGGGGGCAGTCTCCACACCAAGCCGGGTGCCTGTCTGGGAGTCTTGGGGTGGGGGGGGGGTGTTTTTGCTTGAGGCTGGAGGAGGAAACATCCAATGAAAGCCTGGCAGCAAATTCAACATTAAAAATGCAATCCGGGATTCCACAACGCAGACACTACGTGGATTAAGATAAAGTCGATAAAGCATTTAACCCGTGATTTCTTAGACAGCTGCTACGTGGTGTTTTTAGGATGAAATAAGTCAAATAATGTAGCCCAGCTAAAAACCCAGAGGAGGGATTAAGATTTCGGGCTCAGACATGGTCTAAAGTTTTTTGCTTGAAGAATTGAAGGTTCTGCAGCTTCGCTTTTTGCATGTGACTTGACATGGTTTGCGGAGTCCGCTTTGTGCAAGTGTGATGTCATGAAGTCATGTGACCGGTGGTCACCCCACTATCAACAACTAGGGCTGCGGCCAGCCAAGTCCGCTGCTCCTCATTCAGATTCCCTCAGCCGATGTGACTTGTCAGTCTGCTTCCCTGCCCTGGGTCCAGTCAGTCCCGTAACCCAGTTTCTTAATCCTATCCCTGGGGACCCACAGACAGCCAACTTTTTTGACTGATTGTGGGTCCCCGAGGACCGGCTTCAGAAACACAGCCATACCTGACGGCAGCTAAGGACTAGTGAAACGGTAACTGACATGGCCGCAGACTTCGATTTCCAAACGACGAGTGATTCACAGAGGGCTTCACCTGCAGCTTTTTGTGCATGGGGAGACTGAGTTACTTGCTGTTTCCAGGAGGACAGGCGTGTCACTCCAGGTTTTACGAACGATATAGTCACTCGGTCATGGATATACAGCTCTTTTTCCCTACAACTGGGGCTAACTGAGGTGCATCTATGAACAGCATGAATCTTGACCTATCAGACGAGTCGTATCCAGGCTGGCTTTCCGAGATGGACGCCAAGCAGCGGTGTGCAGAACAAGACTTCAGGAGGCTCTGGGTGGGATTACTGAGTACTGTCAATCAGGGCCTGGTTTAACCCAACGGGAAGCAGGTTAAATCAGCCGGTGACTGACAGCTCACTATAACCACCACCCACTGAGCCTTGAAGCCTCACTCTGCTCACCACTATCACAAAAATAAATGACATGAGATGCTGTCCACACTGGCAGCAATCGCTCTAACGAGAGGACAGGTACGAGCCACCATTCTGTGTATTTTAAACATTTTTCCCAATAATTGGGAAATCCCCTTCTGAAGGCAACATTTGATAAAATACAGAACTGTTTTAGTAGCTGGAAATGAAAGCTACCTTAAACTTAAAAAGCATCTTGAAATAGCATTAGAAGACAGTATTTCCCAGAGTGTGATTCTCAGAGTGTGATTCCCAGAGTGTGATTCTCAGAGTGTGATTCCCAGTGTGGGTATACATTTTTCTGCAGCCCTGGCTGTTTGTGATCACACACTCTGCTCTAAATGCACAGTCTGATTCAGTATCTGCATGGCAATGGCAGTAATAATGGGCACCAAAAGACAGCTGGTATTTCAACCCCCCCCCCCCACCTTCCCCACCCAGAGATTCATGTAAAGCATTTGTAAAAGGCCACATTCCAACCAGAGCACACCTAGTCAGATATCAAAGAAAAAACAGCAGTATTACATTATTATATATCTGTCATTATGTCATTTACCAGCTAGTGCAATTATTAATGAAGAAATGAAGGTTCTGCAGCTTCGCTTTTACAGTATATTTTCAAAATATCATATTTTTCATCAACTTATCAACTTTTATATTTTTATATTATTTTTAAATTTTTTTATAAGAATCATTTTACTGTGCAAATTACATATAGGTCATATTATGGTAGTTGTGAGGATTTGCTTTGTGCGCTCGTACATTAAAATATAAAAGTTTAAAAGCTGTTTATAAATGTTTGTTTAATATCCATATAATTGACACACAGACGCTTGGATCTCAGTGTCAGCTGCCAGTTTAGTGACAGATTCAGCCACATTTTTTTTTTTTTGCAGTGCTGAACTGTTCACACCAGGTTAAGCATGTAACAGCCTTCATGTCCATCCTGAGAAGCTTCCCTGTCCCTATGGCCCAGTGATAAGGAGGGTCAAAGGCTGGAGGGGACCGAGCATCTTTCCGATGGAGGGCAAAACAAAGGAACGATGTCTCTGCCCTGAGGTCCGTCAGCGAGATCACGAGAAGGAAACAGATGCTCCAGATAAAAGCTGTGGCGGTGGCCTCCGCTACAGCGACTTCCTGTCCCAGTCGGTCCTGGTGGAAATGCCATTTCACTTATGATCCCATATTGAAAGAAGCCAAATAACAAGAGGATAAATCATTCAGCCTCGCCTGGCTGGATCTCTCCGATGGTTGCCTGCATGGAACGTTGCGCTAAGTCTTTATTTAAACAGACATGCGCGAACACCGTGATGTAGGCCTATAGAAGTCGCCTGTGAAGTTTGGAAGAAACGCAATAGGAAAATATCACTTTGAGTCAAGTTAAGCTGGTTTCATAGGGACACGAAATTACAGACAACCAAGAACGCAGGGCAACATACTGTACAGACAGTGAGTTACAGGGGGAGGGTTTTCACAGGATGTGCCAAACAGGGGGCTGGACACAGGGGTTTATATACATAGTGCAATATGCATGTAAACAATAAGTAACACAGCAGCAGTATTATGGAGGGAATAAATGTAGTGAATATAGTGTAAACATCCAGTGCTCATTTACGATAAACATTCACCATTGTCTTATTATGTGATCCATAATATAAATACGATTTCAAATGAACAGGGCAAAAATCTGAGATCTGCTGTATCATAAACACTAGGTTTTTCATCCAACAAGCTTCACATAAATCATAATGCATAACGCATGGCTGTAAATATGGATGTATGAAATATGCAGCCCATTCTGCTCAGAAACAGGAAATACTATTACAGTAATCAGCAGAATTCCTAAGACGAACCGGGAGGAATAATTCTTCCCTTTGGGAGCTCTAATGCAAGTGCGTGGCGTGTTCGGTGGGAATAGTTTTGATTCTCTCTTAGCTGAGCCAAAGCACTGCCGTGCATGCTCTGTGCATGCTCTGTGCATGATGCTCTGTGCATGCTCTGTGCATGATGCTCTGTGCATGCTCTGTGCATGATGCTCTGTGCATGCTCTGTGCATGAT
>JAODKE010000001.1:15314041-15345117 GCA_026779605.1 Mormyrus hasselquistii
GCTCTGTGCATGTACCGCTGGCATGTTCTTGGACACATATGTGGTGTGAATTTCATAAAAAATGTAATGAGTGAAAGCGAGCCGCCCTTCTGACAGGAGCCGGAGACGGACATGGAGGGAATCCCGTTCGAGAGCAGCGGGTTGGAACGGCGATGTTCCATCTGTCCATGATCCAGGCCGTCTGAAAAAACACCAAGCTGGGAATTCCTGGGCTGATAAGGCGCTTTGAACATGCGGCTGGTGACGGCTCTGGGGCCGCTGCCACCAGATAGGCCCCATTTTAATGGCCTCTCTGGGACTCTGATGCTGCGTGGACAGGACACCCTCTCAGCACATCAATCACCGCCACAGATACAGCAACATGCAGTCAAGGCAACTGCTGACCTTACAGAGCTGCCAAAAAAAAAACACACACACACACACATAACCAAGAACTCAGCTGTGCTGCAGAAAATATCATGCAAAAGAGATATGATATGTCTGTTTTGTTCTCCTGGATACCACACAAAACATCTATGTTCCTCTTATGCCAAATAATCTTCAGGAGGTTCAGGTGGATTTAGGACATTAATCTTATATAATCTAATAAAGCCATTGTCTGAGTTCAATTTCACCATCTCACAACGCATCATAGTTTATAATCTTCGGCGATACTCTACAACCGAGGTCTTTCTTAAATGGGGGCAGTGGAGCAGCTCAGATTCTTCTTCTGACCTCCGTTGCTCATCCGCCTCCAGAAAAACCTGCAATTTCTCCAGACTCACTAATCTCCCTTCTTAAATCTACTTCTAAGCTGCTCAATGCTCCAACATCAGTACAAATCATCAGTAGACTTTACTGTGTTCAGCATTAAAAATCCAATGGTTCCCCAGGGCAACAGAAACTCATGTTTATATTTATGGAAGCTTGCTGACAAAGTAAATAAACAACTTGTCATTGATTTCACTCATAATGAGGGTTAGACTGAAGAAATGGATGCTGTTTCTCCACTGAAGTGCTCAGTGGCTCAGAAGAGCAGTCAGATATGATCATCTTAGTGGCAGTAAGCCTGGTCTTCATTTCTGCTCCATGATTTACACTAACTAAGCCCTAGAAGAAAGTGCTATCAATCCAGGCTTAGGGTAGGTGATGAAAGCATGAGGCGGTCACTTCACCTCGGAACTGTGTATCTACTCACTGTGCCCACAAACAAAACAACACATGCATGCATAACACCACAAGGCACCATCGACAGCAACAGCATGATGACATCACAAGACGCTCCCACAGGGACCCTGTAATGAATAAGCTATTTGGATGGATGGAGGGATGGATAGATGAATACAGGCATACATGGAAAGACGTTCCAGTGACATCACAGGTGATGCTCATAACTAACAGTTCCAAGTGTGATATGACTTAGCCTACCATAGCCTTTGCCACTGTAGAACAGCATGTTAATAGTGTTTGATCGTTAATTTATTGATCTAGTATAATTCTACATCGAATTATCTAGGTCCTGTTACAGTTTTAAAAGGCTTCACATGTATTGATGGATTGAACTAACATTGACACTAACAGAACCTGTGACCTTCACCAGGGTTAGAGGATGGATGGTTGGATGATTCTAACAGTAAAAAAGTGGAGTACAGCAAATTAATTTTTTTCCTTAAAATGCATTTAGAAAACTTTACCTGGTGATCTGGGGGAAAAAAGGAATTAAGATTCTTTCAATTAGCTTCAGAGTAATGAAAGCTCTTAACAAGCTCTTGAGTATAAAGACGGTCACTCTGGCACTCTTTCCGTCAGAAACCATGTCTCATTATTCCTACTCAGTGTTTATGGTACGAAACGCCAACATTCTTCTCTCTTTGAAGCAGCTGAAAGAGATTATTCAGTGCACTGGGAACTGGAGCCTTGACAAGTGCTCTACTATGATATTTAGCAGAGATTACAGCAGTGTGGGGGATTGATATTGGGAAACAGTTCGGGCATTTTTCACCCATCACTGGGCCATTTTAACGTTTGAACAGGGCATCAGTAGAGTGAGCCGTTGCTATCTTATGTTTGCTGGTGGTCACTGAAGATTTGTGTTTGTCACAAACAGCACTTCAAAGAAACATATTTTATCATTCAAGAAACCTCCAATTTAAACATGCCTTAGAGCAAAGGTCTCCAACTCCAGTCCTGGAGAGCTACTTCCCAGAACGATTTCAATTCTACCTGGCTTCTGATGAGCTACACCTGTTCTCAAGACGCATCAGAAACCAGGTAGAATAGAAAACCTGCTGGATGGTAGCTTTCCAGGACCAGGGTTGGAGATCCCGACCTTAGAGACTATAGTAGATGGTACCAAAATGTTTATATGTAATGGCACCAGATTACCCATTGGGGGCAGTGTGGCAGCTAATGACCCTGCCTTGCTGATTGGATCACTATGATGGGCCTCTGAACACATAGCTTTGCGCTGAAGTTTAAGCCCGATTTCCATTTGCATTAAGCAGTTAAGGGCACTTTGGATCTCCAAGCTGCTCTGCAATTATCTGAGGTGACTTCTGGCTTCTGTACCAGAGCAGGCTTCTCCCATTCTCTTGTCTTTCCCCATTATCTCCTGAGTACTGGTTTCTCTTCTCCAGAGACGCCTCTCCAAGGATCCATCTTGCGGTTCAGTATAACTGACAAGAAACAGGCAGATTATAAACATACCGAATGAACAAAGGAAAAAGATATCTGAGACCCTGTGAGCGAGTCGCTATCTAACGCCGGTTAAATATGCTCTTCTGCTGAAATGTAGTTTTCCAAGATGCTGTCCAGCAAATCGTACACATGGCAGGGAAAGCCTCTTTTTTTATGGAAACAGCACAAATGCCCGGACATCCACATTATGTTCTGACTTTTCACAAAGCTGTTGCTGGTGTATAAGAAACTTCATTCCAAACCCACCATGACAGTATGTGCCAAGGCAGATGTACAGAAGGACTCTGATCCCTGTGCGACTCTCTGGAACACTGAAAGGAAAACGCATGAGTGCTTCATTCATTTTGAACATGCAGGTTTCCACTGTCAGAGGTATTGCCTGTGACTTGTCCCATGAGTCAGCACGTTTATTTCAGGAGCATTAACATTGAAACTCCTGGGATTAGATTCCTGTGACCCCAAGTAATGTGTGGGGTTCATTTTTCCCATAACTAGTCCTGACACTGAGCACCAATAAAATGTGAGCTGAAAATGCAAAGTAGATATTTTGCCTGAACACTGAGCTTATAAATTACACATCTAATAAAACTGAAAGAAATCATAATCAGAAATTCATATTAACAGAAAGACGGAAACGTAAAATAACACGAGGAATGATAAATATAGAAAATATAGGAAGAGAATTCTGTTATTATACCGAGAAATTAATTTGCACGAGCTGGTATTGATGGTATTGATGAGTTTGTGGAACAATCTTCAGATTAGCTTTGTGTGTGTAGAGACTGCAGTCCTTCTCCTGCAATTCAGCAAGAAACACTTACAATCCTCAGTTCGCATTACAAAGACACAGCATTCACTGGGACTGCTGGCACTCTGCCTTAGTTTTAATAGTACGAGTCGTGAGATAATCATCGTGTTTCAAAGCAGAGAATTAACATGCACGTTCCTCTATCCAACCTGCGGAGGAACATTTAACCACAGCAAGAAAACCTTGGGCATTCGTATGGGTGACACAAAGTCATGTGAATGTGGCTGGTAGTGAGGGTGGATTGGGGGAGTGGGGGGGGAGGCATATCCCAGCAGTCACACGGCCTTGAACAGCTGTCACAAAACAAAAAAGTGACACAAAAATCAAAAAGTATTGGTTTGTCTGAAACACAAGGTGCACAGCCAAGGCAACATGAAATATTTACAGGTCCAACACATAAAGGTTTAACTCCTCTATAATAGAATATATAAGGTGTGGTGAGGCCTACTTACAGTCTAATAAAGTTATTTACAGTTTAGTGAAAGTAGATTAGGAGAACTGAGTTTGGGTGTGTCAGGGTGAAAGAAGCGGACTGAGCCGTAACTCATAAAGCTGCAGTACCAGAGCATGTGATTCTGTAGCAAATAGGACTGGAATCCTTATTCCCTGCGCAGACACATTTGGTAATAAGACAAAAGTGGTAATTAGCAAACGGCCGGGTACTGCAGCCCATTAGCGGTCGCCAGTGATGGCTGATCGTCAGATACCGTGAATTGCCATTAAAATGTTGGGTTTGGACTTTCCATCCGCAAGGGAGGCGGCGATTTCTGGCTGTAACATACCAATAATCAATAATGCAAGAAGAACAGACCTTTTCCTGAGGATTCCTGTTAAATGCTTTTAAAAGCCATATATCAAGCCAACTGCTTTATCAGTGGTCTACTGTGAAGTAGAAATCTGCAGTTTTCTGGATAATAGTTTTTTAGCTTCACAACGGCGGTACTATTGTGTAAGTTATCGCTAAATGCTCTGCTTCACATTTGTGAAGGTACCCCCCACTCAGCAGTTCTCTAAGGGTGTAAACCCTTGGAAGCTGTCCAGTGATTCAGGGGCGGGGTGGGAGGCCGTAATCACCTCCCCGCTTGACGTGACCCTGCCTGATGAATCGGAGACGCTGGTCCAGGGGGGCAATCGGCCACAGGCTGCCATTAGAGTGACAAGGCCGTCCATCATCCTGAATAAGTAATGAGGTGATTAGTGACAGCGAGTGCATTAGCACATTAAACACCTGCTTAATATACATACATATTCATCTCTTAACAATAACACACACACAGACAGACAAACAGACAAACCGATAGATAGATAGATAGATAGATAGATAGATAGATAGATAGATAGATAGATAGATAGATAGATAGATAGATAGATAGATCTTAAATCCAAAATAATTTTAACATAATCTGGTGTTTTCCCCATTGACTTAATAAATGCTATCACTGGATGCATTTATGCTTGCCTTTCTTACACATTCAGGTAGGCAAGGTGCAGTAAACAGGAGACCCTGTAAGCGGCTTGGATGATGGTGCTAAATTGGTGCCGTTTTGCTACTTAGGCCAGCTGGGCGGCATAATTACGAGGCGGCTTTGTGGCAAATGCCCTCGTTAGCAGATTTTCTGAGGTGGTATATTTCTGGGCTTAAAAGACAGGCAGCTCCCTCAGGGTCTGCTGGAGAGTCATTCATGAGAGGGGCACTCTGTCCATGGTGCGGGAAGATTTGCAATTTGAAAATATCACTATGACATTTACGGGGGATCCATTCCGAGGGAGAGAAACGGCGGCCTCCGAATAATGGCTGGCGGCCGCTCCGGGATTCCGCCACATCAGACGGCTCCTTTGAAACATTTACAGAAGTCACTCGTCTTGAAAGCAGACCTCGTCTCTTTCAGCGATAAGAGGCGCGGTAGACCACAGTCGCCCGGCGAGATTGATCCTTTTAACACCGGGATGACTAGCCTCAGAGATGTGAAGCGATATTTCGCAGTGAGACGCAAAGTCGAGCGGCGTTAGAGGACGCAGCCTCGCCGTCGTCGATGATATCAGCGACGGAGCAGGACCTGGTGGAGCACGTCGACTTTCTTACAGCAATATGTGTCTGAAAATTATGAGCCATTGCGCCTGCAGATGAATTAAGAACGTCAAGATGAACAGAGGCCAGGCAGAGACTCGGCTACTGTTTAGCATGGACACATCAGGAAGATGGGACCCATACACTGTGCAGGGAACAGAGACAGAGAGCTTGGGCCGAAGAGTGAAACCAAGACAAACGATGCTGTCTTTGCCATTTCCACAAGTACATGTACATTAGAATGAGCTCATTTTGCATATGCCATCTTGCTCATATATATATAGAGGTGAGCATAAGGCCTGGGATCTGTGCGCAGGGTCAGCCATCCATCCTGCAACCCTGCAGCAATTTTCAGGACCAGATATGAATTTTATGGTGCTTTGAACCACTGACCGTCTGATCACAGGCACAGAGGCCAACACCTCCTCCCGATTATTATTCAGCAGATCACTGTAGGGGGTTCTACAGCTTCAGGTTCCTCTGCCACAGCACCCAGGATCAAACCGCATATCCGGTGGAATTAGGGGCCGCGTGAGGGAAAGCTCTCGCATCCCTCCCGCCCGTGTTTTCTTCTGCTGTGCTTGGCAGCGTGTGTTTCCAGATCAATCACCTCTCATTCTAATCACTTCCAGTTATATCAGTCTCCAAATAAATGACACCGGTCACAGAGATAAATCAATAGGTGCTGGTTCTAACCCAGGGGCCTCGTTCCTTAAAGTGATTTGTTGTTACTGGGGTTGGGGAAGGTGCACTTTCTGATTTCTTTAAATGTTTTTTAGAGGGTAAATGTCGCTTTGCTGTTTTACTCCTGCCTTCTCATCTGCAGATAGAAGTATTGTCTGCAGCTATGTTCATTTTAGGGCTTCCCTTCAGTTGAATGTGTCATCCTGGAATCGGGAGGTGCTGGAACACTGCAGAAAGGCTTGGAAGACCCCCACACTGCTTGTTGGAAACATTTCACTTAGCTCAGCTATGAAACTCTGAAAGTGTGTCGAATCGGGAGGCTTTCTGAACAGCACGTGTGATTCTTCTTGGGACCTGGACCTGAAATGTTTTATTATAAAACTGACATTCAAATTCCTGCCTAAAATGGACTTTGTCAAGTGAGGCAGCATGCAGACAGTCTTCCGTTAGTTTCCAGCGAGGCCTAGGTTTGCGTCTCCGCAAGTCGGCCGTAAACAGGGGAGGGGCCGGCTTCATTTTCATTCCTTCAGCAATGATTCACACATGACTAATGTTTAATTAAATCCTCCTCAAACAGAAATCACATTATTCAGCCTAGGAGAATGCAGGGGCTTAGCCACACCTCCCTTTTAAACACAAACTTCTTGTTATGGTTTGAAATATTTGCTTCAAGTCATTTTCCAACAGTTTCAGGCCCTGTAAGGAGGAAAACCCCAAAGTTATTCATAACCAAGAAGCAGATCTGCCAAATTAAACAGGTTTTACAAAGTACTGGTATCTCACACACCTCTAATTTCACCAGCATTCGTGAATCCTCACACCCATATAATCTCTTCAGAGAACTATTTTTGAAATAATATGTAGAACTTCTAGGAATCATTGCAAGTTGAATTCATGTAATATTTTCAATATATGCATTGGGAGCGGGTTAGATGTCAGTACTGTGAGTACTCACTTTGATGGTGATTTGTATCACCGCTCCCTGTGTAGGAAGCATCACAGGGATGATTACGGTCATTTCAATGACCACAGTCACTATTACTGGTGAACTGGTTATAATGAGTAATATAAGCAATCGCCATGCTGTTTACTCAGTAGTGCATAAAATAAAAAGCTTAAGGCTCACAGGGCAGGTTCTGGATCTTTGTTCTCTTATAAAGCAAGTGCCTGTCATCCAGGTCCAGCGAGTCTGTTTCATGCAAATGCAAAGTGATTTCACCTCGGTTTGCAATGCCAACTCTTTACATAAAACCATACGCGTACTGTATGTGTGTGTGTGCACACATGTGTGTGTACATATGTGCGTGTATCTGCGCGTGTGCATGTACGTGTATGTGCATGAATTTGTATACGCCCAGGTGCGTGTGTGTGCACACATGTGCTTGTGTGTGCATGTATATCTATGTATTTGTGTGCATGCAGGTGCGTGTGTGTACACATGTACGTGTGTGTCTGTGTGTGCATTTATGTGTATGTATTTGTGTGCGTCCAGGTGCGTGTGTGTGTGCCTGTATGTGTATGTATTTGTGTGCATGCAGGTGCGCGTGTGTACACACATGTGCGTGTGTGTGAGCATGTATGTGTATACGTATTTGTGTGCATGCTGGTGCATGTGTGTGTACACGCATGTGTGTATGTGTGTGTACATGTGCACATGCAGCCGTGAGCACATACATGATGGCTATAAAGCCTTTCGGTCCCGAATTTTATGGCATATCATTCAACTTATATTCATAATGAATATATATATATATATACTCACAGAAATGTATGCTTTACGTATAATACGGGGATGCTAAGAGTCAGGGGCGTTGTAGTGGGGGGAAAAAGGGGACTGAGTTACCAGGGCCCCATGTGGGGGGAGGGCCCCTAAGGAATCTGGGATTTTTTTGGGGGGGGGGGAATGAGCACTGTTTGTGCATAGGGCCCAGAATTTGGTGCTACACCCCTGCTAAGAGTTAGTAAACATGTGGCGTGTTTACTCAGACACTCTGTGACAGAGTCGGGTCGGCTCCAGCGTACGCCTGGCAGCGCGTGACTCAGAGCAGCCGTTGGTTACCATGGTTACGTGCCACCGCTGACCCGGCGCCGGGCACAGAAAGCAGGTATGAATTCCGCGGTAGAGATTCGGAAAGTCTGTGTTATGTCCACGGCGAGCCCCCAACCCCCCCCTCTCCGCCCTCCCCAGGGCTAAAATAATCTACTACGTACACCTCAGAGGTTCCAGGATAAGAAATAATAATTTGAAAAATATTTGCACAACAAGCTCCTTACAAATGTTACGCACAAATGGAAACTTTGGATGGAATGACAGAAAATAAAATTAACTGCTTGCAGTAATATTTCAGTAAATATAAATAAACCGCAGGAAACTTTCATCTCCATCGTTTTGATCTACAACCGTCCTGATTTTGCTAATCCGCAACATTTAAATTATAATATAAATTAAAATATCATATATTCTGAATTTAAAGATGACAATAGTAATCTAATTTTTTTTTTTTTAAATGTGATCGATTAAATGACTTTTCAAAGTATGTCCTAGACCAGATACGGTACTAAACAATCTCATAAAATATTACTTATGCTCCAGACATTTTTATATTCTCAGTTGCTGTACAATCCAATTATTAAAATGTACAGTTCTATATATTATATCCATACAGTTCTATATTCATTATTATTTCGATTCGGTACACAGAGGGTTAAACATTTCTCTGAGTCAGCCGTAGTTCTCCATGGACGTCTCTAGGGATATGTAGTTTGTTCCCATACGCTTATTGTCCAGCAAAAACAGTGGAAAATGAGACTTTCCCATCCGTGCTTTTGAGTAGCTTTGAAACCCTAGGAAATAATAAATAAATGGCTCTAAGAAGGCTTGATACTGGTGGGCGGGGCCGAGAGCAATGATGTCATAATTGGCAGCTGGATTGTTGACAGTCGATTCAAATTTAAAAGCCCTGCAGGTTTACCGCTTTTGTGTCTTTAATTTCATGGTAAACAGAGTAAAACAATCTCATATTTTAAGTCAGATGTGTGGTGCTGCACAGAACATACTGAGACTCACATTCACGTTATAAAACAAAGAATCTCCAAGCAGAATACTTTAAACGCCCATAAAAACTTAGAAGAAACAACCCATGACTCATAAAACTGGTCATTGGCATTGATTTCGCTGAGGCAAACATTATCTCATGCGACAGATCGATGCGCTGGTTTTATAATGCAGTGACTAACATACATTAAATAAATCGTTTGCATGGACGCAAAAGGCATCCCGTGATGTTTAAGTATAGGCTCTTGGATACACTTATTTACACAAAGTGAGTGGTGAACGTTGATTTGGTAAACCTCCGCGCCGTAAACAGAGTAGTTGAGCGATGTGTCACTGCGAAAGGAGTACACAAATAGAAAGGTGTTTTTTTTAAAAAAAAAAAAAATTTTTAAAAATCCAGCCAAAGCTGTAAACGCGTGCTAAACCGTTTAGTTTTAGAGTGGGACTCACAGAAAACCACCTCTCAAACTTACCTTTTATAGGTTTGTATGCATAAATCTATCCATTTCGCCTTGTACCACATAGAATGTATCTACAGACTAGTTTCACAATTTCATTTACGACTATGTACATCTCCCGCTATTTTCATTCCATTTTTGGACACCCTTGCTTTTCACTGTGTATGATATCATCTCACTTTGTCCTGAGTTTTGTACATATGTTTGTATCTGAGCTCTTAATGACACTATGTTGCTGCATGCAAGTGAATTTTTCTCCGGGATCAATATAATATAACTTTCCACCTATCTCTGCATGAATATACAGTACTACTATTATTAAAAATAATCTTAAAGTAAGCTCTTTATATGAGCCTCTTGCTCTGATGATAAAATAACCACATACTAACCATATACATACAGTTCCACCGTAAAAATAGTATGTAAACAGAAGACCTGTTTATGTGACAACAGGGACTCCCCCAGCTAGCCTCTGAATCAGTGTGCCTTTTTTGTTCTGGTTATTAGTAAGTAATCAGGGGGTTGGTTAAGAAAGATTGATCTATTTTAGGAACTTTGCAAGTGTCTAACAATTAAAAATATGAGTAATAATAATAATAACAATAAACACATCACCTTGGTACCCAGCTCGCAAGGCTAGGGGAACACCATATTCCCTGCTGTATCCGCCCATATAAACAGGACAGGCCATTTCTGTCAGCACTTTGGCGCTGATTCAGAGTCCCGTGTGTCATCAAGGGATATCCCTGCTGACTCCACTGCACCCCGCCCTGAGATGCTGAACCACACCCAGGTGGAAAAGACTCCTCTATCATTAGCACTGAACACTTTTAGCCCAAATGCGAAGAAAGTTCGCCGTGGCATACATCTGTCCATTCAACCCCCCCTCCCCCCCAGTTAGATGTTTTTCCCCAACCCCACAATTATGGCGGCTGGTATCTCGCCTGCAAATTGCACTGAGGAATTCTGGGGTTATGGGAGCTAGGGTAGGGTACCAACTAAGCTATGCTATTAGATTGGCTAAGCTACACCAGTTGTCCAAACAACTACATACTATACAAAGAGTACAACTAAGTATGGAGGTGTTTCCAGGACACTTCGGTAACGTATTTTGATCAGGAATTCCTGTTACGCAAGAGGCTGGACCCTGTGCCATCTGTCACCTTCCTGGACGTGATAGTAATCGCTTGTGGAACAAATGACCTAGCCATTGCTTTAAGTTCTCTTTCATTTGGCTTCATTACTTTTTAAACAGGATGCGACTGTGTGGAACAAATGCGTTTCTCATTCGTTGATTCTTTCATTTTTAATTTCTTCTTTTCTCCACATAGGGGCCTAGCGATAAAGATGTTTGAGCTAAATTCTGGGATAGGCTCCAGACTGCCCCCACCCCAGTCACCCTGGCCAGGATAAGCGCTCGGACGGATGGATGGGATTCCACGATACACTCCATACCTCACATTTTCTCTTAGTGATACGATGAGAGGTTCACTCTCCAGGATAATCCCACAGCTGGTATGTGCGTGTGTGTGTGTGTGTGTGTGGGGGGGGGGTGGAATCCCTAGGGACAGGAAGTCCTTACTTTTGTGTCTCCATAGATACTAATGACGGCCACTGTGCGCAAAAAGGGAACAAACAGAAAACATGTTTCCCTAGCCTGACCAGAGTGTGTAACACAGTATTTTCACGGGCCGATTTGTTTGTGTCCATCTGTCTAGGAAGTAATTTGGCAGCCTAGACTGTCACGGCATTAAAAGGGTTTCGTGCCTCAATCACGGTGTTCATTATATTCGCTCGACAATTTATAATTTTTTTTCTTCAAATACCCAGTGTCCATGGCGACTCAGCTCATTTCCGATTATGCAATTTGGATGTTAATTACTGTCACAACAATGCATGTTAATTATTGTTACAAAGTTGAGAAAAATAATATAGAAATTGATGCATCGACTCATTCAATTCACTCTTGACTTGCACTCTCCGTAATTTGATTTTGCTTCCAATAGGAAATAAATTTTACATTCAAAATATTGACTTCCTTTTTTTTAATGAAGGACAAAGTAATTAGTAAATAAAACATTATAAAACATTAGGATTCCAACACTTCATGTTTCAGCTAGATTTTCAATACTACGTTATGTATAATAACCATATGTTCGGCGCAACTAGCATGAGTGTTTCATCAGTGTTTCTTAAAAACAGCCAAGTGCTTAAAAGTAGCTACAGATTTTGTGTGTCAGTTTTTCTGTTGGCTTTATTAGATCCTGAAAGGCTTTCAGAATGAGGAACAGTGAAACAGAAGGCCAGAACACTGTGGCCGAAATATGACTTCTGTTTATGAGACATGTGTGTTTGCTTTGACCCCGTTGCTATGGCATCCGCTAGATAAACGATCTGGAAACACTTCTGGTTCAGCCGTAACTACAGACTCTTTATTGGCAAGTCTGCCAGCGTACGGTGGGCGAGTTCTGGTTTCCGTCTCTGTCACACTAAAGATGCAAATTCATGCTGGTTTTGGTATATAAATAGGTGCGACTGACGCCATTCACCACCACTGTCATCGAGTACTTATATTCATAAACAGACGTCGCCATGGCGACCTTCGCATTCCCCGAAAAAAACAGATACAGTTACCAGGAATTCCCTCTTCGGAACCCTCTTTGTTTCATGCAAGTTAAACACTAATGTGAACATTCCCCGGACCGGGCACTAAGCATGCAAGCTTCAGAGTTTAAAACAGCCTTTCTTGCAGACCCGGTTTGTGGTAGCCAACAGCGGAGCAACTTTCATGCAGTACTTTGTTTCAGATCTGCATAGGGGTCTGTAGCTGCAGCCTGTGGTAATGCAAGTAAAATGTCTGCACCGGGTATAATGTTCCATGGCAAGTGGGTCGTGCGACAGTTGTGGGTGCAGCCTTTGGTATTTTGGCTGTGGGATGCAAATATCAATATAATTTCTCATCTTTTACTGGACCAGTTCACAACTACTGTACTTTACGCAAATCACCACTTCCTCATAAAGTCGGTAGGAGTTGATTGAAAATCCACGGTTGAAAGGCCGTATTTGCCCCAATAAAGTGGCTTTTGGGAGCTGCATGGCATATCAGGACGTTACTTTTTTTCGATGGGAATGTTATCCCACGGCAAACACATGCATCCGAGTGATTATTTTGACAAGACACCCAAAGGACCAGCCCCGCTGTTTCTAGGATTTCCGTTTCGGTGGGAAATATTCCATTAGTGGCTTTTGAGAGAGGAACAGACCGCGGGGGCGTGTGGCCTTTGTGGTGGTTGGGGGCTCTCCTATCGGGAAATGGAGTACACAGGCACCAGTCTGTGTGAATGGAGCCCCCCCCCTCCACTAAGGGAATTCCTTGGCATATATTCACAATTTGTCCTGGGGAGGAAATGACCAGGGGATGGAGGCGGGGGTGGGGGGCATGACATATTTGGAGTGAAGGGGAGGGAATAGATGTCTAAGTATTAGGAGTATTAGGAGTATTAGGAAGGCAAGTTTAAATTTTATCACCTCAGAGACCATAATAATGTTTTTTTTTGGCTGCTAGATATCAGATAAAGACGGAAATTCATGTCAGAACTGAGAGGCCAAAGTCTGAGCTGCCAGCTGTTGTCTTTTCTGTTGTGTCCCAGATGAGACAGAGACAACAAGCTTATCAAACTGATTGCTGGATACCATTTTTGTATGTTCTGTCGCAGGAATAAGCAAAGGAAACATGTTACTACTTCTTACAGGGTTATGATGAATGTGTTTGTTTGCAAAAACCTACATCCTCTGTGGCAGTCCTTCTAACCACACTCTTCGAGGTCCTGGGGGGTTTGCGTGCGTGTGTGTATATGTGCATGCGTGTGACACGGAAAGCTCCAGAGTACATAGTTATTCTGTGCCGATCGTCTGTCATAAAAGCATTTTTCTAATTGAACGTGTGGCCTGCGGAAAAGCTGCCCAAGCACAGTCTTCTCCCTTTGATCTTGCAGGGGTTCACCCATAAACGCAGCCATTGGGTACCGGATGGGCGGTTTTGCAGCCAGCGGGTCTGTGACTTCCTGTTAGGAACAGGAAGTCAGAAGTGGAATGTAGCGAAGCAGCTGCTCTTCATGTGTGCAGGTACTCTTTGATCTTGTAGTACTATAGCAAAGCCAAACCAGTTAAAGTATAGTGCTCTGGTAATATATTGCAGCGATTTGTCAGTTTAGAGCGTAAAAATGGATTTATTCCTTCAGTTTCACAGGGTAGCTGTAAATTTTGGCTCATGCTGTCTTCTTTCAACAGTGCTTATTATTTTATTCTGTGAATGTTCAAATTATTAATCGGACTTACAGTCTTAGAAACTATTCTTCATGTTTTTCCATTCTTTATAAGTTTCATTATAAAACTACATGCATTTTTTGCCATATAAATACAACTATAGAAATATAAGTCTTCCAGTGACTTATCTGGTACATGTACACACATAATCCTGCTCATGTTTCTCTGCTTGCAGAGAGGGTGGAATTCCTGTGCCTTACATACTGAGAGAGAATGAAGACAACAGCAAATCACTGATGACATAAGATCCATGGAACAAGCAGCAAACCACGGGGCCTTGAAGGCAGCCAGTCTGTGGCAGTGGAACAGAAACCGGGCTCATCAATCTTTATTAGGTTAGCTGTACCACAGCTTAGTAACGATGTAGCCACAGGCCAAATTCTTGGCCTGACCTTTTCCTGCTCTCTCCGTGTGACCTTCACTGCCGGACCGAGGGACGACTATCCGGGAGAAGCAGAGCCATGAGGCGAGGACACGTGGCCTCACGACGGCGGCGATCTAAACGCGAAGCAGTGTCTGAGTCTTATCAAACGTGGGCCTGACCGTAATCCCGTCTGACCGATTTACTGAACAGACGAGTATTAAGAATGATCTTTGGGGTGAGATTTATGACCACATAGAGATTCGCCCACAGTGTGCTTAATATCTGCAGCTCAAATGAGATCCAGATGGAAAATGGCCATAAGTTTATTATAGTGTCATATCTGGAAATTTCTCTGGGGGGTGGGCAAATTTCAAACATTAGTTCAGATAGCCAGGCCATCCGCAGATGTGTGTCAAAACTACTGGATGAAGTTTGAAGAAAACATTTTGTTCTCCTCTAAATTGTTTTAATTTGGAGGGTCCTACTTTATCATTGTTGATCTAAAGAAAATTACTAGTCAAGCTATACTACACAAGTGCTGCCAACTCATAAAAATAGCCTAGCGTGAGCTTTTTAGATTGAGGGGGTGTCATCGCAAATTTCTGAGTGGGGGGTATGGGGTGAAATTGTAGACACGGTGACTGATGTTCGGGGGGTGGGGATGGGGGGGGTGGGTATTTATAACAGTTGCTTTTGAGACGGTAATATAACAGGATGGTAGCTGGAAGATCAGACGTAAGTATGACATGATAAATGACACTGTGAGAAAAACACAGCATGCAGAACAGCTGGGGCCGCCGCGGGCGGGGCCCGGGGCCTGAGAAATCCCTCCCCATGCGTCAGGTTGGGGGGGCCCCCATCCAGCTTTTGAATCAGCACATTTTTCTCCATAAGCCTAAACATTAATGGCACCTATGCATCTACATGGAGAGTTTATCTGTTTCTTTAAAGAAAACCCAAACAAATCCAATTATGTTCCTAATTTTTTGGAGTCATCTTACCCCCCCCCCCCCCTTTATGGCAGCCCTGTGCGGAATGGAATTTCCGACTTGCAGACTGGAAACAGGGGGCGTGCATGTGTATGTGCAGGGGGGTCGGGGGGCGGGGGGAGCATAGTGGGCCCCGTCCTAACCTGTCCACCTATTATGAAACGAACATCTCCATCACGCCTGCTCATTCTAGAACTTTCCACGGCCTGCATTCTTTTATATGTTTATGTCTCTGGAGTTACCATTATGTAAGCTTGGGGTGAATCCTTGTTTAGGACGGCAGAAAAATTGAAAGAAAATGATAAAAAAAAAAAAAAAATAACACAGAAAGATACTTTAGTAATGTGCATGTGTTACGTTCCACCATTACCCGTGTGTTCCGTTTGCCCGAGAGGCCCTGAGGACGAGAGGCCCTGAGGACAAGAGGCCCTGGGGACGAGAGGCCCTGAGGACAAGAGGCCCTGAGGAAGACAAAAGGCCTGAACGAGGCACAAATGGATGAGACTGGAATGCTAATACTATTGCCAGGTTTTGAATAAGGAACAAATTAAAGAGAAATTATTCCCACCTACTTATTAATCCTGTGAAAGAATTCCTAGCATCCATATTTAATGTGTGTTTACCCTCGGGGGGGCGCCAAGGTTCATGGGGTCAGCTGACGGAGTAATGAGCTTAGCCCCTCCCACCCTGAGGGGCCAATTCCAGCTCACCCATAGAATTAGTAACAAATAGGCCCTGGGTCATTTGTTAAGTGGCCTGTTGACTTTGTTTAAGCTCTGCAGTACTTACTGCTCTCGATTGGCGCTGTGCAGCGATAGCAGAGGGACCTGTGTGATGGCACAGAGGTGTGTAGTGTGGTGGAGAGTTTCCCCTGACGATGGTGAGCCTCCTGAAGCGATGAAGGGGACCCCTTTGATGATGTTGAGATTTGCATACGAACTGGAAGATCCCAGAATGCTGGAGAGGCTCCCATTATGGTGGAGTAGCTTGGAAGATGATGGAGAGAGATGGAGAGAGAGAGAGGTGTCTAGTGTGAAGCCATCAGCTCTTGAGAAAGCCTCCTCAAGGTTAACTCTTCGGAGGCTGTGCGTTAATCTAGGCAGAACAGTCATCACAGAGACCACCATGTCAGTGGCACACACACCAAGAAATGGGATGACGTGGGATTTAACACCAAGTCTGGGTCACATGTTAATGGTCTCTGCACAAATTTATAGAGATGTACAAGAGGATTCTGGGTAAAAAAAGAGGAAATACCTGGCACTTAAGACAATAGCTTAACGAGTGACACCTGGGCTTGTAGGTGATAATTACAAGCGTCACCATACTGGAGCGTGCTTACATCTAGTTCATGATGAGTAGACCGTCCCCGAAAGCCCCTCACCAACTCAACATGCTCTCAACACACTATGGCATGCGCACGTGTCACGTGGATGGCAAACCCTATTTTTATAGATTTCCCTGAGCACAAATCCCCAGTGTGCGCGGCTCGGCCTCTAATGCTACATGACTCATAATAAATGGTCTCTTAGTGATTTTACTCAGATCAGCTTTTCAGTATCAATTATTTCACATGTTTCCGAGGGCAGAGGACTTTATGGTTGCATTGCTTAAGTGCCAGGAAAGATATATTACTTTAGCACAGATATTAAAACCCTATATTATGGGCTACAAGTGTCCAGAGGCTACAGTCTTTGGTAAACTGCAGTATTCAGTAATGTTCTTTCATCATTCACAAAAAGAATACAAAACAGTAAAACTTGAGCAAGTGTTCATGTTATTTCACATTGTGGGGCTGCAGAATTTTCCAGAGAAAATTAACACGGTATTATGGAGCCAATTACCTTTGCAATGGTAAATTTGTAATGCTGTTTTTCTCCATTTTCTCATTTTTATATTTTTCTATCCTCCTATTATCAAACTATTTAATCTTCATTCATAGTGTCAGCTCCATTTGGATTACTGAAGGAATTATGAATTATAAACTTGTCAACACTGGCTTTTCAAAACCTCTGATTTTCTATACACTCACAGAGCACCCAATCCTGCACTTGAAGCTGGACTTCAATCTACATTTACACTGTTAGCATTCGGACATAGCGGCGTGAATAAAAATACCATGCAGACCTATTTACGTGCTAAAAAACATTCTATTTTGAAAAGTATTTATGTAGTGGTTTCAGCAAATTCATCTGCATGCCAACTCCAAACAAGGAATGTTTGTCATTCGTTTTGAGGGTTACTGAAGACACAAAAATGCTTCACTTTATGCGTCTGCTGTCACTGTAACAAAACAGAAACTAGAACCCAGATTTTGTTGGTAGATGACAAGGATCATAAAGCTGGAAGCAGTCAGGGGGCTTCTGCCATAAAGACGACATGAAATAGGATGTTGGAAACAACCGTTAGAAGACAATATGAGATTATAGGGTGAGTTTTGACATTTACATCACCAAATAATTCCTTAAACTCGTCAGGGACTGTTATCAGGCAGGGTAAAGGCCACGCTTGTGTCAGATGGCAAATTTAATGAGGCCCTGCTTAGCTGCCGATCTGTGCCTTTGCCCAGATATGCCCAATATCGAAGATGCACTGGAGCTCATTGCAGAAGCTTCTGAGATATGCTACACTGTCTGCGGAACTGGATGTATGCGGTTTGCATGTGACTGCTGTGTGTAGCTGCTGAATTCCAGCATCACGTCCCTCCTGTTCTGGAGTCACCATGGTTTGTAGGTTTAAGCTCGGCTTGAAATGAAGGTGGAACAGGGATACCTAATCGCCCCAAACGTCCTCAAGTGCACCAGCAAAGAAGCATGTTGTCAGTGTCAGTGATTTACAGAACACCCTTTTACCTGACCTCTCCAAATGTAAATATATATTTCTGATAAATTCCCAAGGACGTAAGAGAGCATTTATTCCGCATTTGTAAATGTCAGCACGGCAGATGATGCATTGCTAAACACAGTAGTTAACATCAAAATTGCATCTCCGAGTGTTCATATGATGACAAAAATTAATCCACCAAACCGACCCAAGGCATCGCCACATTTCCGGCTAGACGTGTCACACTTCTAAAAACAACATTTGTATTCTCAATATGTGCCTCTTTTGTTAGTTTTTTATATAAATCGCCAACAGCATCTGCCCCTGGAGGCAGGCCAGCCCCAGAACCCTTGCTATCTTTCCATCACCGGACAATTTAATACTTGCCGTCTGCGAGCCAGCAAGCACACTACGCCCGGTCGAGTGCTATGACCTGGGTGAGGCTGTCGGGAGGCGCCAAGGTCACCTGCAGCCTTTGGTGTGTACGGGAGAGGGAAATATTCCCATTAAGGGCCCTTTGCATTCTTGGAATTTTGGAAACAGAGCTCTAGAATTTACAGTGCAACTTTGAGTAAGAATGCTTATAAACTTAAATGCATATCTAAAAGAATCCAGAAGCCAGACGGACACAAAATATAAGCATTTGTGAATGCATGTGTTGCGTGTGATGTTTTTGCATCCCTTATTCCTGATCCCGCAGGGTCAGGTGCATGACATCACACCCCCAAAAATGCTCTGTGATCCTCCAACCTCCCCAGGGCAGGGCCTCACACCCCAGTGCCTGGGCAATCGCTCATCTCAGCACGAGAATCACTTGCTCCCTCTCCCCCATGAACGTCCTGATTGTTGCTGGAATTGGAGCAGCGCTCCGAAATCAAAGGCCACGGCCCGCGACATTGTTCTAGCCAGGCGCCCCCCTCCCCCCCCCCCCCCATTATGGGTGGTTTAAAATGCATCTAGAATGAAAGAAGGCACTATTTAGCAAGCGAGTAACAACAAGCAGAAGTGGAAAAAAAGGAAAAAATGAAATAAAAACCTGCAGTGTGTTGCCAGAAAGCAGCAATGGCACAATGAGGCTACAGTCCCTGAAATACATGTGGGGGGGCTTGTCTATAGCGCCTTTCACATGCATCGACTCTCCACTCTGGAGTGATAAAACTGAAATGAGGGGGAACATGGTTTCCCATGGGAAAGGGGGCGGACCGCAAGGCACCCAGAATATCACTTGGGAGAAGGACCCGACGGATTCAGCCACTGTTTCGGCGGAAGCGGGACCTCAGCTCTACAGACGAGTTACTATGTCACTTGCGTTGCTGCTGTCTCACCCCCGTACATATGTGCCGCTAACTCTCTGTCCTACGGGATCAGACTCCCAGTTAGAGGGAAGCTTCCCTGATGATGAAACCCGGGGTCACGTACCCAGAAGTGCAGGGGAATCCCGGGGTCACGTACCCAGAACTGCATGGGAATCCCGGGGTCACGTACCCAGAAATGCAGGGGAATGCTTCACCCCTAAGCTCTAGGGCTAAAATGCAACAGCATGAGTGGCTTTGTGAATTCAGAGTGTCGGAATCAGAATCACTTTTATTATTGGTATGTATGCATGCATGTACCTGGAATGCCACTGCAGTCACAAGGACTTAACAAATAAAAACACTAAAGACGCTTATGACGATGAAACACAAGGTGAAACAGATGACAGTATAACATGAGGAAGCTGCACAAGAAAAACAAGACAAAACAATAGAGTATAAATAATTACCCAGTCATAGACTCTAATCATACCTAATTAAGATAGATAAGAAGTGTGTGGAGTAAATGGAGTAATGTCAGGCCTGCAGCTGCGGAAATGTAAATAAGATTACTAAGGACTTCGCCTGCAAAAAAGGCCGTGCTGCAAATAAAGCAAAAACATTTGTTTCGCGGTTTAGCTTAAGAAACAGAAAGATGATTGTAGCGCTTATCGCAATTTTTAATTGTAGTGATCTGCTGAACCATTAAATGGTCTGGCAGATTGCATCTCTACTTTCTGCCTCTTTATTAACTCCTGATTAGTCCCCCCCACACTTTTAACAAGAAGATTGCCGCGCCCTAACGACTTTCCGGGAAGGAGCCACTGCTTGGGATCGCCGTGGCCTGCGTACGCGGGATGTAAACACATGCGCACGCAAAATCGACTGCCACTGACATCGCTGTCATTATTTTCCGGTTTAATCCGACGCCAGCACTGTTAATTTTCTAATTAAGGAGATAAGAAAATGGTCATGGGCGGAATTCCGATGGCAGGAAAATTGCCTTTTTCCTCTGTTTCACCACTGAGGAATCTCGCAGCAGTCCGGAGCATCACTCATGGAGATGACAGATTCCCCATGGCCGAACTCAGTGGCCGCGGTTTCCATTCTGCTCGCCTTTACATTATTGTCCGAGATGAGAAGGCCGTATGCCGACGCGGGATTAGATAACGGGAATGCCGCTCTGAGTCATTCAGACAGAGCTTGTGTCCATCCATTCACTCTTTTTTTCCCTCCATCCCAGCAGACAAAAGCAAACGCAGTCACTGTGTCACCAGCCAGCGTGACACGGGCTTTCGCACGATCAAAAGGGCTAGTGGAGCATGATGTGACCGCATCCGCACAGCCGAATGCATGCCACCCAGCTTGAGAATGTTAAATCCCACTTCTGACTGCTCGTGCCTTCTCATACACAGCAGAAAACACCTGATACGATGCCAGTTAACTGTGCTGATGAAGATCCCCTCCAAAGACTAAAGCTACATGTCTCTCCGTGCTTTTTATTAAAGTTGGTTTTAAGCTGGTTATACATCCTTCTGGGTGACTTTTAAGAGAGCAGCTGGTGTACAGCAGCTCCTTAGTGAATATTAAATGCAATGGTTTCGATTTGCTTTTAAAACAGCGGCACCATGGCAATAAAAACATTATTCAAAGACAGAAAAGTGTGGGTGAAATGAACACATAAACAGATAAAGGTTTTGGGCTATTTGCATGCAGATGTAAGGAGAATAACCTCGCAATGTCCACGTCAGGCAGGAATAACCCTTCTCGCGACATTCGTCTCTCCCCCTGTCCCGTCGCCACCTGGGATAGCGACAAGAACAACAAAAGGACTGCAGAACCCGGGTATCACTTGAGAATAATCATCCACATCAGGAACACTTATGACCTTAGAATTATGACAGCCATGCTGTCATAAGACCGATAGCCTCCCCAGATATGTCCAGGAGGTAATCAGACACAGCCCAAGTGCATCTGCAGCAATGAGTCAAACCCAAAAGGTAAGGTGAGGACTCTGCCCCAGGGGCCCGGGTGCGAGCCGGGTGGAATGTCTCACTGGCTGTCTGAGCGGGGGCCGTCAAAACCGGCGCCCTTGTGAGGCATCCAGGACATGTTATGTCGGAGGGGGGCAGAGGGGGTGACACAACTGTGATAATGAAAAATGACAGACTTGTAGGTTTACTTTACAGCTGGGCATAATTAAAGCCACAAGAGTAAATTCTCTCCCCCATGCCCCCCCCCCCCCCCCGTCCCCAAAATCCAAAAGGCACTATTTTATGCAACAATAATATCTATTCAAACTGCAACTATAATACATATGAAATCATCCATGAAAACAAAAACAAAACACTGTTTCTCGGGATTAAACTGGTTCTTGGAATTGTTCTGAGATGGAACTTTCCAGCCTGCATAGAAGGACACTGTCACACAACCCAGACATGCGTGTGCATTCCTCCATCCCCCAGTGCTCTGAGATCAGCCTGAGGGACGCCACTTTGTAGCGATAGCGTGGCTGTAGTCCTGGGGTCCTCAGTCAGGATCCTCTGAATTACACTCCTAAGACCTATAACTATATCATCCAATGACGCCATCTTTGTAGTGATAAAGGAGACGACAGTTACACTTTAATTATTTTTTTTCAGCAGATGTTCTTGTCCAAAGTGATGTACAAGTGAAGCAAACAGCATATTACAAACATATATACTGTGAAGGGGTCGTCAAGGCTGAGCTTCCTGTGAATGCCCAGGTACATGTGAGCATTACTGGAGGGAGAGCTGCACATCTTCCAAACAAAACAGGGCACTGACTAAACGAAAGAAAAACGAGTGCAGACATTAAAAGTAACATTTGACCTTATTAGCATTACGGTTAATATTGTTTGTTCGATCTGCAAGCAAAACAAAGCCGCACAGCTTGTTATAGATAAAAAATCTCCTTTTCCGTAGGGTGCATCCTGCCTTCTGAAAATGGCCCTTCATTCGTTTCAGATGGCTTTTTACCTCCGAAATCATACAACCCCCTTGATTAAAGGCAGTTAATAAGGAGAGTGAAACTGCATGGATAACATTCGAAGGGACGCTCCCTGAAAGCCGTCCCCAGAACGTGCGTGGGGCCCCTTTTATCTTGGCCTCCCGCCTGCCCGCTCGCCATTGTTTTCCTCCACGGGAAAATAACCACTTTCATCTCCGTAATGCGTCGGGCACTTTTAAACAAACCCCGCTCGCCAGTGACCCAGATTCGTCGCCGTGCAGTCAGCGAATAATAGACGGCAGCTCACAAAGCGTTTTAATCTTTAATAGCGGAGGAAGATGGTTTAAAAAGGCGGCCGTGAGCCAGGCCTGGTTATGATAGGCACATTTACCATGCACTATGCACCCAGTGTGAATAAAATATTCATACGTTACTGATCGAGCAGAGTGATAAATGGCATTAACCTCCAAAGGTGCGGTGGGTTTTGTCAGCGCTGACGTACATTCAGACGTGGACTATTGTGCTGTGCCAGGATGAGCAATACATGTAATCCCTACAAAGATCATGTACAGTCCTCCACATAACTGGAGGTGAGCTTCATATGACACAGTGTGGTTGTATTTAAGATTCTGGGCGTTTTGCAGAGCAAATAAACTAAAATACGACAAACCTACTTCCATGTTTTTTTATGAAGGCAGGATCAAACTGCCCCCTGAGTGACTGGGTTTAAGGGCGTTGTTTCCAGACCCACTGCTGGGCCTCGGATTTGAACTAGCAACCGTCAGATCAAGAGCACAGCATTCTAACCCCACTGAGCTACATAGTGCAAGCACACCCATGCTTGATGAATGAGATAGTGTACACTTATAAGCTATATTTACAGTAGATTAATAGCAGGGGATGATGTCTCTGTCATTTTTGTGTAATGTATGCAGATATTTGACAAAAATAAAAACACGCGGTACCCTGGTATGACCCAAAAAGGTCAGTCAGATACAGCCAACGTTCTCCCTTTGCTCTTGTCCAGATCATATTTAATAAAACGTCATATTCAAAAAAAATTGCATAATGCTTTTAACTGCATGGTGAGAGGGATGTGTCATTTTCCATTATTCCGGCTATCGGATCCAAACTTGATTTTTAAAAGGTTAATGCCCCCCCTTTGCAAAACAGAAAGCAAATATTTAGAAGCAGCCTTTTCCAATCAGAAAATAGCAGACTAATTCTGATATATCCTAATAACATTTTGACAAAGGCTAATTAGATAGAAACTGAGGATGCAGAGTCCATGCGAAGCGTAGGCATTCCTCAGGGAAGTCCGGAACAGCGGCCAGCTAACGGTGCGCCGCCGCCTATCGGGAGGAAAACGCGTCTTACCCGCCGCATGCTCCAATCTTGAAGCAAGTCACTATAAATCATTAAAACGTGGGAGTGTCGCGCAAACAGGCACCGGCTTTGAAACGCATGTAGCGCGCACTGCTACGGATAATCCTAAATTTAGATTTGCCGAGACTCTATAACTCAACGGAAAACCTTAGTACCACACATGCCTACATGCTCAATCACACAGGCAGCATAGAGTACTAACTAAAACGGCCACAAACCCGGCAGCCCCAGACCAACATGAGAAAGCAGCGGGATCCCCTGACAGGCCCACTTACACCCTCCCTGGGTGCACAGACCAATCAGCTGGGCTTCTTGCCTGAGGAGGCTGCTGATCAATCGCTATGGAGACACGAATGCTGGCCCTGTGCTGTCCACCCCCCCACCCCCCTTCCCCATTGGCTCAGAGCCCCTTGTTAACTGCAGTCAATGCCCTTTCCTATTGCCAAATGCTCTAAGTTGCTTGGGTATTGCTTTGGGCAGATATTTTCAAGTCTTTCCAAATATTCACCATGTGATTAAAGTCAAGCCTTTGATTGGACCATTCCAGGACATCCATTTCCTGCCTCTTAGCAAACAGATAGCATTGCTTTTGCAGTAAGAAGAGGCAATAAGTATCTTTTATCTTTGTTTTATATTGTATGAACCTGATGTCAGTGAGTGTAAATGCAGTGAACAAAAGGTTATTGGTTGAAATCTCAGAATTGGCAGAGTGATTTCACTGTTAACCCCTAACAACTCTAGGGACCGCCTGACCCTGCTTTCTGAAAAATGTGCATCGCTTAAGATAAAAGTGTCTGCTAAATACATGAAATTGTAAAAAGTTTGCTGCCAGGGCCTCAGCAGGAAAGCAAGGGCTTAGGGGTCCTGACTTACTGAGACGTTGTGCGGTTTCTCGGCTTTCAACAAAGTGTCGTGCGCTAGGGAGGCTAGTGCGGTTAGGGCAGTTAGTGACGCACCCTCCAAACATGCAGCATGATCTAACCGGGTCAGAACCCCTTACGGTCCAGCAGCACAGCTCCTCGAAAATGGTGAGTTCATCTCCTGAAAAGATGGCTTTTCTGGGAAGGCCCCATCTTCCTGAGGCCGTAAAGGATGAGACTTCCCCTGGACGGCGTGCTGGAGAATGTTAAGCTGAGTTTAATACTGAGCACGGCATCTGCACACCTCATGGTATAAATAAGAAATTTAAATGAGAGCTGTGATCAAAGACCTGCCAGCTACCTTTTTCTCATCTGCATAATTTACAGGCAAGGCTGTATTTCAAGAAGTGCCATTTCCCCCTAATTGGGTCCTTGTTGCCTTGTTCCTTTGTGTTAAATAGTGCTGCGCTTCCGGAAGATTCTGCTGTAGATGGCTTTGCATCATTCACTAAAGGGGACACAAGCTTTACAAGAAAGATTACATTTTTTAATCTGGACAGACCTGCATTTCATTGGACCCCTTTTAAAATGATTTTTAATCTTTTTTTTTTTTTCTTCACTCCATCTGTAACTGTTACACACTGGAGTGATACTCCATTCGCTCTGGGCTTATCACCTTTAAAAATGGGGGTGAACTATAAAGACCAACCAGCCTCATTTTAAAACAAGCCCCTGTCCCTCATTGTCACCTAATTGCATTATATAGCAGTATACCTCCCGCCAAATGCCTCTTAATCCAATAAGTTAGAATATATAACCTTATACCTTTTTTGACCTTGAACTAATCCCTCTTTCAAAAAACAGGCTAGAATCAAAACTGAAAATATATGCAAGACTTTCTCACGTTATAGACAGGATGTTTTGCATACTGTAGGAATTATAACTATATTAAAAGTACCCAGAGGAATCACAGTCAGTATGAATAGCAACGTTCTCACGCCAATGTTCATTTCAGGTGCTTCAAATAGCCTTTTTTGCGCCCTGATTCTTGATATCTTCTGGTTGTTGGTCATATTTCCCAAAATTCACCGCGTTGGGCGTGGATGCTCTGGCCTTTATTTCTAGGCCTTTATTCTCCATCACGTCTTGCTGTGTCTCCCTGCCAGTACCTTAACCTGACCACATTGTCCTTGCCTGTGTGCTGTAGCCCCATAAAGATAAACGTGAAACAAATAACATCCATGCGTGGATACTGACCGCCCTCATCGCCGCACGCCTGCCCGGCTTTATCTTTTAATATCCTACCGTTTATCCGGATGAATGATCGTTTGCACGGGGTCAATAAATCATAGCCGGCTTTGTTCGGAACTGAACACACGGCACATGTGTTTATTTTTGAAATCTGTTTGTTCGCTGGGGTCAGAACAAATGACACTATGCTACAGACATTTCAGTGGAGCAAAAGTAAGGATTCTTTATTTGGTCTTTTGTGGTACTTATTTTTAACTGTACAACGCATGCTGTTTTATGATCACATTAGATTTAGAGCCATTGTTATTCATGATAATAGATTTCATTAAGGGAAAATGGAATAACTTAGATGTTATTTGCATGCATGGACAGAAAGTCAGATGTCAGCATTACTGCGTACCAGTATATCTGGTTCATGAAGACAAATATCACACAAAGCTGATTCTGTAAAATTCTCCTTTCAGAGACAGATTCAAATAGAAAAGGGCACTTTTCAGAAAAATGCTTTAGCCAAGTGATGTGGAAAATGACCAATTGGCAAATCCAGCTCAGCCATAATATGATCAGGCCTGAAACGTAACTTTTCCTTGTAAACACAGATGTCCTCCAGATATTACATTAAATAGCTGATTTTTCAGCGTGCATCATACTTTTTCATAAGACCTTTAAAACATGGCATGATTCTAAAAGAATAATAATTAGATAGTATGAATATTAAGAATCTAAGCTATGATTTTCCTGATCCCAGTGGTCAGGCATTATCAATCGCTGACTGACTGAAGTATCAGTCATGCCGATCACCATTGTACAGGTGAATACAGTCCTCCAGGAATCCCACAGGTCAGTAGGAGTCATGGGTAAGACAAGATGGATTTCAGCAGCCAGTCTAGACAGAAGAGCACCAATTAAATGTGAAAAAGAGTCCCGTGATCCAAGGCATCCCTAACCATGAATGAGCTTCAGTGCCTGTGCTTTCAATCAAGGAGCTCCATCCAGTTAGGGATTCTGCATTAATATTCATCTACTTTCATTGGTTCTGACACACTTTGGGTCCACACTCTTGCAGATCTGTTCTCCATCCCGGTGAGCTCTCCTCTGAAGCCTGTGAGGCAGATTTTTCGCCTCAGAGAGGGGGAAGAACGTGGGCTGTCAGAGTTCTGTCTTTAGGGGCGCCGTTGGTCTGGACTGAGGCGAAAGGCACTGTTAGCTGGCGCTGCGGGAAGCCGTGTCAAACCCCCGCGGCTCCTGCAGATGCGCTTCCATTCCTGTCCCGCTGACAGCCTCCGACGGCTCGTCACGTCACATCTCGGTTTCTCCATGTCCCCCGCCCCCAGCCCACGGTTTATCTGAAGCTAACCAGGATTAAAATGCATGCCGTTTCAATTGAAATAACCAAATATTTATAGCTAAGGTGCTGACTATAATGTCCCTTTGAGACCTGATGATCAGTTACCTTTGTCCAGATGCTTAATCTTTGTATTTAGCAACCAGAGTCAATCCTATGGGTGACATTTGCACCCACCCCCCCTCCAGTGTAGCTCCAGTGGTACATCCATAAATAAATTTCATGAGGCATTCAGCAACCCTATCAATAGGCCAACTGTTGAGGGGTTGGGGTGGGGGTGACTGCAGGGACGGGGGTGTTTCCTGCCCGTAATTTTACTACCCGTCTGCATGGACTTCAATCACCAAATCAATCTCCAGGTAATCGACCCTTCTTTACATTTCCCGTTAATTCGTCCTGAAGCTTTGGATTATTTTGGACGAGCTGAGACACACTATGGGTATTTGGGGGGTCAGGCAGCATCCCATGGAACTGTCAGCTATTTCAGTTAGCTAACACTTCCAGCATGCATCAGGAAGGGCTGGGAAGCCTGGGAGACATCTGATCTCATCAACCGTACGTGATGCGTAATCAGAGCATTTCCCGTATCTCTGAGCAGAGGACGCCTCTCTCTCTCGCTCTCTCTCTCTCTCTCGAGCTTCGGAGATCCTTCCTAACTGCCATCGATTGTTTTTTTTCCTTCCTTGAATCAGGTTCATCAGATGCAGTAGTTCAGCTTCTTAGTGTCTTTGAGACTGACAGTTTTAAGCCTCGCTTTATTGGCTGCGGCCGCAACTGATTTAATTTAATGAGTATTATAAATTGAAACAAGCACCTGTTAATAGTGCAGGGCAGACAGCTGTGATGGGGTGTACATGCAGCTGGATTTAGGTGTGGCCGGTGAACTTCTCGGGCAGCGGGTCACTATAAAATGCATTGTATCTGATAGAGGAACACTCCAGCCCTTTCAAAGTGGCCTAGGATTCCCGGTATGCGCGCCAGATCTCTGAGATCTGATTAGATAAGCTGCTGCAAAGAATGCATGGATGGATGATATGGCAAAGAGTCAAACAAGTTGTAAAATAAATAACTTCTTTAAACATAGACTGGGGGCAGCGTTCCTTCTAGGAACATGATCTCACGGTGCGGATCGTTCACCTGGATCTTCACATTCCTCCCGGACAGCGTGAACCCGACTGACGCCTAGCAGCACGGATATAATTACACAACAACACTCTTATGCAATACAACCGGGCAGTAATGAAAGGCATCAACCAATAGTTACACCAGCACATACAGTAATCATTCTGCGATGGTGATCATAGTAAAATAACAGTTTTATTGTACAATAATTTCCCAAAGTTCAAAACGGACGTTGTTTTTAACACTGCCGGTGTACGAGCTGGAATTCCATCTGCTGCCAAACATTCCTGTTACGCTTTCTAAACACAGCACATAGCTTTAGAGAACCTCCCCCTTAGTGAACTCCCCTCCCCCCCCCGCCTCAATTCAAATAGTACAAATTATTCAGGCAGGACTTAAAGTGCAGCCTTTGTGTGTGGCAGGTTTGGGCAACATTGTAACTACAGCGATATCATGACTTTGGCACGAAACTGCGAAGCTGATTTCTCAACAAATACTGGTTCTCTCTAAGAGGGGCTGAAATGGAATGATGCTGTATTTGTCATTTGTATTAGTACAAGAACAGGTACTTTGGAATGTGTATTTTATCGCCTTTTTTGAGACATGGAAACACATACAGAGGTGGGAGCAAAGCTTGGGGCCTGAGTGCGGGGCAATTGTCAGAATTTGTCAGAAAAGTCCAGTTAAATAAATGCTTGATTTATTGATGTTTTATTTCTATCCGATTTGATGCTTTTTTTTTTCAAAAAGAGAACTCAGACGAAGATCGTTGATTCCCGTCAATCCTCAAGGAAAATGACGTGCAGAGATTTCACGTTTGTCGATGCCTGAGCCCCAATGTCCTGCAGAGTCCTGGGCAGTTAGCAGAGATTTCACGTTTGAAGTCGGTGCCTGAGCCCCAATGTCCTGCAGAGTCCTGGGCAGTTAGCGGTGGCTCTCGTTTTCATAATGAGATGGTCAAACGCTGATCTGGGAAATGTTAACATCCAGTGAGAAGGGGGACAATGAGCAGAATGACGATGCTGTTCACTTATCTCCAAATCAGACCTTATGGCTGTCAAAGAATTTATGGGGTATCTGGCTGAAATTCCTGATGGGTGGAATGTTACGTGTCTGAGACGCTGGAATATGTGCAGGTTATCATCAAATGGGCAACCCCCCCATATCACCCTTGTCATGTTGGAAATGTAGAGGCAGAGCCCACTGAGAAGATACAGGCTGCAAGAGGTTGCCTCTCCCCATGTGCCCCCCCCCCCCCCTTCTCAAGATCCTTTCTGTTTCTGTCTCAGATCCGGGACAAACAGGAAGGAGCGACGGTGGGGAAGGAAGTTCGACAATCAGACCTCAGCGCGGAATTCCGACAAGATGTTTTTTTTTACAGCTCATTCTGGGTTAAGTTAAAAAAATACAATGCATCAGACATCATAACCCGGATAGTATCAAGGCGTGAAACTGCGTAGAAGGCGATGGAGGGAGTGACACACAGCATCAGCAGCAGGATCGTGGATGTCTGCTCGAAGGCTGCTGGCCCTCCATTGCACTGAATTTTTGCTACCATCACACATTGTTTGCAGATTGCACAGATCATACGCCTGTTTTTCCCCTCCAGCTTTTCCGAGGACTTCTCCTTTTCCGATTTTTATGTCTGGAAAGTTCCATGTACTGTTTAATCGCACTAGTTATTTACTTATTATATTTGGTGCCTATTTTCAAACTCTGAATTATCTCGTTTTTATTCGTCAAATTATACGTTGGTATGAGGTGAAATGACGCAGAATGACGTGATTTTTCCCCCAAAATCCGAAATCTTTAAATTAGAACTTCTTTTGACTGACATTTCTTTAAATGGACATGTGAAACACAGGCTCGCTGAACGAGACCCAGTACTGGTCACTAAACGGACCTCGTCATCACATGGGTTAACTGCTCCTATTATTTTCTGGCAAAATATAGCTCAGGCTCATCGTACAGAACCGCAAAACATTTCAGGCATGTGGGCAAACAGGGTGGAATATTGCGACAGCCTTGAGGAACAAAAAACGGGACTGGGAACAAGGAAGAAACCACAGACAAAAAACTGGCTGTAATGACGATGTCACCACATCTAGGAAGAGATAGGAGGAGGCTCTGATGTCAGAGTTGGGGCAAAGGAGAGAGATACGGCTGAGGGTGACATCCTGACAATCAGCAAATGCACGACAGACCCAGGACGTGACAGACCGGAAAGAGCGCGCGTGCGCATCCGGCACGGAGTAATGAGAGGTGACAGGCGCGAGCGTCACTTTTACACGGGATATTTTCGCTCCTCTTCAACTGTTTCCCTGTGTTAAAAAACATGGGATCAAGTGGAGAAAAAAATAGTACAATGTACAGGCAGACAGTCATTTGCAGCACTGTTCCTATGAGGATATGTCAGTGCTGATGGGAAGTCAACACCGCCTCGGTGAAACCAGTACGGAGCACGCCTGCATTGTCTTTATACCGTCTCACTATTTTATATATATATATATATATATATCTACAGACACACATATTGCACACACATTCCCTGTATTTGTGTGTGTATAATTATATATATATACGTGTTTGTACATCGCAC
>JAODKE010000001.1:15345217-15388788 GCA_026779605.1 Mormyrus hasselquistii
ATACAGGATACTGACAAATAAGTGTGTCGGACCTTGTAGCTAAAATGAATGGGAAATAATATGTTTTCCTCCCTTCAGCGATACATCATTCATGTATTTGTCTCCTGCTATCACGTTGCCTTTAAATATTTCCATATACACACATACATGATCCTTCTCATTCTAGATGGAACAGTGCCAGGAATCTATGAATCTTTAAGAGTTCAGTCAAACACTTTGTGATGTTACCGCTGAGAGTAACCTTCATGTCCTGTGATATTTCCTTGACGGTATATTAGGAGTCTTCAGTGTCATTTCCCTTAGGTGGACATTGAGACTAACAAAAGTCAGTAAACTGTCCAGCTTCATCATTGTTTTACCAATGTATTGTTCTGATGCATGTAGCTAGATTTTACGATCTGGTAGCTGCCCCTCCTAGCTCTTCCTTTGTATTGCCCCTCTGTGGCTGATATGCACAGAGACGAAGCTAATGCTTTATTCCAAGGCTAGTAAAGCAATAGCCAATTGAGAAAATGCTAATTGAAATCGGGGGTTCTTCGATACATGAAAGAGTTAAGACTGCGCGCCAATCGCATTGGGAGTGGAAGTCCAAAGGACGGGGGTGGCGATCAAGGTCGCAGGGGTCACCGTGCTGTTCACTTCGCAGCTGCTTGTTAAATGATAACATACTTACACCTGAAGCACGGGTGAAACAACATATTGTAGAAATAATGACTGGAGATCGATGAAAATGAGACATTCTCTCAGCAGGCCTAAAGGACAGGAATTGGCAACCCGTGAAGTGAAGGAAGTTGGTCTAAGAATAGGATGAGGCAGCGGGGGGTTACCCATTGGCCGCTTCAAACAGGAAGTGGGCCAAGGGGGGAGGGGCTGGGATGTGGGTGATGAAATCAGACAGCGACCTTATGTGTTCATACAGGGAGGCGTGAAATTGATTCAAAGCCATGAACCTCCTACTGCTTAATCTCTTACTTCAAAAATGTATGTTATTTGATAAACATTCAATATGCCCTCTCTTTAGGGCTATAGAGAATGGTGATTGGTTTGTTTGTGCCAGTTTTACACACACACACACACACACACACACACACACACACATGTCTAAATTTCTGAATGGTATCTCTAATGCCCACAAAGGAATGTAAAGAATTTATGAGTCAGCTGGGAATTATCTGAGGTTTTAAATCGAACTTATCAACAGTATCAGTCAAGAGAAGAAGCAGTAAATCCTCTAGTTGCCTCATTTGAAGGTGTGGTGAGACGCTTCTGAATGATGTCACAGTTCTGTCTGACTCAGATCTACTTCTCAGATCCAGCTGGTCCTCCTGGGGGTCCCCGCTTTGATTTTAGCAGATGAGGTCTGGTGGTTCTTGTGACACCATCTCATTCACACCTGCTTTTTTCCCCTCCCAGCTAATTCAGTATCTTTTAGATCCATCCGGCCAAAATATGAGTCCAGATGCTCATGACCGCCAGGGAATTAAGACCTCTTTGATTAAAGACGGTTGTTTTGTTTGAATATAAATGCCAAAATATTGCTGCCCCAATGTCAGCCACTAAAACAGCCCTGATTACTTCGTCTCCCTCACCTTAAACACCTTCACATCACACCAATAACCTCTCAGGATCCAATCCAGAAACTAATTATTAAACTATTATTATCTGGCATCCCCCCTTGTGCGTACCCCCCCCTTGTGCGTACCCCCGCTTTGTGCGAACCCCCTCCTTGTGCGTACCCCCCCCTTGTGCGTACCCTCCCCTTGTGCGCACCCCCGCCTTGTGTACTATGAAATCCGGCCAAGGCTCCCAGTTCCTTGCCAACTCTGACCAGGACAAGTGGCTAAAATAAGGATGGATTGATTTTATTATATGCACCTTATTTAAAGCATAAACCGTGTAAAATGCCCCTACATCTTACTTTTAGAAGAATTAGACCGTCATATTATTTCTAAGAACATAGTACCATTAAAGGTGCTATACACAGTGGATTAATTTCATTTAAAGGCAAATCCTCTGCCTAAACTTATTCTGTACTGAAGGACAGTTGCCCGTTTTGACTGATTTATTTTATTTAATGTCTAGGCACGAACAAGGGCTCTTCATGTTAAAATAAGTGAGAAGTCAGTGGTTACGAAAGGTGACAAAATGAGTGGTGACAGCACACATTGTAGCCCAGTGATACAGATCTGTGACATTCAGTACACAAGAGCACATTTCCTGAAAGCAAATAGCAGCCCACAGGGATCAGGAAAAGGGTTTGGGTGTCAGCACTGAAGTCCTACAACAAAGGCACTTTCACACCAAGGCTTTTATATAAACCGGCATGCTTGGTGTCAGCTTTTGTTGTTATTTTTAATGGCATGTTGGCTTTTATTCAAAAAAGTTTGTTTTTCTTTTTTCTATTCCAGTCATTAGGAGAAGGATTTTCTTTTTTGCCCACCTGATTCAGATAATAAACACTAACCAATGGGATCATTTCATTTCATCATTTCATTTCTTCTCATTTTTGAAGAGGTTGCCGTGGGTAATGGGCTGGATCAGCATTCAGGTGCTGAGAGAGAGAAAACAGGGGCTGGTTTTCTGTGATTGGTAATCAGACATGAGTGAAGTGATAAAATGAGCCATCAGCTAGCTCCAGTGCAAGCCCCTTTATCTTAAACCCCACTACCCAGGATCCCCCCCCCCCCCCCAGGGACAGGAAGTCTACACCCGGAAGCTACACGTCTGCATGAGCAGATACCATAGGGTGATAAAATAACAGGTCTGAACTTCAACCCCCTGAAATTGTTTTGCTCCCAACTAGGCAAGCAACCGGTTAGTAAAATAATGAGTTTGAACCCCCTCGAAATTTGCCGGAACCCTCCCCCGCAATATTAATTTCTAGCTACAGGCCTGGTGACGGCTGCCAAACACTCCCCATTTGACAATTATTAGCTCCTACAACAAGACTGTGCCCAACTCTCAGATATCTGTTTAATAAGGGGAACCGGACAAGTCATGCAGCAGAGCGGTATCATGAAGGCCAGGAATGCCACCTGTCAGCGGTGAGGCCAGCGTCCCACTGAGACCACAGGATGCGCTCGAACACGGAAAATGTCATAGTTAATTATTGTGGCAACTGTTGTTGTCTAGATACGCTGTGGCATCAGCAATACAGGAACGAAGGACACGGCCCATTGGCGGCTGGGGAAGAGTAAAAGTAGCGGGAGCCCCTTTCAGCCCAAATGGAAGCATGCAAAATGAGTGGAGTGAGAGCATAGCGGAGATGGCGTACATTTCCCTATTACCCTGTGCACCTGGGCTACTCTTCCTATGCTGTCCTACTGCTGGAACCAAGAAGAGAAATCTACATAATACTATAGCCTCTGTCGCAGCTTAAAAATGCATATTTCAAGCCACTTTTAGATTGTGTGCCATAAGATTTTTGAAGCATTTTCTTGGTAATTTGTGTTAGATGATTGAATACGTTTCTAGTGCTCGCTGATAATGGGTTTAGGCATGGGCTCCCATGAGGTTTCCCGGAGGACTGGAATAGTTTTTGCTTTTTTGGCCAGATTAATGTTGCATCTGTTTCCTAAAGACTTTTATCATCAGGTAAACGATTCGTAGTTCGTACCGATAGCCACCGATCTTCTGCAAGTGCTGTTGACATCTCCATTGCTCACATCAACGGCCCATGATGTTATGGGCAATCCTGTGACATCATGAGATCACGTCGACACCCAATGTGACGTCATGAGATCTCGTCGACACCCAATCCTGTGATGTCATGAGATCACGTCGACACCCAATCCTGTGATGTCATGAGCTCACATCAACAACCAATCTGACAACAAGAGCTCATGTCAGCAGTCAGTCTCAAGACATCATGCTGTTAAACTCCATTGATAGTCAGACTTCAACAGAAAACCCATCATAGACGGATAACTGACAATACACTGACAATACACTATGCAAAGGCATATTATAAAATATTAAAAATGTGATATTCTGGGAATCCATTCCCAATTAAGTAATTAATTAATTAATTAATTAATTGTCAATCAATCGGTTAATTAATTTGTTGATTACTTAATTAATTTCGACGTGCCACTTCAGTGATAGGAGAAGTAATGTGAAGATTTCTTACATACAGCAGCATGTGCAAACAGGGTTCTACTGTTAGCAGGCAAACCTACACAGATATGTATGTGTCTGTTTAGCCTATGTTATGTAATTCTGCGGTTTCATGGAGATTACACGGAGACAGGATGAAGGATGCCTAACATCACACCGCAAGCCTCACTCTGTCTTACAGCCATTAGGCAGAGAGAGGCTAGTCTTTGGGCACCAACCTCAGCTCTGGGATTTAATAAATAGTATCTCTTCTGGAGTGATCATTCATCGCTGATATCTGAGTGAGCATTGCATACGTGTGCGACTCCCTGCTGCCAGACTGCAGGAGACAAAAGCTGCCTTTCGCAAGGCGCCTCTGGCTATATTTCCTGCACCATACACAGAGATTCCTAAAGACGCAATGGAATTGAAATTCACCCCTTTTGTGTCATGCAAACCAGATAAGGGGTGCACTTTGAAGAGATTTTTATATAGAAACTGCTAAATGCATTATATACCCCATACACAAATTTGATTTCATGTCAGATTAATGTTCATACAATAATCTTAATCAGCTGAAAGAGCTTTGTTACTGACTGAATTCAGCTGACTACAGATCATACACGGAAACATGAAATCATGAAAGTAAAGTATTATTAAATAGCTACAGTATGTAGTAACGTACCATTAACAAGAGTTAAGTTGTATGGATGAATGGATGACTTAAAACAATAAATACGTTTATTCTGAGATCATTTTCTGTGGTGCTGTATATCAGTGTCATTACTCAAAAACAGAATTAGATTCAATAAATCTCATCAGCACTAAAATACACCACAGGATGTTGTCAAGAGTCCCCCAAGGTAGGAGATGCCACGCCAGCAAGCTGAGGGGGGTGATCTTTAAGTGATAAAAATGAGGAAAAGTGAATAAATAAAGTAAACTAGCTATGTATTCAGGGTGGGGGTGGATTCCAAGCATCTAAGAAACATTCATACCTTTTGAATTTTTTAAGTACCCAAAAGGCTTCAGCACAAAGATGACCTCATTATTCAGGGACCAGTAAAATATCAGGATGCCGGGCCACTGTGTCTGCATGGGAATATATGTAGCTATCTAATTAACATATCCATTTGAATCAGCATCACTTGAATTTTATATCTCATCATTAATAATATGAGATACATCCTGCAATCCCCATAATTTATGCTGTGGGACGCAGTATGAGATATAGCATGTGGGCGAGAAAAGTAGCATGTTTGATTGTGGTGGCTCTGCGGGTTAGTGAATAGTGAACTGAAGGTTGCCGGTACAAAATCGGGCTCAGCAGAGATATCATTAATGTTTGTTGCTTAGGATAAAAGCAATAAACTATACATAAAAGGATTACATTAGTGTGCTGATGATGCATCCAGAAAAATCCATCCCAAGCTCCCACTGAGCTCTTCCTTTAGAAATAAAGCTCTCTGCCAGGTGAATGGGATAGTTAAGGTCCACCTGAGTCTGAGGTGACCAGTGAAGTCTGTCTCAGCATCTCTAACTAGGTGGAACAAACCATCTTCATACTGCCAGAGGTGGACATTTCAGGTCCAGAAAGTAAAAATCCAAACCAGGATTTTGTTTCAACCAACTACTTGTGTACTCTGTGACTATGACTCTTTGTGTTCAATTGGTTGGTTGAAACAAAATCCTGGTTTGGATTTTTACTTTCTGGACCTGAAATGTCCGCCAATCCAATGGGGCAAAGCAGAAATGGGCATGACTCACCATCTGACCCCGAAAGCATGGAAACACCCATCACCTGGATCGAGAAATGAGCCAACAGGCAGTTCCTGGTACAGGCTTGTCTTATATCAATGACATCATTCAATAAAGAACGGGCTCGGCGTGGAGGAGGGAGCGAGCCGTGGACCATGTTAGGCCATTTATTCTCCATGACACACCTTTTGTCCTGGAGTCCATGATGTTTTCATTTGCTGAGAGAGATGAGCCAAGTCCTGAAGCAGTTCTGATGTTGCAACGTGTAGCACCTTGCTGCCGGAGCTCGAGTTAGTGCAGGTGCTGTTACTCATTACATCTGGTATCAGCTGGAAGGGACAGAGCAGAACGTGGGCTGAACCTGTGCAACTCACCAGCTACCCTCCTCCAGAACGTGTGTTGCTTTGCTGCTGGACCCTGCCGATTCCTGGAAGAGAGTTTGTAATGTTATTTAGCTTAAAGATATAAGACATGAAGGCTATTTCTTATTATTGGTTGAGCAGAAACGGTTGTGTGCAGCTATAACAGTATGCTGCGACTGACACTTGAAAGTGCCAATCGTTAGACCACAAACCATTGATTTAACAAACGGAAGCCCCGCCTCCCTAGTTTTAGTGATAACGACAAAGTGAGGCTTTAGTCTCATTGGTGGGCGTTCCAGTTCTGAATCAGACTGCATATTAAAAGGCAGGTGAGCTCACCATTAACACGCATTCAGGTAGACAGACTTTGAGCGAGAAAGACGCTCATCAACTCATAGTGACAAAGTCACATGACCACAGGGAGTGGCTGTGGTGAATGAGTGAGGCAAAATATGAAATAACTGTCTTAACAGAATCCCTTTATCCCTCCTGCAGGCACAGTTATGCTTTTCCTAAGGCACTGTAATGATCTTGTGCCATTTTATTTTAGCTTGGATCTCTGTATAGTGCTTAATCTCACTTATTGTGGTATTAACAAACTTATAAGGTTGATGCCTTTTACCTCTTCCCCTGTGCACTTTTTCTACATGTCCTGCACATATTTTATTTAACAAAGAAAGAAATAGTATTATTTTTAAATTCAAGCCTCTGCCTGTCAGTGCTGCCAACAGCAGCTGAGCCCATCGGGCAAAATAAGCACGACCATATCCTAAAAACCAGGGAGAATTCTGCCAGGACGGGTCAGTACTGAAAACAGACAAGACTTTTGAAGAGAAGGGAGTTGGAGACGGCGAAACGCGGCGGAGTAACCGAACACATCAACATGAGAGCCTCTGTGGCTCAGACACCTTGCTTCAGACCTCCAGATATTTCAGTCCAGAGTCAGGAGATAAAAATAAAGCAAAACAAAACATATCGTTAGAGTGTCTGTTCACTTCCATTGTATTTGCTTATTCATCAGTTAAGAACATAATAAAACACTGTGTTGTTAGCATAATGTATTACTAATAAATTCACTGATGCATTTTACAGGCATTTTGGGATTTTTTTTCCCCCACGTCAGCTGGCACTATCAGGAACGCTCTTGCTGTAAAATGACATGCGGCCGTTTTGGGAGTCTGTGTCCTGCACCACTGCAGTTCTGTCTGTCTCTCTCTCTCCAGCAATCAGTTTCTCTGCCTGAAAACATCGCCTTTCCAGTACAGAATCCAGTCGCCCAAACTCCCAGCAGGCGTCCATGTGCTGTCTGGCATATCGTCGCTGTATGGCTGGCTGGTGTTGCTCCTGCTCCGGGCAGTGGGAGGGTGTTAATTAACAATCCTGGTAATTTTAGTCAGGCAGTCCCAGGGCAGAGCTCTGATTGGCACAAGACTGGGGGCCAGAGGTCTTAGCGGCATCTCTCACTGTCAGCTGATGGCAGAGACATTCGACCCACCCAGTAAGGATCAGAATTTTTTTACTCACAGTATCTGAATCCTGCATGCAGGCATTCCGACTGTCCAGAGCTTCAGTCCCATTTCTGTGAGGCTGCCTCCGCATTTGAGAAGTTATACAAACCAACCCATCACCCTTGATTCCAGGGGTACACACACTTATCATTGGATTCAGGGTAGCCGGTGTTATCTATTGCAGGAAAATATCAAATAGATCATAGGACAAAGTACTTATCATCAAAAATATTCTGTGGCTGTACAGTAGTGTAGAAGAATTATACCCCCACCCCTCTTGATGTTTCAAAGCAAATTTGCACCTTAACCTTCAGTGACTACTTGCAAACACCTGCGCCCACCTCCCTCCTCCCTGGCACACCTGACGCAGAAACACGGAAACGCATACTTGCTTCCGAGCGCATCCGTGTGAGAAACACCTGCATGGGATGGTGCAGCCCCTGATTTTAAAAGGAGACATTCACTCAGTTGACAGTGGACACGGTTAAGGAAGCGCAACAGTAAGAATATGCATGACCTTTCACCCAGAAACCTGTGGATAGATTCTGTTTGTCCATCCATCTTTCATAAATGTTTACCCAGCAGAGGGTGATACAGGAGCCTTTCCCCCGAAAGCACAGGGCACAAAGCAGGTAGCACCCTGGATGGGATGCTGATGCATCGCAGGATACGAACTCAGGAAATCTACAGTGTACAGCAACTCACATGCTTTTGGTCTGCAGGCAGAAGCCAGAGAAAACCCACCTGGTGCAAGCAGAAGATGCGGACCACACACACACACAGACACACACAGACACACACACAGACACACACACAGTCACACACACTATATCTAGGGTCAGGAATTAAACTCACAACCCTGCTGGTACGAGGCCAAGAGTGTTGCCCATAGAGCCTCATACTACCCACACAAAAATACAAATAAATACAATAATAAGACAATTTTTTATCATTTTGCACACGATCATTGTTATATAAAAGTGATAAAAGGATAACTTCAAAAATTATGCTACGGGTCTAAATCACATATTATCACAGCTACGAATTGTGCAGGTATGGTTAAAATACCTGACAAGGGTGTGAATGGTGAACGGTTTAATCAGCCTCCCAGCTATTACACAATACTGTCTGATGTGTCAGGTTTCTACATAGTTGCCTGGCCACTCGTAAGATATGTGCTCAATGCAACATGAACAGTATGAAACCAAAGGCAAAGTTCTTTACTACTCAGATTGTATGTGATACAGATGAGATGTGAGTACACTATTATCTTGAGAGGATTTAAAAACCACAATGCTAACAAAACACAAGCTGAATTACAATGTTTTGAGCCTCGTAAAGTCTGCTTATTGCATAACCCCACTCAGCAGTGGTATGTGAGGTACTGCCATCGCTTTAAATCCATCATTAAAATAACTCACTTTACTGACAAAGGCAGAACCATCCCAGTAAGTAAACAGCCCTCATTTTGTGAATGGCAGGAGCCTTACATAACAAACTGGAGCGCTGTTCAGGCCACGTGGTCTCCGTATGTGCTCACAATTGCCTTTGCACTTACTCCCAGGAACACATAAACACAAGGAGATGGCAAATGTTTCAAATACCTCCAAAATACTGTCATCGTGACCCTCTGTACGCATAGCGCCAAACGATACACGTGTCTCCTGTATACATATCTGTCATGAACCGGTGCATCGGATCTCATGTCAGCTCAGTCCAGGCACGTCAAAAACCGATGCGATCCACCTCCCCTGTACAGGTGATGATCACCGCTGTCTTAGGCTGTCATTTGGAAATTTTTTGAATTCCTTCAAGTAGATGTTTATCCTTTTAGTAAATACCATAACTTGTGTTCTATATAAACCAAAAAAAGAATGGGCTAAATGAATTATACCCTAATTAGTCAAATTAACACTGGATGTTATTTGAATAACATCCATCCATCAACCAGGGTCCTTGACCCTATCCCAGATAACATAGGGCATACAGCTGGGGCACCCTGAACACGATGCCAGTCAATCACAGGGCACATACATGGGCACTCAGTCACTGCCGGCAACTCAGAGAGACCAGTCAGCCTAGCCGCATGTCCTGGGACTACAGGAATAAACCCATGAGTCACAGGAAGCCACCACGAATGCTAAAATGGCATCAGTGGAGGGCTGTTACCAGCTGATCCATATTTAATTGAAATGTCTACCAAAAGAAAACATAATAACATCTTCATGGAAGAACAGTCTTGGGTTATATTGGCGACCAAGGAGACCAGAGATGATGTCCACTACATATTTCTCCACTACATCTTTATGACGACATCCATCTTAGTTTCTCAATTAAAAATTCAGATCTGAATGTTTATTAGCACAATTGTTTATTATTAACACAGTAAAACGTTGCAAAAAGCAGGAGTGGCAAATCTTACCAGCAAAAAGTGTGAGGAGCCAATCAGTAATCTAACTAGGGAGTTGCGGCAAAAAACCTGCCTACACAGCAACCCTTTTTGGATAAGATTGGCCATCCATGATTAGTTTTGATTAATTAGATTTTTTTTATATAAAACTGAATTTGCTTTCATGGTCCCCACAACATCAAAATAACAGGTTTTTATCATTTGGGCCCCACAATGTAGTGTAGACCTGGACCACACACACACACACACACACACACATATACAGGTTCAGTTTATATCACTGCAAACAGAATGTGATGTGAAGTTCTAGAAGGATCAGACCAGGCATCGGAGAGATACCATGTTTTTCACTATGGATAGATACATGTTACTCGGCCAGCTTGAAGGCAGGGGCCTGTATGCTGGTTTCCCTGGCACTTCAAAGGAACGCCACACCCTCCTCTCTACACCGTTTCATCTGAACGCCCTCAGCGAGGCAGCAGCTCTGGGCCAAACGGATCGTAAGGGGAACGTGTCACGCTGCACAGCTCTGTTACGTTGTGCTGTGTCTCTGCCTCTCCAGCTCCTCAAATCAAACACATGTAGCGTCTCACACGGGTAAATATTTATGAAATATGGAATTAAATATTTAGCACCTCACATCGCAGGGCTACAACATGAGGCCCGATGCTCTGTGTCCTTTAACTGATCAACCCACACCGTCCTGAAGAGAGAAAATATTCTATAGATGAAAAATAATATAAATGTAAATATAATCTGGTGAGAATCTTCCTTTCATATATCCATTCAGCCACGTTCCGTACCCTGTCCATCTGAGAGTCACTGTTTGTGATGAGATGATTAAAAAAATGTCTAAAGTGCAGCATAAATAAGGCTTTAAATGCTGACAGGCACCTTAAAAACCATCACAGAATTATATATCGACTCAATATATATGCTGATTGTTTTACGCATCGCTGGTTCACTGTTTTCAAACAGTTATTGATAAAGGTGTCAGCCGATAGCAGGACTTTTACCCTACAGATGTGAGAGAAGTCAGCCATTGGCTTAAAGACCAGTATACAGTCCCATTTCTGTTTATACGTGTTATTATGTATTTTTCCCTATTTAACCAAAAATAGCTGTGCCTATGTAAAGTCCAACCACAGACATTTTCCATAAACATCAGTTTCTGCTTGGCATAAACTGCTTCCCGTATCTGTAATGACCTTGCAACTGGAAACGCAGAATTAGAGCATGTTCTTCTGCAAGTGTTCCTCATGATTTGCTTGTCCGTTTCCCCTCCTCGCCCATGCTGACCGCGGATTACCGAGAACGTCAGCAAACAGCAGACAAGGCCTCATGATGGGATGGAGGAATGAGCTGTGGCTGAATTGGATGAGGCAGGTGAACATCTATCTTTTTGCTTCTCATTTGGCACCTGCAGACACGTCATTTGGAAGAGTTCTCCATCTAGGCCGCCCTGGTGATCCATTCTCAGTCCCCCGCCCCTGCCCTGCCCCACCCCACGCTCACGGTCAGATTGCTGCTCGCCCACCCCCATCCCCCAGTGTTGAGTGGACTACTGGCCCCTGTCAAAACAACCTAAGCCACCAGCTTTTAGCACCCGTCCACAGTGTCTCCACCTGGCTTCCCAAAATGTCCTCCTGAGGTTCACAGCTTCTCCGGCATTTCTGCAGACACACCGCTGAGCTCTTATTTTAAAAACATCCACTTAGACGATAATGAATGATAATGAATGAATGTCCCTGCACTGATGCTCACACCTCAAGACTGAGGACGGTTGCAGATACTGATGGTTTTATAACTATTGCTCCGCATTCAGAGAAGAACAAACACAGTCCAATGGAATCCCATTGTACTTGTATGAGAAGCAAAGACTTCAGGTTCATAAAAAAACAGCAAAGCTTTTCCATGCAAGGTGCTTAGAGGAGTCCGGCTGATGCCTGTGCCTTTGAAATGTAACAAAATAAAAAAAAATCTGCATCTAGAAAATCATTCTTTTTTTTTAAAACCCTTTAAGATTAACCAGATTGCATCTGCAGACTATTAGTCAGTTCTAGTGTCAGTGAAGCCTGAACACTTCATAAGTGAAAAAATGTTTTGTTACCATGGTGACAATATAATTACCATAACAGTTCAATGTTTTTCTTCATATATGAATTTATTAAAAGCCTATATTACGATGTCCATTATATTCAATATCTGTTATACAAAACACAGTGGAAAAAAGCAAGTACACCGCTCAAAATGGTAAATTGATATTCGACTGGGTTGAGCATTTTTGGTTTGTTTTTTTTTTTTTGTCTTTCATCCTGTCATTTTGCCATGTTCTATTCTGTTCATTCATCTCCTGAATCTCTTGAAGGACCCTTGATCAAATAAACAGACACGGAAAACATAGAATTTACCACTTGTAACAGAATGATACATTCCTCTCGACGATTTGAAGTAGCCAGCTAGGGACGGTTTGACGTTGAAAAACATGGGCAGTGTAGCATAAAAATGAATTTTATTATTAGGCCAAATCACTTCGGAGAATCTACGCAGTGAATACCCAGGCCTGTGCAAAGGTCCCCCTTGTAGATACACAAATATCAAAATTACAATATCAAAACGACAAGAGGGAATGTTACTGGCAGCTCAGGTCAGCCAGGAACAGTGCTTGTGCTGGTCTGCAGCCAAACAGTTGCTAGTTTAAGTCCCACAGACGCTTTCTGTTATAATTAAAAACTGTCAGATTCAGCCTCCAGCTGGATGAACCATTGCCGAAAACAGCCATAACGTTTTGGAATAATATAATTTATGGACCCAAGGGTTAGTCTGTGATGTCAGGATTTCAAACTGCTGCTGGATACACTGATTGATAGCCTGAATAAAACAATAATCGCCATTGTTTTCTTACAATGCTGATTTTTTCATATTTTCCTCAATTTTAAATTCACCTTGTATTTTCGAACTTAGACTCCTCTGCCATACTATTTGCAACTCACTATAAGATAGGATGGAGAGTTGTGACTGGTGCTGCCCCACCCCCCTCCCCCCGCTCTTAAAAGGCTCTAGATTGCATACAGCCATCCTGTGGCTTGTGTAACCCCTCATCTCCCTCCTCCAAAGCCCCCGCAAACATGTCAAAGACGCACCATCTGCAGCCCCATCGCTGCCCTTCGTGTTTACATCAGTGTCTGATAAGTGTCTGTCCTGACGAGAGCTCAGGATCCCAGTGCATGGATAAGAAAAATGCTTAACATTCCACAGCTATAAAAATCAGCACAGCGTGGATCTCATCAAGCTCACAGGGATGAAGTCTCTACCACTTGTGTTAAAACCATGACTGTCCACCTGACCCGTGATTCGGCCAATCGCCTAAGGTCATGTGCTGAGTGAACACACTGCTGTAAATGGTCAGTTTGTTAACTCTGCGTATTCAAAAAGCAGAGCAGTCTGGAAATGTGGAAACTACTTTATCTACTGACTACTCTATGGCATGGCTGAAGAAATCAGTTTAAGGTCTTGCTTCTGCAGCTCAACTCGTAGAGCATCACACTACTATTGCAAAGGTTCAAATGCAAGGGGACACAGATAATTTGTATTCCTTCCCTCTACTGGAACTTACTTTGGATAAAAGTGTCAGATCAATGTAAATGATTTCCACCATTCACATAGCATCTGACCTCCTGACAGAATGTGATGTAAGTGATTCTTTCTGAATTTATCTACATTTACCTCAACAACAATGAAACTAGGCTTCAAACTTTTCAAATGAGAGGAATACTAACTTTCAATTGTAAAATGAACAACAAAATTATAAAGTTATAGATTTCAAACTTGCTGTACCTGTAAGTCACTGTATTCCATTCAGCATAGTTACCTTATATAATTTGGCTGTCACAGAAACTTTTCACAATACAGGACTGAAATTTCTATTGAATTGCAAACAATTAGGCACTCAGACATCTTAGCATTCTCTAGAAGACACAAACTGGCAAATGCACTCAGAATCTGGATCTCTGTTGCAGTATCAGAACCTGAAGCACGTAAGGCCAGTTATGTTTCCTATTTTTAACCTCAAGTATTCATCAGCTGCCTGTCTTGGACGGGCATCAGTGCAACATGATACAAACTAACAAGCGTCAGTGCTGCTCTCATCGGAACACAGCTAAAGCCGGTACCTGGAAATTCTGACCAGTCAGCTGACCTGCACCTTCATTTGTGATTGGCTGCTGTAGAACGAGCATCGATTTCCTTCTCTTTATTTAAGATAAGTGATGAATGTGGCTGTTTCATTCTGTCTAATATAGATCAAATAATCAATTTGGCCTTGGAGAGCAATACATCCTCATTAACTATATACATAAAATAGTCAATTTAAAAAATCTGGAGCTGTGATTTACTTCCTTTATGCGAGTATGTGAATTTTTTTTTTTAATAATAAAAATTATGCTTTGAATTTTATTTACCAACATAAACACAGTACAACACAATTAGATGTGCCATTTTTAAGTCCATTTATTTACAAAATATTCATATTCAATTTAAATTCAATTTAAAAAAACTTTGTCCCTGTGAGGCAATTAAAGGCACACAGGGCAGTTGGCCAAGGACACGGTGACGTAAAATGCAACAGTATTTACAGTATTTAGAAGATGCTATGCAAAATTATAAATTAAAAATGTATTTAGATTTATTTATTTATAAGACTCTATTACCCAAAGCAACATACAGTTATGAAAGCAGGGCCAGACAATCCCCGGAATAACGGAGGGTTAATTACCCTGGTCAAGGTCCCAATGGTGAAATCAATCTGCAGAATGTGGGATTTGATCTGGTGACCTTCTGATCAAAGACATGGCGTTATAACCCACTGAACCCCACTGTTTTTTGAGAAATATAAAAACATACAAATTGTGATGCCTTAGTAATTAGAACATGTGCAGCTTATAAGCAGATTGTGTTTGTTTTACTTATACATTTCCTGAAATAATGCACAGTCACCACCTAAATCAGTCACTGATGAGTGTCACACCCTTGAAATGGGACATATTTAGTTCCCCGGTGGGAGCGTTATTCGTTATTTCATTACCTGACTATGTGCTGCTTGGAAGCAAAGACATTCAAGAGGGGGTTGCTCAACCCCCTAATTTTACTACGTGTTCACATGCCTGCCCCCTATGGTCGGTGTAAGGTACTACCAGTGTACCAGGCGGCATTTGGCCTCCAAGTGGCTCCTGTGTTGCTGCTGGGCAGACCGCCCTCTGGCAAAGCAGCTGAGCCTGGCAACTGCTTCTGATGCAGACACTGGCTGGTTGCTCTGACCCTGCCGTAAAGATTAGCCCGGTCCTTAAAAAACGTTACATATTATGACAGCTTTGCAGATTGTGACCTATTATTGACACAATGGGCGTGCTCGTCTAGGTATCGATATATCAGAGTGTACAGCCGTCAGCAACGGGAAATGACACAGCGCTGAGCGTCTTGCACACCTACAGCACATGGGAATAAACGGGCACGCTGGGGTTTTATCCCGCTGCGGCTCATCGGGTTACAATTCAGCTCATTAAATCATCCGCCTAATTAATTACGCGACGCCGCGTTCGCTCCGCAGCCGATGTGGCGCAGTAACAGTCAAACAATAATGGCCTCATCCGCCTTCAACAAACACGCTCCTTCTTCCCAGGCCTGTCGATGGCGCATTAATTAACTCGCACTAAATAAATATTTGCAGACACATTTTTAAAATTCACGCAGGTAGGACGGGAATCATATTGTCACTGCCGTACATATTAGTAACGACATCTGCAAGATTGTTTTAGTGATGTTGAGTGCGGGTGGGTTATAAAAGGTATTTTGGCAAAGGGGAGCAGTCGGGAGACTTTCTGCTCCGAAACTTGTTCAGCAAATATCCGGCGTGTTCTTTCCTCCCTTTCAGACGAGACATGATAACATTACTTTTCCAGCGGCGTGACAGATTTCTGTGACGCGACTATCAAAGGCTGATTTCCTATTCCAGAGGCATCACCATATGACTAAATCAGATGCTGGGAGATACAAATATGCCTTCAGCTGAAAGCGACAAAAGGACTCAGTTCTCCAGGGGTTAGCATCAGACTATACCATTGGTTAACACAATTGAGCTCTGTTCCAAAACGTTGTTTATCACAGATCCCTAACTGCTGAATACAGTGGTTTGTTTTCATAGACACTAGCTAACCCGGTACCTTACATGATTATAAAACAAGCTCTTATAAATCTGGATAGACTGAGTAAAAACGCAAAATGTACGAAAGGGTGCATTTATATAATTTTCTATATATAGATGATATTAAAAGATTAACCACAACCAAGTCAATACTAGTTGAAGAGCCTTTTAAATTTTAAACCACGTGGTTACCTTTCATATAAATTGCATAATATTGCAAAAGGTAGCATTAAATATAGCCACGACATAACGTTTGATCCAAACGGAAAGCAAAGGAGGGGACAGTGACTGGACACAGGTTGTCATTCAAGAGCGAAGGTTTTCACTATATTCGTACCCGTATAGCGAAAGCCGCTGTTAAGAATTCTCAGTCCTAATGAACGCTTCACAAAAACCGAAACCGGTTGCCAAGGGACAATACACAGTGGGCGCAAAACACTTCTCCAAAAAGACAACGTGGGTCAGAAAAAAAGTCAGCATTACAGCGAAGACTTCCTCCAAAAGGAGTGTTTGATTAAATAAGCATATGAGATATGAATGGCGGTGCTTCCCCAGCAAGAGCTGCCCAAGGGACAATTCCAAAACATTCGCTTTTATTCCTTGCCAAATTGACAGTTGAATAGTTACTTTTTTCGCGTCCTATTAGAAGAAGGCAAGTAACACTGCAACATTTCTATTTTTGGAAAACATTTTTAAAATAATATCAAGAATGACTGACTTGATTGCTGCTCAGTGTCATCACTGGACAAGCTGATTGAGTAGCTTTTTAAAACCAGCGGAATTCATGTATCAGTCTCGGTAACAGGGTCTACAATGACCCAGTAAAGTGAGCGTGCACTGGCCGGCGCAAGACCTAGATACTTCGGGCAATCAGGTTACGGCTCGTTATGAAGAGCAGACATAATTAGGCCTATTTTCAGTGCCATATTTTCCTATAGTTAATTTTCTTTTGGACGGATATCAGATTTAAAGTTCATAATTAATTTTCCAAGCAAAAAACCGAAACACGCCGTTCGTTATTTAAATAGAATACAATTTTATTATTTTAAGATACACAAAAGAATACATAAGGTTTCGCCAAATATAGATTTTTTATTTAGAAAAATATATAGTATATCACAGCTGTAATATTCTAGCTGTAATATTATAGTTAATGCAAACTATAAGCTATCTGCACTATCATCTTCACTAGCCGATCACGGTCAGCGGCGCACTACGCGGCCGTAAGTAACGCGGTCCTCGTCTTCCCATGTGTAATCGCCAGCGCTTTCTTTAGCAAGCAAAGAGCCACCGCTGGGTATTAGCTAAGTATCTAATCTCAAGTGACAGGTCGCCTTCGTGATGAGAAGGCAGCGCGTTTGATAGTCAGCTGCATCTGCGTTCCCGAGCCGCGTCAATTTGCACGATGGTCCTCTACCAACCTAATAGAAATAAATGTATGGCCTGACAGTCTACTCAATGCAGTGTAGTTGCATTGATAGAGTTTTATGAGTCAATAGTGTGCTTCTTGAAACCCCTACGAAGAATCACACTCCTTCGCCGATCGCAGCAAACGCTATACTGATGAGTCGCTACATTCACAGAAAAAGGAACAAGGGTGACAAATATATACTCTTCTAAAAATAGAAACGCAACCGTCCAATAGGATTGACGAAGACGTCGAATGTATCGGCCAATCGATTTCCGGAGGAGACGGGTCCTGTGTCATGCGACGTCGACTATTGGTTAGAGGTGATATCATAGGCGTGTAGACAAGCTGGGCCACGCCGGATTGGTCGCCGTTTCAAAAGCATACAGCTGTCACGGGAGGAAGGTTGGCTGCAAGGTTTGAATAGGGAAGTTTACCAGGCGCTGGGTCTTGTAGAGAGTTAGTTCGCGGATTGCGAAAGGTTTGCATTTGCGAATCAAGCGGGACTCACTTTGGCAGCATTGAGAGAAAAGCATCTCATTTCTGCTTGATTGCATGTACGAGTACAGCAGAAGGTTGCTTGCTGTAAAGACTTCAACTTTTTTATTTACAACTTGATTGCTTGTACATTTTTAAATAGTCTGTTACGAGCAAACTTTATCTGGGATTTAAAATGGATGTTCTACCGATGTGCGGCATCTTTCAGGAGCTTCAGATCGTTCACGACACCGGGTATTTTTCGGCTTTGCCTTCACTTGAAGAATACTGGCAGCAGGTAATAAATCTCTACCTTCTTTTTAGAACTAAACCCAGTTCTGGACCTAAACCGACAGATGTCAATATCAGCTGTCCAGCTGTTTGATTGGGTACTGAAACGACAACGTGCGCTGTTGCCACAACTGCTCTGCGCGTCACTTGGTACTTAACCCGCTAAACAGTTGTCGTGAGTTTTTCTTTGCTTTTACTTAGGTGGAAATATACTGCTAATACTGAAGTGAGGCGTTAATCTGAGTGTTAATCGAATCTGATCCAGTTGCCGTACTGTAAATGAACGCTTTCGCTTTGCATTTGTTGTGTTATGCTAGTGCATTACTTACAGGAAATAAACTCGGACGCATACCATTCATTCACTATCGCACATCTGGAAGTTATCTCGGAGTCCCTAACGGACTTGATCTCTTACACTGAAGTTCACACAGTCGGTTTAATTCTTTGCAAAAATGAAAAGAAAAAAAAACAAATATATTTTAAACTGGGCACCCTAGAGGTCTGTACATGAAAACTTGACGTTGCTCAAAAGTGAGAATATTGCGCCACGGTTATATGGACTAAATGAATGAGATTGTGACGCAACAATGCAATTGCTTGTTTTTGCGATATGGAACATTGTAAGCACGTAATCCTGCTCGGCTCCCACGGCAACAACGTTTCACCCATTGCTTACTGCGTCTGAAACTTATGCTGCTCTGGGTGTTTTCAAATGTTGACGTGGGAGGTACTAAATAAACTCTAGTTTACTAGAGTGATTCTTTTTTCTTTTTTGTCTTTTTTATGAAACAAAAATAAACATGAAACAAGAATGAAGTGTCATCGGACCTACGCGAATCCCGTACTTTGACAGGAGTGCTTAATTAGTATGCATTTTTTCTTCAAAGCTGCTTTTGTAGGGGGATTTGCGATTGAAGTTGAAAGCGGTTCCCTTCAGGCATTTTAGGGTCTGGCAGCGAGTCAAGTTCTTCGTCGCAGAGTCGCTTTTAGTAACGGGTACACGTATGTTACAATGTAGACAATTACTAAGCAAGTATTTTTAAAAAACGTGCTTGGCGAGCATGAAGTGGCGTCTGAATCGATACTGTCATGAAGGATACGTGCCTCTGGTTTTCACGGTGATCGCCAGATATCTGTACAATCATAATGAAAAAGTACCCATGTTAAAAGCGAAAACACTGAGTGCCCGGAGAGCACCGCGGCACGGGAAGCGCCGAACTTCCGCAAAGTGCAACTTAGAATAGTGCAGTAACTTTTAGAAATATGCAAGCCGGTTGTTTGGGCAGGAGGTCGTGAAGCTGCTGAAGCAAAGTGATTATTGCAGTCTTACGGAAACCCAGTATGGGTAAATAAGGCTCAGAGGAAGTTCAGATGCTTCCTTCCTTTAAGACCTGCACGGCTCTAGGTATCGCAGGTTCCAGATCACTCGACGAGCGCCCTGCGGAAGCTTTAACAGGCGTTATGTAATAGTGGGTTTTGGACTTGGAACGTAAACTGGAGGATAACGACGAGCAGCAATTATCTCATGGAAAAACCAAACTGCCGATGATATATAACATTATTATTGTAATCATTATGATTATTGTTATTATGATTGTCATTATTATTATAATTATTGTCGTTATAGAAGGTATAATCGAAAGTCATAATTGTGGGTAAACATACACCGAATTCATATTTCTTTTTATGTCCAGAGTTGTCCCAGTATTTCTTTACTTATTTGGCAGATGTTATCTTGTCATTCATATTGCGTCAGTCTTTTACATTATGTTTTTGTTGCTTAGCCACTATGATTGTTATAGGAATAGGATTGGTTATATAGGTATAGGCCCCCCCTAACCCTGGGCCATAGCCAGGCCACGTGCCAAAGCCGTCCCTAACCATGCACCCCTCCCCTCTGCTCTCGCCCAGACCTGCCTGGAGCTGGAGAGGTACCTTCAGAGTGAGCCTTATGTCTCTGCGTCCGACATCAAGTTCGATGGTCAGGAGGACCTCTGGAGCAAATTGATGCTGATGAAGGCGGAGCCTGGTCCACGGATCGCGCAAGTCGCTGAGGATGACGGCCCCGACAACCACATCTCAGAGACCAACAGCTTGAGCTCTGATGCCAGCAGTGAGACGTCGGACAGCTCGGAGGACCTCTCGCCTACGTGTAGCTTCACAGCCGACTCACTAGGGGGCGTTCCTGTCCACGGGGGCCACTTCGGCTCCTCGGTCATCGCCACGCCGCCATCCTCGCCAGAGGCAGCCAGGGAGGCGGGGGCTCCTCGTGTCTGGGGCTCCGCACACCCAGAGCAGAGCTCCCCAGGGAAGATCCGAGGTGGCGGCGTGGGAAAAGGGGTGGAGAAAACGCTGGTGGGAGGGGCTGGGGAGGTGTCACCCGACGGCAGGAAGCGGGTCCATCGCTGCCACTTCAGCGGCTGCCGGAAGGTTTACACGAAGAGCTCACACCTGAAGGCGCACCAGCGCACACACACAGGTGAGCTCCTTCGCACGCTGCCTGATCATGTGACCACACGGTGCCCGGCCTGACAGCGAGACTCCCAATTTTGAGGACAAGTGTAGCTGTGGCTGGGGTGTATAACACCTTCCTCCCCAATTAAATTCCCCTGAATGAAAAACATATGAGTTAACCCACTTGGAATGTGGGTACTTGTGGGGGGAGGGGGGGCTTATTTGGATTAAGAGACATGGTTCATCAAAGACCTAAAATTTCACAATGGGAATGGAAAATCATTACGTTTTTTTTAATAGCTGTCCAAATCTTTTTTGATGCTTTTGTTATGCAATTAAACAGCATTTATTGCTCTTTTTAGCAATGAATTTCTGTGTGTTGAGTGTGATTGACCTCAGTGACCCAGGTGGCCTACCCACAATTCTGTGCGTCCTGTTTCAGGTGAAAAGCCATACCGGTGCTCATGGGAGGGCTGTCAATGGCGTTTCGCGCGGAGCGACGAGCTGACAAGACACTTCCGGAAGCACACGGGAGCCAAGCCGTTCAAATGCAGCCACTGTGACAGGTGCCAACTCTCTTTCACCCCCACCAATCACATCGCTATCTTTCTGTGACAACTAATAGAAAGACGATTTTGGGACACTGAAGGATTGTATTGGTGCATCAGCTGAAGAAATGTAGAAAAAATGTGCATGTCTACTGTTAATTTATGGGGCGGTTTGTGGCTGAGCGGGCTGGAAAGTCACTGGTTCACATCCCAGAGTTTCCAGAGTGGTTTCACTTTTGGGCCCCTGAGCAAGGCCCCTAAGCCCCGGTTGCCCCAGGGACCGTCTGACCCTGTTTTTCCAAAAAATAAATGTGTGTTGCTTTGGAAAAAAAGTGTCTGCAAAATAAATGAAATGTAAAATGTTTCAGATGTGACTGTGATTTGCTTTCGCAGGTGTTTCTCCAGGTCCGACCACCTGGCCCTTCACATGAAGAGGCACCTCTGAGCTGTGGTCTGGGGAGCAGCAGGACATGGTCCCGTCTCCTGGCTTGGCTCGCGGTTCGAGCCGCCCTCAGCGGAGGGGAGAGTGCCCTTTGCACGGTTCTCGGTGCCTCCGGAACTTTCCCGGGAGAAGATGCTCTGAAGGTTGCAGAATGCAAAGCAGCTGAGCGCAAGGGGGGGTGTGTGTGGGGGGGGGAGAGTCTGTGAAAAAATAAGGGACAACCTGTGTGCATGTGGCACGGCGTCTGGGGGGGGCTATTTTTTGTCTCCCACCCGGACGTGTGCACCGGCGTGACCCGCAGGGGGCCCGGTGCCGTGAGAATGTCTGACCTTGTGTCGCTTTTGGACTGAATGGTGCCGAGGAACAAGGTCCATTTCCCCATTTCCTCATGGCGGTGGGGAGAACGGGATGGACAAGGAGCGGATGCATGCGGTCGAGTGCAGCGGGGAGTCTGGACTTCCGGGGGAGGACGGGGGTCTCCTGAGGGGAAACTACTGCAGTCTGTCTTCGATGACATCAGTGCCCCTCCCCCCCTCGTCTCAAGGAAGGCGGAAATCCCTTCTGAATGAAAGGGGCTTTTTTTTGGTGCAGCTAATACATGTGCAATGTGTTAAGTAGCTTGTTTTTCACATGCTACGAAGCTGATCTGTAGTCCATTGTATAAGCCACGTGCTTAGAGGTATAACACAACTATAACGTCATAATAGAAGCCGGTGTTGCATGGTTAGGGTTACTTCCTGTCAGCTAACAGGACTGCAAATAGATTCCAGTACAGTGCAGCTAAATGGTCCAATGTTATATTATTGTGCATAAGGCCTTTTTTTTTGAGGGGGTTTAAACCACTATTGCTTAGCAACCGTTACTTATGAACCATTTCCTTTAACTTATTTATGACTTCAGGACTAATTTCGGCTTCTTTTTTCACTGTTAATGCACTGTTGACCTTAATGGTGCCTTATCCAAGCGACCTTGTCCTGTGGAATAGATGACTCCTTTGGGGGTGGGGGTGGGTCACGTGTAGCGATGTGGTTTATCGAAATGCTTTATTAAGGCTCTATTTCACATGATCTTGCACTTTTCTTTGTGTACGCAGATGGTTATCGGTGACTTTCAGAGTAACCAGCTGACATCATCTGTTAGCGTTTGATCATTTTTCTGGCATCACACGAAGGTTTTTTTTTTCCCCCCTCCCCTGGCTAAAATTGGTCTGGTCTGAAAGAGCAAGAGAAAACCTGGAAATTTCATTTTCATAGTGCACTTAAGGAACAATTCATCAAATTGTTTACTACCATGTAGTATTTCATGTATATTGGTTCTACACTGAATGTGTTGATTTTCTGTTGGTTTGGAGGTGCAGAGTCCCGATGCGGCTAAAGCTGCAGCGCTGTGCTGTCGCGTGTCGGAAGCGCAGTCATGCCGGTCGCCGGCTGGAGATTAACTGTAATTATGAAGCAGCAGTCAGGACAGGGCCCCCCCCCCCCCTCGTCACTCAGCCGCTTAACCAATCGCCTGAGGGCACGCTGGCACGCGATGCCGTGGACTGCTGACTCGGGGAAGCTCGCGGGCAAAATTCTGCACTTTTCCGTTGAACAGATTCAGTGTAAACTGTGATTGGAAGCATCAGTTAACGACGGCGGAATAGCATTTTTAAGGGAGATTCATATTTTACACAGTAAGGGACCAAAATAAACAAACTGTTTATAGTATCGCCTTGTGAGATGGCTACTGATTCCAGCCGCAAATTGAAGTTCTGAAATTAAAAACTTAATGTGCATTATGAGTAACTAGAAAGTTATAGGTGTTTTTTTTTTTTTTGGAAACATGCCATTTAAAAAAATAAGTGATCAAGTTAAAGCATATTGCTGCCATTATAGTAAAACCTGGGTCTGGGACTTTAAATAAATCTTGTTCTCGAAACAGCAGCCAATGACATTCAGGTGTTAATTGAGCCTTAATTAAGCCTCACGTGTGTTTGCGACTTAACCAACAAATGTTTCTGTAATTTGATACTTCTTGTTCTATCAAAAATCCCTGTTATCTTTAAGAATCTTTGTAAAAGCATTTTTGTAAGTTTTGTTTTTTGCTTTACAAAAGTTTTATTTTAAATTGTTTTGCAAAATTATTTCTGTATGAATGTATTTTTTATTGGAATAACAAGAAATTGGTTATCAGATGTTGTGCATCTGTGTTGTTATTTCGTTGAATTCTGTAGGATGTTTGGGGGCTTTGGGTTTGACTTCAGTGACCAGGCTGGTAGCTGAACTAAGATCTAGAGAGATCTTTTACCAATAGAATGAAATTCCAGCTTTTCTCATTTTCTAGAGTGATCTAAAGGAACATATAAAAACAACCACACTTCCGACTAAATAATCCAAGAAATTGTACTTACAAATTTTTCCCCTGTCTGTGGTGTTTGTACTTGTGGATTATTCCTTTCTCATCGTCGCTAAAGCCTTTGACGTGTTGTTTTCTTGAGACGCTGAGAGTCAGGCTCCAGAAGGCCGCAGTTCTTTGTGGAACTGCTCCGTCTGTATTACGGTAAAGATGAGATTCCAGGCGGCGCTTTGGGATGTATCCGTCCGTCTTGGTGAAACATGACCCAAATCAACTTCACCTGAATGCATCTCTGAACACATTTTTGTAAAGATCAGTTTGTCCATCTCGTGTCGTCGTTTATTTAATGTGTTCTCAGTTTGGACACAGATTATTATTATCCACCTTAACAAGCATGTACTCGTTCCTTGGCATATGGAAGAATAGGCATAAAATAATAGAATCTAGGATAGGAGTCGGGGGTTTGAGGTTCCGGAAGGGAAGGATAGACTGACAGACAGACAGACTGAGACAGACAGAGTCTGTGGTTTTACTGCTGACTGATGGTTGATCATCTAGAAGCCAAGCATGTTTAATGTAGCTCAGTCTGAGAGCACTTACTGCGGTGTGGACAAGAATGATGCCTTCAGGGTCGGACAAAGCCCACGAGGGTCGCTAGGCAAGCTTCACTGCCAGCGCCCTCAGTCTGAGACAAAACGGGCTGACTGGCAGCGGATGCCTTACACATGAGTGCTGCTGGGCAGGGCATTGTCTGGCCAGGATGATGCCGGCTTCAGAGCGGCCGGAGCGGATGGTGCGGCCTTCCTACCCTGCCTTCCTACCCACACATTGGCATCGTTATAATATATCCATGGTGATCGAGGGGTCTGCCTATTTACAAGATGTTACATAATGTCAGCGTGTCAGATTTACGCTACCCGGTGTTACGTGGTCCGCTCTGGCCCCTCTCGCCTTGGAGTGATCTCGGAGTGATGGATCACCACGAGCCAACACATCCCCATCAAGATGACACACACGCACCCCAAGCATAACGGCACGGGAGTCTTATTCTACTCAAATGAATACTAATTCTTTATTAATAACATCATTCCTGCGGCTTTTAATGGATTCCGTTTGGTAATACTGGAATATTATTTGACTAAAACATTTTTAATCCTTGACAATCTTAAGTGCTTACACCTTCTGGCAGCTTAGATCTTGTTTTCGAATCATTAAACCTTCAATTTGAAGTGAGTTGATATGCCAAAATAAAGGCTTTATGTTTCATTTTCAGAGGGACCACTTTGAGGTTTATAGGAGATTAGATTTAAAGAAACAGTCCGCCATGGCCTCTGTGGGGGGTGGGGGAAATGACATCACTCGGCTGACCTTGTCACAGAATCCCACCCGGACGGGAGGCATGTCTGCGTCCTATGCAAAACGCGCCGGGAATGACATCACCAGCACAGGTTCTCTCTCACTCCTGTCTGCTGGTGCATGACAGAGAGAAAAGAAGACAATGCCTCATGTTTTGGGTGCCTGACAATAAAATCTGAAAGCAGAGAAATAAGCTTTTGGCTTTAAAAGTGAAGTATTATGGTAATAATTTCTTTGATTTAAAGTGATGAAGGCAAACTTAATGTTTGCAAATATTATATATACTATATGTTTAAATGAATGAGAATGCTTGACTTGGCTATGATGATAGTGGCCAGTGGACAGTACTTGCGGGGGTGTCGATGTCCTTTCTGGCATGGCAGCTTCAGCAGGTGGCTAACGGGCTAACAGAGGGATTTTCCTGTCGGGAGGGGCGGGTCACACTTCACAGGGTGAGAGAGGCTTACACAGCTTAAAGTTTGTGGAATTCCAGGAATACCAGGGGACACCAAACCTAACCCCCCCTACTCACAAGTGCACTTAAGAGTTTGCAAGAGGTCCTATATTTTCACAGGTGCCATCTCCAATACACCCACACTGTTAGAGTGTACAATTAACTGCTAGAAGTTTCTATTTCATCTTACACTGGAGTGTTTTTGTGTTCCAGGTCAGTCAGGTGTCAGAGAAGTAGAATAAAGGAGGAATAATCTGTGATGTTAGATTGTTGGATGGATATCGATGAGAGATCCCCAGTCCAGACAGACCTGATTCTTATTTGTAAAAATGAACTCCTCCTGGATGGATGTGTGTGTACAGTGAGGGTCATCGCCACCAAACAAGCATGCTCTTCAGTTGTTTATCTTAACAGCAGCTATGATCGAAAAGCTGTGAGTGGATGGGCAGGGCCCACCTTGCCCCTCCAACGAAACTGGGCCTCCATTCATCCATCGGCAGAACAACTGTACACTGGGCCCTGGGGCAAAAATGGACCGTGCCCCCCCCCGAGGGCCTGCCTACACCAGCTGCAGCAGATGATGAAATTTAAGTAGCCTCCAAATATCATACCCATCATGCACTGCAGTGGTCAGCAAATTCCACAAACATGCTTTTACCGTTAAATACAGGCAAAAGTAGCATGTCACAGGTTCATAGAATATGCATAACATTAGTGCCTTAATCATTAGGACTCTTTGTGTACATGTGAGATGCAGTTGGAGAAGGCCCTTGATGTCGTTAGGGGATCCAGACCCAGGGGCATCTCCTCCGGTAGCCCCGCCTACCCGTCCTACCCTGCAACTATCCATCCAGGAAAATAATTCAGTACTTTAAAAATGTTGCAATCCGTCATTGATAACCGCCTTTATTATCAAGATCTGATGAAGTGATGAGTGAGGCTTTAAAAAACACTCATTTTTTACAAAACTTGGCTGGCCTGCACGATGGCACACGCCAACATATCCACTTTCAATGCACGTCCGCCAATTGCTTTGCACATTAACCAAGATCACAAACATTTAATAGATAATATAGTTCACATCTTGTCGAAATGCACCCAGGAGCCCTGAGAAGAAAACAAGGTATTATTAGTTTGCGTCAGAAACTGAAATGCTTTCAACATCCCATTCCATCTTTTCAGCAGGTTAACATTGCACTGTTGCATTAATCACCATGACAACTGGCTCCTCTTGGCTTGTTATGCCCAGTGGAGAGATAGTTGTAACCATGCATATTCTAATTTCACACTTTGTGAATATTTCTATCCCGCACCTATGCTGACATCCATTCTAATTTGCAGAGTCTTGACAATGCCCCAAACTTAGAAGGCTCTGTTTTTTTCCTCAAAAGATTTTTTTCACTCAAGCTCAATTGATCAACGGGGCGAGCTGGTTATTCTTATTTAAACTCAAGCACGCCGTTTCTGAGATGCTCAGAGACACAAGGGCTATGTGGTTTAAACGTAAAATATGCAGGAGGTATTATTATGGCAACATCACATCTTTTGAATGTTATCTGTAATTGATTTGCGCTCATACATACAGTCATAACAATGAAAACCTTTTCACTACTGACCAGAAAATCGAATCATCCAAGACATTTCCCATTTGCTTTTTAACTTGGTAGGTTAATCAGAAACTGGCTCTATGTTTTGCTGTAAAATTAACAGCAAAGTGTCTCTGATTTAAGCAGAACGTGTCATTTGGAAATGATTAGAAAAATATAAGTAACTTTGTGACCTGAGAAGGTCTGAATAATAACAGATAAGCTATGACAAGCATTGTCTGGATTACAAGCAGTTTCACAATCGAGAACTGCAATAGATTTTAACCATTAACTCAAAATTAGCATGCAGCATTAAAACGTTATCTAAATACTCAGCGCTATAGTGCTAAATGACCTTAGTAGCATCTGTTGTATATCACATATACGTGGAGTGATTATTGTAAACGGTCCAGAGTCAGTGGGTAAGGAGTCCTGCCGCTTTATAGTGGTACCACCCATCAGGTGTGATGCTTCACTGCAGAAGCTGCAGTTCTGGAACCGGGCTTGTGTTACCCACTACACCACATGTGAGTCCAGTCTGAAATTTTGTCATGCATATTTCAATCAAATTTGAATATCCCAAGTGACTCATTCCCTTCGCAGATCCTCCGTCGATCACATTCACTCAAACTGGTGACATATTGCTCAGCAAGTTCTGAGACCTGCATTGCCCACATTTTTTAATAGTATATCCATAACCTCCCTGAACCTTCCCCTTCAACACAGCTGACCCTGCTTAAGCCTAACGAGACGATCGATCCCATCACAGTCAGCCGCGCCTCATTACCTGAGGCGGTTCTAGTTAATAGCCCGGCGATCGATCTCCAAGGAGACGCTAAAGTTCTTCCAATTCAAAACCAAAATGGTATCCCCAGTGAGCTCAGACTTCCCAGTTTGACCAAAGTATAACTCCTTAACCACAGCATAAGCGATTGCAAAACAGTGAACCAAACTGGCACAAGCAGGGGAGACAAACTACGCACATTTGTTAAAGTCACAGCATCTGTTAAGTCTCCAATCAGAGCCTTGTACGGAACGCTGCTAAATGCTGTCACTTTAAATCTGTGAGATGAGGGGGCGTGACTAATTTTAAATCTATTATGTGTTTAATAGCCCATTGTTTTTACACGCATCTCTGTCCTTCCATTGTTAGCTCTGCTGCCGGTTGTGTATTTAACCCCAATGAAGAGCCAATTTATGCCCTGTAACAGATGGACAGCTTCATTATCTGAAGTGCCAGTGTACGAAGCTGGCCCCATTTCCCGGCAAAGTGAGCAGCTCCTCGCTCAGGCCCGCATGTGCCGTCTCACCGATCCAGAAAATTCTATGGCCAGCGGAGGCTCACAGCATCGCTGTTGTTGAGTCACCCTCCAGTTTTGCTGAGTGACTCCCTACCACGTTTGCTTTTATCTGTATTGTGTTACAGATATCCAATAATGTAGGTTTGGGAAACACACATACACACACAGCTCATACATTCCTTGTGGGACCTTTCCAAGAGGCATAACCCGGACCATGATAAGCCTAAACCTTAGCTGGCTCTAAACTTACCCATAAGTAACCAAACAAAATATAGGACTTTTGGTATTTCTAGTTTTTTTTGCATCCCCAGATTGTTATATAAGACGCCACCACATGCTAAAAACTAAAGGTTTTACCACATTGTGGGGATATTTGGTCCTTACAATGTGATAAATACAAGCCCATATGGATGCACACACACGTCGGCTCATATGAACCGACAGTCTCTGGACCTCTGAGGAAAATAGAATGTCAAGGTGAAACGGAAGGCTCCGGCAAATTTTCCACGCCAGAACCTGCGAGGTGACAGCATTATGCTCTGGGCCACTCCCACCATGCCGCCTATCACTTTATCATTCTTTATCACTTTCCATTTTCCCCCCGTAAGTGTCCAGATGTCACAGTGACGCTAATCTAATTCCTGACCTTATATCTCCATATGCTATTACTCCATGCATCTTTAAGAATCTGTAATGTTCCCTGTTTTTAATGTGGATTTAAAATAAAATACATATATATATATTTGCTCCTATATGACTGACCCTGACTTGACCTTAATCTAAGGACATGTGAGTATTGCTCTTAAGCAGCATTACACTGTAGACAAACGTGATCTTTAGCTGCACATTTTTTTCTTCATATATGCTAATGAGCAAGTAATTAGTAATTTGTTTCCCATGGAATGACGCTCTAATTCCTGTCCCGGCCCTCCCAAAATTAATTTCTCACAGATCCCATTCACAATTAGCTCATCAGGATGCCCCCAATCCACAATATTTAGGTCCCCCTCCCCCAGTGGTTCCCACCGCCTTACCATCTCCCTGTTTTGTGGGGGGGGGGGCTTTTTCCACATGAGAGCCCAAAAACTGAGCCATTCTTGTTCTGTGCTCAAAGTCCCGCTTTCTGTAAATAGCCCATCTATAGCTAAAGTGGGGGTATATTCATGTGGGGAGAATTCATTAATCGTCAGGGCTTGATTTGATACAGTATCAACCCCCAGCACACCCCCAAGCCCACAGAAAATGTGGCCACTTTATGCAAAGCACATCGACATTCAAAAAAGCACCGTCTCATTGGGATCATTGACTGACTGTGAATGTGTGGCCAAATTATTCTGTCCGCTAGTTCAGTGAGAAGATAAGGCCTCAGTGCGGCTGTGGGACATTCCCATAAGGTCACCTTCTCTACATTTATCTGTGACTCAGTCCTGTGATGAACACCATTTTCTGCTTTTATAGGTGGCTGAGAAAGTCCTTGAGTCGTCAAGAACCAAACAAGGACAGACAAGGTGAGATGTTCTTTTTTTTAACATTTGTCCTTCATGACATAAGGACTGGAAACGCGAAGGGAAAATTTTAATTTTCTGGACAGGTCATAAGGATTTTTCCACATAATTAAGGCACTGTACTCCGTCTGATTCCCAGACCTTTACACTGCATTCTCTAGCTACCTCCTGTTTCAGATCTTTGGCTCTCTATGCACCAACCACATGTTTTATCTCTGAAACATCTCCTACATAATTAAAGAAATGAACATAAACAAATAAATACATGAATAAATAAATCCTGCCTGGAGTTATCTCTGCTGCCTGTTTTGGCACACCCAACAACTGAGTTTTATTAGCTCCAAGTGAAATGACACCTGAAGGTAATCACCACAGATAGACCACAGATAGACCACAAAGAGCGTAAATTTTCACATTACATTAAACCTACAATATAAATAACACAGCAGAAAATGATATATTCCATGCTATATATTTAGGTTTTCACTTATTTGCAGATTTTTTCCCCAAATCAGCAGCTACGTCTCTGGAGACGTTAATAACTTTGCTATGTAAGATTGCATTTATAGAACTCTGACGATTTCGGTCACATTTATATCCAGTCAGCCTAACTCTAACGCCAATGGTCTGAGATGTGAGGGGTCTCAATTCTGAGAAACCTCTTCATCCCATAGCTTTCGTCCCTCTAAAGCTCTTTTTTTTTGGTCTGTTAGTCTGTTGTTGTTTTTGTTGTGCTGGAGGAACTCACTCGGCTATTTAACATACACTGTGTGTAGACTGCGAGCCCCGGTCTGCTCAGACCACAGACACAGTCAGCCTGTCATGCCCCACCGATCGTCTGACTGGCAAAGAGAGATGCCGCTACATCCGCCGCATGCCAATTAAGTGCCTGCTCCGAATTTCCCACCGTCGTTAATTCCTGCAGGGGCTGTCCCCCACTGAGATGCAGTTTCTGAGTTTATGGTAAGCAAAGTATAATACATGCGCGGGCCCACGGTGCTGGAAACATCAAGCCCGCCCCCGCTATCATCCTAGTGACTGACCCCAAAAGAATAATCAAATATGCAAAGGTTAAAAGAATAATTCAATACTGGGTAATATCTTGGGATTAGTGCTTGGCTTTTTATGCAGCCTCCGGGATACACCCCCCCACAACCCAACTGTGAATCGGTACTGAATATAAACACGTTCATCCATATTCATATACAACCTATATGTTCTGTATACATCATTCTTTTTAATTTGTCACAGTGTGTGTAGTTTGGGGAAACATCTATTATCTTTTCAGCATCTCAACACCGCTAAATTATACATTACTGCCATCCGGAGAGATGTTAACTAACAACACTGTTGCATCACAGCTGAGCAGGAAAAGCAGGAATTGGAATAACTGGAAACAGAGGCATGATGTAGATAGAGAGAGAGAGAGAGAGAGAGAGAGAGAGTTCTTTTAATGTCTTTAACATACAGTAGAGGATTGAGATCTCTGCTTTTTGACCTGCCTTAGTCACAGGCTAAGCTTCTGACACCTTTCACACACATACGCAGTCAGCTCACAGTGGGACAACTTTCATGGAAAATTGGCCACATGGGATGATGGGAAGGGAGCTGATGTGTATGCCCATTGGCATCCTCTGTTCCCGTCTGAAGAGAAACATGGCTGGCATGTTCTGGGGGATTCCGTCCAGTACCCATTTCATGAGCCGCACAGACGTGACTGGGGCTCTGCACAACCCAAAGGGCATCACGGTGAATGGCCCGGCCTCCACCGGGTGAACATCTTTTCCTTTGAGTCAGCTCAAGATGACAGAAATTTCACACCTCTGCCTTTTAACCTGGTTCAATCACAGACTGAGGCTCTCACACCTTTCACACACACACAGTCTTGCTCACAGTGGGAACATTTTCACATGGACAGTCAACCACATAGGATGGTGGGAAGGGAGCCAGTCTGCAAGCTTGTCTGCTCCCATAGTGCCGTGTATAATATACTCAACTCTGTTTCTTAATGTTTCAGTTACTCTAATGTGCAGCACAATTTTTAAAATTAAAAATGAAATTGTTCAGACATGACTATGATGGTGGGGGATAGCCTTTATGTGTGGAAAAGCTTTTTTTAGCTAGTAAAACTTTACGTTGCCATTTTGTGAGTGAAACAAAAAGCAAACAGAAGTGGATGAGAAGCAGTCACTGAATTCAGCACCTATGCAAACCGTTCTAATCTCAGCGGTATTTTACAGGCTTGAACGGTGAGACAAATTGCATTTCATTTCTTTAAAATGTCTTTCTGTTTATACATTAATGGCTGCAGTGCTTTTTTCTGGAAGACAAAGGGGTTTTATTGTTTCGAAATCAATTGTGAAGGGCTTATTTATCTTTAATAATATACAGTACAGCTCAGTTCCATAGACTCGGGTTGCAATCAATGCCATAAATATTTAATGTCAACATCTGTGCCGATATTATCTTCAATATCATTATATATTACGATGCTGTTAGTCATTTGCAAATGAAATTGTTACAAAATGTTTGTCAGTACAATAAGCAAATGAACAGCCCTCGAAGGGAGGAAAAAAAGGTAAGAATAAATCATTTTCTCCACGTGAAGCACGCCATGACTTCAGCTACCTCTATTGGCATCCATATATTTAAAGGCATGCTCCATCTGTAGGATATCTCCTTTTCGACAAGCCGCAAAAGGCTAATCTCTCATCATACGCGCTGCGCCCAACGATATCTGTGCGCCGTAGGTAAACAATGACACCATCATTCATCATCATATGGCTAATTTTAAGTAACCTTAACAAACACGAACGCTAGAGGAGAGCGTAATTGATTCATTGGCTGCTTGACTGGTCTCCTTTAATGAATGTCACCTGGTTAGTCGACAGTGGTCAGACACGTTTATCCTTTAAGACGTGGAAACAGCAGTGATCCCTTCGTAAGCATGTTCACAGCCATGTCCCAGCATCCATGCTGCTCATTGGTTTGAGATTTTCTGCTTTCTTACACGTTAGCTGGTGCTTGCTGTGAAATCCCGTCTTCAAAGTCTGCCCTTAAACCCTTAAAGACCGAGGAGAAGCACGAGATTTTTTAGCAAAGCTTAGTAGACATGTATGCCATCTCCTAGCTGCAAGTTCTCCAAAGGCAGATCTATGATCTGCGTGCTAAACATTTAGCGTCACACGGGGAAGGAGCCTAGCTAATCCTGGACATTTGAGTTATGTGCACAAATTCGCAAATCCTACGCCAGACACAAAGTCTGTCTGAGAGGCTTCAGAAACAAAAAAGGATATTTGATAGTGCGGTATCTGGGGGAAAAAAAGAAAAAGCAAACACAAAGCTAGGTGACATTAAATCTTTCTTTATTGTTGTCAATTAGTCGCTTGAATTGTTTTACACAACTTGGACAAAAGACCGTGGTGATGATCTGGGCTTGTGGGAACAGCATTATTACATCATGTCAGTGTGTAATCCTGAAACTCAAATCCTCTGATAGCAGGCCTTTCAGCACAACGCCCAGCATGTATCCTGGGCCACGTCAAGGACCGGTGGGTTGACTGTTGTTGTCACTTTTCACCAGCCAGCTTTGGTTTATGGGAACAGGAGGAGGAAGACGGGCTCGGGATTATTGGGCTGGCGCTCGTGAAAAGAAAGCCGGCCTTTGTGTGGATCTGCTGTGGGGCGGAGCCATCTGGATGCACAGCGCAACAGAAAGCCGGCCTTCGTGTGGATCTGCTGTGGGGCGGAGCCATCTGGATGCACAGCGCAACAGAAAGCCGGCCTTCGTGTGGATCTGCTGTGGGGCGGAGCCATCTGGATGCACAGCGCAACTTAAAAGTATTTCTTGTGTCGGATGCTGCGTTTTGTATCACCGTCTTCAGATTGTCATAATTATTCCCAAGTTATGTAATTGGGTCTCTTTGTTAAGGTCTGCTAACCATTTCCCTCACAAAATCATCCTTCCTTTGCAAGACATAAAGCTTCCCATATACCAGAGAACACAGGAGATGTGCTTCACAACCTATTTAACTGAAGAAACATTAGCATATAGAATAATAAGGTAGTAAAAAAAAACCCACAATGTCAGAAATAAATAGATGCAATGAAGCGGAAAAAAGTCTCTGGGGTCCAGCTGTCTAAGATGCTCCTGAGAATATACACTTTATTTAAAACCTACTCACTGTAGTTACTCCTCACGCCTCCTCAAACCCTAAACCTACCAAAATTAAAAATATAAAGGTGCTGCTCAACTGCCCTTGGTACAGTTCTTTTTGACAGCTCTGTTTTCAAACCCTGTGCCGGAGCTTTAGCTAGCGTGGAACTCCTAAATGAAGCATGCTCCTGTGTCCTATGTGAAACCTTAAAGGAACACCATCTCACATCTTCTCCACCTGCGCTGGGATGTTTGGGCCCGTCGAATTCTCTGTGGTTTGAAAATAGCTGTTGGCATCTGTGCGATATTCGTCATACACAATGTTGCGCAGGACAGGAATTAATTTAACAAAAAAACTATCACATAAATGCACAGGATGGTGAAATTGCATTAACACTAAGAAACGCGTCTGTCTACACAAGGGCCTGTCGATCATGACATCACCTGACCCCTCTCTCTCTCCTATCAGCTGACCCCATAAGCCCTAATTGAGCTAATTATCCAATCAGAATCAGTGTGGCGTCAGTGGGGACCCCAACTAGCAGTATAAATGGGAATTGTACCATTAGTCTGGCACCCGCCTGGCCACTTATAGCAATCACTAAAAAGAAATAGAAAGTTCCTTATAATGAAACCAGGGGCACTGTTGTTTCTTCAAATTGTCCCTGGAAATATAGGCATATGAGTTCTGCAGTCAGTCACAGTTCCATTTATGGGATTTAACTCACATTTAAAATAGTCATTGTGTGGCAAGCAGCTTTCACACATATTTAATTAACGACATCTTGCAAAAACACTATTAAAAGAGAAGAGTGTAACGTGTCTCTTTGCTCAGGAACTCACAGGCCACCAACAAAATTACAACCATTTTTGCATGTGCACAATCTGCAAGGCAACTGCACATAAAATGCGGTTACACTCAGGGTTAAGGTTGCTGTTGGGGTTTGCTCATGAAACAAGTACTTCAGGGCACTGAAAGGCAAACCTGATAGGGGAGGAGAAATACACACAGATACACACTCACACACAGACACAGCTGCACGAATACACAGAAACAGATATACACACATATACAAATACATACACAGAGCTGCACTCACATGCAGACACACAGACAGAGATACACATACGTACATAGGCAGACAGACAGCTGCACTCACATACAGACACACACGTCCAGGTACTCACAGACAGGTACTCACAGACAGGTACACAGACAGACAGACAGACACGGCTAATGAGCCCTTGTGCATCCAGTGAGATAACACTCACTGTCAATGTGAAACAACCAGGAAACACTGAGCTTAAAATAGAAGGCAGGTCATCCCAAAATGCTGCATCAGTACAATTTCACTGAATATCATTTCAGCTTTAATGCATTTGTGTAACAACGTTAAAAAATAAAACAGTGAAATGTCAGTCGGAAAGCTCTGAAATGGCCTCCCAAACACGCCTGAAACATACTTAGAAATGTCAGTAATGTATTCAGTCTTCAGCGGTGTCATATGCTCCATGTACGGCTTAAAAAAAATAAAAGATTTCCAGCGGCGTGCTTTAAACCCTATTATACTGAGAACTTGAGCAGTCGCATGCCCGTGGAGCCCAGTTCCTGGCATGGCGACCTGCCTATTCATCTCGCGGTAATGCTGTTATACGCGGTATGCGCATTTCCCCCAAGAAACCGATACTCTCCAGGTGGGCGCGCGAGGTCCCCATCTGCGGCTTCAAAGAAAAAAAACAGCACAGTTTTAAGAGTCACAAGGTCTCCACCGACATCACTGGGAGCAACTGAGGCCTGAACCCACTAGGGGCTGAGTTCCTTCCAAACGGGTCAGGCAGGACGCCATTAACGAAAAACAGATTACGGTATAGAATATCTCCATAATTAGATATTGGTTAGACGGTTAATGTCCCAGGCAATTTAGAGGCAGAAAGTAAATAAATAAATAAATACATACATGCATATGTCCCGGGTAGCTGGGATTAATCAAGTGTTTATTGTCGGCATGGATTTTAACTCGTTAACAGTAGTGACCAATGACATGTGTTTTAATGTTGATAATAACAGCCATTAACGCCTAGCTGAGTGCAGTACTAGCTGCTAGTGTCGTCATTACAGTGATAGCTGTTATTGCTGCGCTTAGTCGTGTCAGAACACGCAGCGCGATGTTTTTCCATGTTAACCCCTCCAATCCCTTCATACCTCCACCCTGTCTGTCCCGCCCAGCATTGACAGCGTCCCTCTGCCCCATGCCCCAGGGCAGTCTCTGCGGGCTGGCCTTAGGACCTGATGCTATGAGTCATGACAAACGAGTCATTATTAGCCACGTGATGAGAGCTTAAGCCTGTGAATGGAGATTTAATGATACACTGAACGTGAGAGGTCCCAGTGTTTCACGGAGCCAACAAACTGTGATCAGGAAAAACCTACAGACAGACCTACAAACCTATATGCTGTGAGCTATCTGTACAAAAACCTTTTGAAATACTTACAGACCTATATACTGTTAGGTGTCTGTGAAAACCTTAAACAGACCTACTGATCTATATACTGTGAGGTATCTGTGAAAACCATAAATAAACCTGTTGACCTTCAGTATATACAGTGATATATCTGTGAAAACCTTCAGATAGACCTACAGACCTATATACTGTGAGGTGTCTGTGCCTTAAACAGACCTACTGACCTATATACTGTGAGGTATCTGTGAAAACCTTAAACAAAACTATTGACTTTCCATATATACTGTGAGGTATCTCTGAAGCTTTGGACAGCAAGGGGACAGAGGAGATAGGAACAGAGGATATACAGATCTCATCAGTTCCACCAAATTCACTAGAATAGCAAATTTAAAAAAATGGAAAAATTGATCAAATACGTAATTTTTCTAATGATATGTACAGATGTTAGTATGCAGCTGTAGTAAAATTTACATAAAATCATCGATCTACATAATATCTACTTAATCATTAATTTCAATATTTTACTGATATTATAATAATAATTAGGCTGCTTAATTGTTTCATTATATTTAGGCAATTAAGGAGTTTAATTATGGAAATAAATCAGTATGTATTCAAGCAGTATAATACTATATAACAAAACATTATTTGTGTGCATGTAAAACCTGGTAACAACTTAAAACAAACAGACAATTTTTATTTTGTAACAAAGAATGCAAAGAATGATGTCAATTTTTTGCTCAAAATTGGAGTCACTGCGCAGCATTCTGTATTTGTCATTTCTGTAAAAAAAAAATGGCATTTAAGAGGAGAAAATGCATTTCGAACAATTAGGAAAAAGAATTAGGACAGCGGCAACGTAAATTAGGCGCTGATTAAATTACCCAGCATTCTTAGCGACTCCATTCAGGGGGCATTCATAAACAATGCATTTGTCATTGTTCCTAACCAGAAAAAGCTCAGGGTCTTTTGTCGGCATAAAAATCAGCAGGAGGTTTGTTTTGAAAATATGTGCTCTATATTTAAGTCACACCTCAAACTATGGCCAGGTGAAACATCTGAGATGTGAAATATTTATAGACAAATGGCCTATTTTTCTGCAATGAAAATTACATTTAATTAAAACTACAACTGTACAAAACATAAACAATTAATGACTCAAATGACTAAAATCCAAATGTCACATTGTGATTGCTGTCTAGGGGTGCAGTAGACATACAGTAAGTACTTATTTCTGGTATTTAATGATTCGTCCTCTTTGAAAATTGATTTTTCCAATCAGTCATGCGAGGTTTGAGTGGAAGGGTGTCACGCAATCATTTCACAGCAAAGACTAAAAACATCTTCATGCAATTTGTTTATGTTTTCTAGTATAATGACATACAACCATTCAAGCTTCAATTACTGTAACATGAAATCAGTAATTACAACTATGGTCTCCATTTTAAGGGAGTGGTCCAATCGCAAAAGCTTTTCCTTGAAATTCTATTCAAAACCAACCCAAATCCAGCATTACTACCATCACACACATACAGTACAAATCACAAAACTGAAACATTTCCCATAATGCATCAGACACTGTACATTCATGGTATATCATAAATATGTATGTCAACCTATTTGTTAATAACAATATCAATATCCTACATCATCAAATACACAGGTCTTTTGCACTGAACAAAGAGCATTCTTGGGATTTAAATTTGTAAGATTTGTGATGTTTTTGAGTGTAACAGATAGGCCAGCAGACAGAGGAGAAAAGCGAGTGAGACGTTTATATAAGGATAACTAAATAAATAGGCATATTATTAAAGGAAAATATGAACAGCTGAACTGGCTTTCCTTTGGGATTTGATCTTGGCACTCATTACATAAGTCCACGACTGACCATATTTATGAACAACAGAGACAGGGACGGAAAACACGCATATGCTTGTTGTATGATGAAAGAGGCAGGTCATCTGCAGACCTGCGACTTGCCTGGGCTTGTGTTCCTCGTTACGGCACAGGCAATTCCCTTAAGTTCAAAAACTTCAATGGAAAAACAACTTTTCCTCCCCCTCTTTTCCTAGAAAGGCAATGCCTACGATCAGATACCTCTTCTACAGAATAGAGTCTTACGGAAACAATCTGGGCAGAAGCCAAGACCTGCCCGTATCTCAGATGCATTCATATCCTCCTCCACGGCTGACACCTCCACTCGATTACTTTTCCCACGAGTACGCTTTAATTACAAAATTATATGCTATATTAATCTGAGTCTGTTATACTTTGGGGTGCATGCATAACAGAAGATGCCAGTTTGCAATAGAGTTGCTTAATTAAAGGTACTATGATTACAAACTTTATTGTTAACATCGCAGGATTATTAAATCTCACATTTGGGATCAGGTTGTATCATCAGTCTGCGTTTGTAGTGATGAAAAAAACAACACACACTAAATTAAGCAGAGAGAGACGCAGTTTAGTCCGATGGAATTTAGAACACACCCTTATTTTTCACTATTGAACTCATCCATCCATTGCTGGCAGAAGGTCTTTAAATACTGTTTCCAAGAATGAGGGGAGGAGATGTGGTGTAACACGTTTAAACAAGAGGATATCTCAGGCAGCTCATGCGCACTGCAATTCTCACAGATCTTGGAGAAGATTCCTGTCTAATTTAAATTCTGAATAAATGGCATTTTAGCCTTACATGTCCGTGTGGGACTAGCTTACCTTTCTCTGTGCCTTGTGCCCAAAACTGCTTCTGATAGGCAGTTAGAAAACTGATGAATGGATGGAGGTAATGATGATTATTTTCTTTTTTGTATATTTTAAGTATCTCACTGGTATGCAAATAACATGTTGCTTTTGCTGGAGACTGCACAAGTGATTTTAATGTAGCTAATTAAGTGCTTCACAGAGAGTTTTCAAAAAGGATAAAGGAAATTGCAAATGGTGTGTTTTTCCCCACATTTGAAAACAATCGTATGAGCCTTCTCCTGAAAATACAGTGAAATTTCACCACTCCAGATGCGGGATTGAGTAGACTCTGTAAAATAAGATGAATCTCAAACATCGCTCTGTGCTTAACACTATACTGTACTCAGTGGTGAAACACATACAAAAACTAATATACTGCAAAATCTGTTTATGAACATTATGATAGATGCGAAAACTCTGACAGACTTGCCCAGGAACACTTGGTATCTGACAGCAGGCAAAACTCCTGACATGAAGTTTCTGGCATGACAATCTACAAGGTGCCAAGAACTGAGCTGTGGGTTACACCAAATTCCATTTTCACTGTGAGAAAATAAACATTTTTACTTGACAATTACAGGTCAGTAAGGTTGTATATAGTCAGGGCTTGACATAAGTAGTACGCATGTACGCATTCACCTTTAGAAGTGATACGTGTGGCAATCAATTAATGCAACAGCCCAAATACGTACATATTTTATGTGCATTTGCACCGATATGACAAGAAATTATTGTGCATTTTAACCTTTATATGCTAATTCGTACTTCATTTGCGGTATAGAGGTTGAAATGCACAGTAATTTCTTCTCATATCGGTGCAAATGCACATAAAATACGTATGTATTTCTGCTGTTACAACAATCAATTGTGGCACATATGGCTTTTAAAGGTGAATGTATACTCGCGTACCAGTTATTTTCAACACCTGTATATAATATTATTTCAGTTTGCTTATGCTTAATGTAAGCAATGCATGTCATTATTTGTGTCCTAGATACATCTTATTGTCTTGAAGGTCCTTTGCGGGGAATGTTTTGTGTTGTGATAAGAGTCTGCAGTAGATATCGACAGTTTCAGTGTACTGCCGATGCCTTAGCCTTAATTAAGTTTCATCTTTATGTCATAATCGGTCAGTAATGATTATACTATATGAAGTATTCTGGTCTGTTCATTTCATTAATCGTCATCGGACCCAAATGTGCTCCTGCGCACCGAAACCTAATAGCAGGAGGAATTCAATATGTAGGATCCACTTGATGTGAGGAATCCGTTATAATGGATTTTTTTCCCCCAATATCGGTTATCACTGAAGCCACAAAGTCATTTCATATATGCATAGCTTAAATTCATATGACAGGTTCAGGGGACATTTTACACCGATGCCCACTGGTATATACATGCTGAACACCATGCCTGCCATCATTCACGTCACACTTCTGGCCCAGAATTTCAGCCCTGGCTCTGTGGACACCGCTAAGTAAGTTAGCAAGGTTAGCAGAGTTTCTTTCTCCAGTGGAAAACTGAGGCAATCTCACTATTTTAACACTCTGGGCTGCAATTCAAAACAAAGACTCAAATGATCCATTTACACGCAAAACCATTTAGAATTTGACCATAACCCCTGCTATGTACCATGTCCATTCAGAAACAATTGCTTTTCTCTTTTATGTAGCATTTCATGGAAATGCGATGTTATTATCTACTGCAGCAGACGCCCAATATAGTAAAGCATACATTCATTAAATACGACCAGCGCTGCTGTGGCATTTTAATAGTGACGCAGCTGCAATTAGAAAACACAGATTGTCTCATTTTGTGAAAAATGAATTTTTGTAGCATCATCCTGTTTTGCAACCCAAGCAATCATGTAGCTAAGAGGGAAGGGTGTGTTAACACAGCATCTGACATCAGCTGGGGGCCATTAATCATTTTTGTTGATTCCAAGAGAAATTCTAAATTCCAATTTGGCCCAAATGAGAACAGGCAGAAACATACAGGAATAAAGCATGTAAATTGGCATATTTCCATTTTACTTATACTTGCAGGATGATATGAGAAGTGGAAAAGAAAACACGTGAGCGGCTGCTGTGGTAAATTGCGGCAATTTTCTCTCGGGGGAGCGGTAGTGAATTAAAAAGCTAACAGCTGACAGAAACATTATTCAAATGGAGCTTTTTTGTGTGAATACTAAAACCTGACATTTATACGCTGTGTGTGAGTGCGGAGAGGTGTCACGCAGTCGGGGGCGGGGGTGTGCGTCAGGCATTCAGAGCTTGGCCTAACTGTGAAGCCGACCCGCGCGGTTTGTTTATGAATTAAATATCCAATTTGGAGTGCGCCCAGGAGCTGTCATCAGGCCCTCCCCCCCGCACAGCAAAAAGGTCACCATGGACCGCGGTAAAATCGCGCGCGACGCACGGCTCCCGTCTCAACATGCCGAGTACGTGGCCTGTGGGGTTCCGTTAACCATTTGCGGGATATTTCTGGGCCACGGGATGGTGAACACAGAACAGAACTGCAAAAACCGATTCTAAGCGAATGAACTACGTCACGTGGAAAAACCACACTATAAATGAACGCTGCTTTCGTATAGGAGGGGATGCATAACCAGGCGAGGTTAAAACATTCAAGAGGAAAAAAAAGTGTTTCAGTAAACAAAGGATCAACTTAAATCTGTGTCTGTGCAATAAGAACACCTGGGGTGCAGAACATGAAGCGATTTCTTCCAGCGTTAAGGACCGCCATGCCGAGTTTTAGGATGAGTAATGCATCGTTACCTAAGCGCGCGTCTCAGTGGAAACTACAAGGGTTAAAACAAACAGTGTTTCAATAAGGGCTAATTACTCAATGTTTCTGTTTCCTCAAACTCATTCACTTGCCACTGATTACCCAATCTGTTCCCCTACTACCCCCCCGGGGCATAGGCCACCGACGAGGGATATCCAGGTATCTCGGTACGGGGCTATCTGCCCAATCTGTACTGTACAATAAAATAAACGTTGGGAGCTTTGGTTCCAATGACAGATATATGTGCTTAATATTTAATCCTTTTTGAGCAAACATAAAGCTAATACCTGTCCAGCAAGCATGTGACTGATTCTGGCTGATTTTGTTTTGATATGAAACTGATCAGCACGTTTCAGGTCATTCGGTGGCCGAACGCATGTCCTTGAGCATCAGGGGAGAGTGACACTCCCGTCGTAAACAATCCGGCTGCTTATCGTGAATCAGCAATCTGTAAACACTGGCTGCTTCGACCACAATGCCTCCCTGTGCAGTGCAATAGAGAGCCAGTCTGTCACTGCTGAGTCAATATTTACGGTCCCGACAGAAATGTGTGCTCTGCTGTTTCCCGACCAAACATGAGTAAACCCCCCCCACAGGGAGGTCAGCGTCTCCCCTTCTCTGTCACAGGATGGGCTTGCCGTCGGAAAGGTGAGGTGACACTGCGCATACCACGCTGAATGGTGGCATTAAGGAATGGCTATGTGGCTGGGTAAGGAAAAAAAAAGAAGCCACTCCCCCATTAATAGCCAGAGCAGGCAGCCAATGGTGAGCAGAGATCCTGACACCATAGAAATACTTCTTTGATGAGATCATGGTATTTTTTTTATATGATAATGGCTCCTTTGTGTTGATGCTGTTTGGAGGTGGTGCATGGCCTGAATATGGGCTGTGTGAGGCAGTCAATGGGAAACTTGAGCTAATTATCAGTAACC
>JAODKE010000001.1:15388888-15420278 GCA_026779605.1 Mormyrus hasselquistii
GAGGGGGAGAATGGCATAAAAAGGGGAAGAGTGAGACAGACCATGGGAAACTTTAGCTAACTATAAAAAACCCCCCCCCCCCCCGCCGCCACCAGCCCTGTCAGCCCTCCCAGGAATGTTATTCAGCAAACTTCCCTAATGCTGTGCTTTTCCAGTGCAACATCATTTGCATACAAGCAATTCATTACATTACCCCAAGAAACCTCACAAGCAAGCATACTGTTTCCATAGCAACAGTCATCCGGGAAGAGTGGGTGCTTGAAGCATCGTGTGAGTGGGGGGTGTCTGACGGAACCCACGGTCACGTCATTTTGACCATGCACCTCTGAACCCTTACTTTGTGCTCCAATAACCTTCTTGGTTGACAGCTCTTTTACAGGACGGAAAGAGAATACAGTCTGATTTATTCATATTCAGCACTCGTGCACAAACCTGCAACCTTGCCAGAACGTTACAAAGGTGTCGCCCTGCACGTTCTGCAGTCAGAAGATCCGCATGGTCAGTCCGTGGGTCCAGATGACCCCGCACCAGCCACATCTCAGAGCAGGAGCCTCGGACCCACATGCCTTCTGTTCACACCCGTTTTTTGTGCTCCTTGTAAACATTCCCGATAGATCGGACCAGTTTAATCTGATTAAACACAGTCTCCCCCTGTTAGTCACGCAGCCAATCCTTTTCATTCACTACAGAGCGCGCTAATATCACTTAACAGAAAAGAACTAAAATACACAAGGAAAGAATGTGGAGTGACCCCCGAATGGTCTACTGGAAGGAGGATGTTCAAGCGTACAGAAACATGACCACATGGATATGTGTGTATGTGCAGCTTAAAACAAAATGCATTGTACACAAAACACACAAAAACTCATCCCCATTTAATGGTGAGACAGACCAGGCCACAAAACTGAAAAAAATGTTCCTGCTGCTCCACCTTAAACGTATATGCTGAGTTTGCCCTGCCCGTGTACGATAACTACATGGTCACCTACAAGCGACCCCTGTCCTAACCACTCGTGTAGCCGTCTTTGAGATCCTGCTTCGGGACACGTGCGCATTTTGTAGTCTTGTGTAAGATGGGATGGGTGTGAAGTCATGTGACCAGTCCAGTCAGTCCACTGTCCATTGACAAGGCGGCTCGTAAACACTTTGTCTGTCAGTGTCTGGAGTGCACACCTGGCTTTATTTGCCTCCATGTATCCTGTTCACCATTTTATTGAAGCCAAACCCATATAAATTCCTCATCCCACCCGCAAAGTCACGTGGCCCTGTTCATTGTCCAGACCCCGGCGACTCTTGTCGAACGTTTCTCTGAGAATCCATACTGTACATTTGCTTTGTGTTTACTCACACGTACATGATAACTTTCAGAAGTATATGAATGGTCTAAAACCTTTGTATATGCCATCTAAATTCTGTACTGATATAACCGCACGAATTGGCGAGTTTTCCGTTTTCAAAGGAAATTCGTATGCTGTTAGGTAGCTGCTAGCTGAGCTCACATTGTAATTTTTCATTAACTGTCGCTTGGGTCATTGTCCTGCTCCTTCCTGTTCTTTACGGTGTCCACCGAGTGCTGCAGGTGCCCCTGACAATTGGCATAAAACACAAGTGTGACATGGTGAGTTGCCATAGTAACTTTAATAACCTGCAAGCCGTAAAGGGATTCAACAACAGCATTTGCGCAATAACTGCTGAACCGTGGTTGGAATTAACTCAATTGAAACTTGGGGGGGGCGGATGAAAGGTGTTATTTTAAAATACCCCGTAGCATGGTAATATAAAATAAAATATTTAGTCTGCTGTGCTGAAAATTGCAGTCGGTCATTAAAGCTCCAGGGTTAAAGTTTAAATGGCCTCCGTTGTCATGGGTCTAACGGGTCTCTTCTGTCTGCAACGTCTGCTTTTTTCTCCAATGTCCCACTTATGATGGAAACGCGTCTTCAGCGGAGTGTGAGATAATTCTCTAGATGCAGCTTGTACCTATAGGCGTTCCGTTTGCGAGCTTCTTGCGAATAGTATGCAATCCGCGATTAAAACCATTTTATAATTCCATGAATATTTTCAGTATTGTTGTACCATTCAGTTTGCTTTCATTTTTTGTTTTGTGCACATAAACACATTCCCCAGCAGAATCAGTGTTCTTTCTTCTGTATTTCAGTATATATCATAAAAAATGGTTATTGAACACAGCATATATGCTAGAAGCATGTGCACTAAATGCTTCAAAACCACTTCAGGTAGAATACACAGCTTGGATTATTGATAATCAGAAGTAATAAATGAACCAATAGCAGGTAAATGATTGACAGTACACAATGGCCCCACCCACCATGCCTGTGAATTCTTGTTTCCTCCAATTACTATACACCATGCATTGTTGTAGGTTTTCTAGCCTCAAATATGGCAGATGATTTCTTAATTTTAAACTATGACCTCTGTAGTACTTGTTTAATTCAGTGGCAGGTTGCTGCTTTCCCCTAGTTCACACAATGTTTTCAGTTATTTTTCTTTGCGATAAATCAAATGCGGTTTATGGCAGCTGTGTAGAAAAATAAACAGAAGATGATGTTATCATTATAAGTGAGTTCCCCAGACTCCCGATACCAGAAAATAATACTTCAGTGTGCTTGTGCTCCGTCCAAAGGTATATTGTTTGGAATCACAAGCAGCTGTAAAAATGTGCTTCCCTTTTTACACCAACACTGCGCTCTGCATCATCGTAACGGAAGCGAATATGTATGAGGCCGCAGCATAAACTGGAACCACAGCTGGAACCATGACCGCCAAGATGAACACAGTGAAATGCCTCACTGTTAAAGACATCACCACTATACCACCCTCAAGTATCGCAGAGCGTTTAAGTAAAATGCTGCACTGGAGAAGATTAGCTTAAAGAGACCTTATTGCTAGTTAAGAGTATTGCAGTGCATTCATGTGATAAGACTGCAGACTGCAGCTGTGCAAATGGCATCTCATACCATAAAAATACAAGCAGAATGGAACAGGATCACCCAACTAGTGTTGTTAGTGATCTGCTCAGGGCTTACAGTACTGTCCGAGTCTGGGGAGAGTGTAAAAACGACCAAAGTCAGTCAGTAGTAACAACCTTTATTTCCACGTTTTCCCATTTTATGGTGCTATGAAAAAGTCCCAAATTCCACCATTTCTGCTTATTTGTAAAACTTGTGGTTTTGGATTTTCAAAAAAAAAAAAACAAAACAAACAAACAGGCTCCAGGCCCCCAACACCCCATATAAGGCAAGTGGATGGATGGACTAAAGATGACTCTCTCTCCCTTCAATACCAAATGGTCATTGTGTATTCTCAGGCTGGCTTTATTATACTAAACATCCGAAAATCAAGAAGGGGCAAACACTTCTTCATAGCACAGTATCTAATGGCTTAATCTACCAGCGAGTGTGATGTAGAACCACGTGATTAGGGAAGCAGAAGTGCATGATGGGACAGGACAGGAAGGGGGCAGCCTCCTACTCACCGCATTGATTATTAGGATATATTGCATTTTCATTGGAAGACAGCAGGAACCCGCCTTTAATAAAGCGGAGGGAAACCGTTACACGGATATTAAGCTGATGGTTGCGAGAAGCCGGGACGCCCCCTGGAGGCCGTTTTCCAAGCATCCGCGCACCTCCTACTTTATGGTTGTTTGGTTAGCATGAGTGTGACTGTACTGCTGCGGCATGCAGTCCAGGTGGCTTCGGGATGCTTTTCGGCAATTACCACGGACACAAGAGGAGATTTTGGATTAAGCCGGCATATTTCTGGAAGCCTCTGTCTGTTCCTGGCTGGAGCTCTCCAGACTGGCGCGTGTCTGCCTCCTCAGAGGGCAGGCGAATCCAATACTTCTACTTCATCTCAGACAGATGTAGCCGAGGTTGTAATATGGATTATGATGACAGGAAGTCAATAAAACCGATGGTGCTGCTCGTCTGACCGGTCAGCTCCCAGTTGACTACTGATGAAAAGAAAATAAAAAAAAAAATACAGGCAGGTTGGGAGGCAAGTTTGAGACTTGCTCTTTCGTGCTCCTTTATTAAAAAGTTAAAAAAGGCAAACGTGAAATGAACACGAGTCTAAAGTTTATGAACAAATATTTAAATTAATAACAATAAAAGATGAAGCGATCACTGGGAAGATCAAGCATTTGTTGAGTGCTACATCCTGTTGTGTCGTCTCATCGTTCATCTTGCGTTCAAGCCATGCATGTAATGGAAGCTTTCAAGAACAGAGTATGGAGGAGAATGAGCAGGGGCCTTTGTCGGCATGGACTCAAAAGCCGTAAAATCCAGTTAGCTCATCACGTCGTCTAAGTATGACTGACTGGGCTCCAGTAGGATTCAAAGCTCACCTGCTCTAATTAATTCTTCTTCAAGACTTCAACAAGGCGCATTTCTCCAAAATGAGCTTTGTCTTCTGGAATTTTCCCCTCTACTCACCATTATTACTATTCCCGTTCTGCAGTTCCTCTGCTAGTGTTTATTATTCTGTGACTTTTATTCTGGCTTGAATTTTAAGCGAAGCTCTGAGGGCTGAAATGGTTCCAGAACATTCTTAAATCGGCGTCATTTTGGCATCCGAATTTTGAATTTCAAGCATATTTTAGGGGAACCACTTAACAACAACATGGCATACACTTAAAATATATCAAGTAACAACGTTACTCTCTTCTGGGGACAGGCAGTAGCGTTAGGCTTCCACTAAGAGCATCTCTTTTCATTCCTGGAATGCAGACTAGTGGATGAGTCAGCTCCAGTAACCATGGTGAGCATCTCCAAAGTCATGACAAATGATACAAGATATACGATCAACAAATAAAGTGCATATAAATGGAATTCAGGACATTTATCAACATAGTTGTGTGGAATACATTTAACATTTAAATAAATCCACCAACCCTCAAGTTCCCATAAAAAAAAAAATAAAAATACACATTTTCTCCATGCTAACATTCCACCATTTATTTCCCCTGTGAGGCTAAATTATGGGAGGGTGTCATCTCATACACACATCACAGGAATCTGTTACCCGTAAACATTTTCCTTCCAGCGAATCGTGCAGGAAAACGCATTTATTTACCAGCTTCCCTGCCTGACAGATTGGCTCACTCGCTTGATGGACAGGACTCATATCGTGAGTTACGTCTGCGAAAGACCATCAATCATTCCCCACCATTACCACTCAAAAAGTCCAATTATCAGGCCCACAAAGCACTCAGAGTCACTAAACGCCGCTCACTGGTTAGATGGTACCCCCCCACTGCAATTTATGTGGGTGCTGAGGCATCAAATAAAAGATACGAGATCTTTAACGTAATTACATCTTAATGGATGTGGCAGCATTGCTGTCTGGTTGCTTTGCAGGCCTGTGAGGCATTAAACACGACAGACAGAAATGTGCAAAAATACTAGGGGGCAGAACATGAAGGGGGCGCTATAGAATACAGTTTTATTTTTAAGAGACGGTTTTAGTGGAGTTTTTAATGCAGGTGACTTTATTCTATCATTAACCACAAGCACTTCTGAATTCCTCCCATGGATCTCCAAAAGAAGCCGAACGGCGCCGATGGAAATGTGCACATCCCGAGCAAGGCGGCATTCCCTGCTCGACTCATATTTCCCAGCTTCTCCCTCTGAAAAACTCCATTAAGGCCGAGGTAATTGTGTGTGTTCTTCATTGTGAATATTTGATAATCTGTTTGCCTAGTCGCCCCTGTGCAAACCGCCACAATCGTCAGCAGCCCCGGCGCACAGTAGGAAAAAAGAGGGGGGGAGGGAGGTAAAAAAAAAAAAAAAAAAAAAAAAAAAAAAAGGCCATCATTCGCAGGCAGCCCCTGGGCCAATTACCTTATAAATTATTCATCGATAATAAATACCCATTTCCTCCAATAGTGCTCACACTGAACCGGAGCCGGAGCTGATGTCCCAATTCCTTAGGACGAGGTCAAGGTACGTGGCGATAAGGTAAAGACCGGATCTGGAGAAGGACGAACTTGCTTCGCTAACGAGTTTGGCCAGGCCTGGGCTGGAATAAATAACTGGCTGCTGGTAGGACTATGTACAGAAGCCATAAAATCATGAGGAGGAGACCCCTACCAAAGGTGGACCAGAGGTCCTATTAGAAAGGGCGGCTTAGGTTCTCTCCCGCATATCAGGTTAATCCTTTGCCTTCCATGCCAGAAGAATCACCTCACATATCCAAAGTCTCACGCCTTCCTAGCCAACAGCCTGTCCGCCCTTCCTTGTAATTAATGGCCCACCTGTTTTGCTGTTGCATATTTGCTCACCAAAATAAGTAAAATGAAGCTCAGGTGGCCCTGCTCAAACTGAGAAAGAAACTCTCACAATGCCTCGGACACTCGAGCTGTGTACTTCACCAGCCCTGAAGTTTCATTTGAGCACGTAGCCGGATATACAATCGTAAACAACATTGTTTTGGCAAAAACAGAAATGTTTTTCTGTCAGTTTGACTTTTGTTAGACACTGCCGGAGTAAAAACAAAAGTTCTGGGGTGAGAGACATTTCAGGGGACTGTTTCAGTCAAAGCCTCACCAAGGATCAGACAGGACAGCTCTGCGAATGCCGGAGCACTATCCCGAACGATGCCGTTCCGAAAGAAAGACTCAGGAGCCCGGAAAACGTGCAAGAATTCACCGACATCCCAGTAGATGGCTCTACCAGACGGATTTGGTAGCTTTGTTGTAGTTTTTAAGGGCAATAATATTCAGTACAAAATGTTTGTTTTTTGTTTTAATGATTCTGCAGCTCGTGTGGATTAAATAAAAGCTAATGCATTTTCCGTCTGCTTGCACTCCTTAAACTGCACATTTTTTGTCTGGTCTAGAAAATTGCCTGTGCAGTCTGCATTTAAATTGTATTAATAGGTATATTACTGTTAAGAGCATAATTAGGTATGATTATGCCTAGTTAAGCACATGAATTAGACCCTGGCAAAGGAATTCCATGGAAAACGAGCTAACGCAGAGTAATTTACACCTTTGTAATAATTCATACACCAAACATCTCTTCTGTTAGAAACATGTTTATGTTTTGCAGACCTACAAGAGAGGCTAATGACCTCCATGAACAAAAACTGAGGTGATGCCTTTGGATGTTAGAAAATAATAGCAGATAAGCTACTAAGTGGAGGACCCCCCAGCATGCAGGAAGCGACGGACGCTTTGGAGAGCAAAGCGTCCTCCTGCCAGGACAGAAGACGTGTGGCTTTGGGGTGTTACTGCAGCATGTGTCACTAGAGTAAATAACACCCTAGGTGGAGAAGATTGGTCAAATAAGACCATCCTTCACCACAAAGTTGTGTGACCGTAAATATGCATGAGAAATGCATAAGGCACTTCAGCCACTAATGTCAATATTTACTTTTTTCCTCGTGCTTAGGAGAAATGCTCAGGCTACTCCAATTATCGCTGGTGTTTGGGTGTGGGGGATGACCGGGTTTGGAAATCACTTCACCACAGACGCCAATGACGCGAGCCTACTTTGACCATAACTAGTCGCTCCGGAAAGTTCTGTCATCAGCATCTAGGCCTGGGTGATGTTTCTGGGCTTTCGCTTTGCTTCACAGGCAGGTTTGTTTTTCACCAATGTCATGATTCTCCCAAAATACACAACACGGGTTTGACCATAACCTTGTGCAAAATGAAGCCCCCACTGATCTCCATCTACTTGGATGTTCATCACGGGTTATCAATTATCAGAGACGACCACGGTGCCTAGAATTCCGATTCCCCATAAGTGTCTCTGTCGGACTTATTTGCCTGGTTGACTCTGTCATTGGTGAGTCTGGCCTCCCATATATCAGTGCAAGCAGGACACAATCGGAGCAGCTACAATTCATTCCGCTTCATTGGAACTGAGTTTCCCTTCCATTTCCTCCGTTTTGAAGTTCATTCCTTCAAATTGGCCTCTTACTGACCTGGGGTCAGCGCTCACCCGTCCGTACCCGCCGCGGCTGCCGACTTCATTCTGATTAAATCAGCGCCTTGCATCTTGCAGGTGCTGCCAGATCTGAATGTGATTCACTCTATTATCTCGAGAAACCGCACGTCTCGCCTGGCCGGCGCTCCCTCCAGCACAGCAGGTGGCAGCAGCACCATTAAGACTGTTTGTGGCAGGTCAATAAATCCACCGAAGGAGGTGTTCCCCTGATAGCCACTTTAATGCTTTGTGACACCCATCCGTGTCAGGCAACGTGGAATGTCACTTAGGTGACATCTTATTTGGCATGTACCATCACGATTAAGGACCATCACAGTTTAGACACCGGTACATGATTTCCAGTGCAAAATTTACAGCATTCGTGTTTTCCTAAAGGATCACATCTGTCCAAAATCATATCTGGGCAGGCAGGGGCGGGGCTGACAAGGTCTGCTGTGTCCGAACAGGGGGATTCTACAGGGGACGTCTGAAAACTCCTCTCCAGAATCCAGAAAACTCCAATTATATTAATGTTGTTTCCAGTCACCCAGCCCCTTTCATCTCCTTAGCCATAGTGGAGAACAGAGGCTGATGAACTGCTGTAGTATAAATTTCAGCTCCAGAGAGACAGTAGGGAATCCCTACTGCCTCCAGTGAGCTGGCTGGGGCATCACCTCCTCAGCCTCTGCTGGCAGGACATCACCTACTGTATATACCCTTCTCACTCATTATTCCTTGACCAACCAAAAGACCATGACTGTGAATGCCTTATTTACCATTTCCACAAGTATGAGTACAGACGCATCAGAATGCTTCAGTTTTTGCATTTCTCATACTGCTGTCCTTTAAGGGACACACATATAGAGGTGAGAGTGAAGCTTAGGATCAGAGCGCAGAGGCAGCTATTCACCCAGCGTCCGTGGAGCATTTGAGGGGGTTAAGGACCGGGCTAAAAGGCCCAAGAGAGATGTGGCTACTCTGCTGAGCAGCGCTGAACGACTTATCGATTTCAAATCAAAATCGTTATTTGAAACAACACGATTGGCAAAAATTGGCACGATTGGCTGCGATTTAGGATACGCATTACACAGCATGTCTTTAGTCATGAGAATAGTTTTACAAATTCATGCGAGTAATTTTCACCAATCAAAAGTGCTGTGCTCCTAATGTGCCAGTCATGCTCACCAATCAGAGGTGGCCAAGAAGACTGTGCCACACACCTCCCTCCAATTAACCACCGAGACACAGACCATCCTGGCTGTTTTTGAGGTCCCAGTGTGCGCAATACATCCTGAGCTCTGTTAGACACCACTGGAAGGTTTGGGAGTTTTGCGGCTAACCCAACACCATGACGCACTGCCACGATGGCTGTGAGGTTTGACGTCAAGAAAGCTAAACAGGCTGTTTTTTTGCCCATGACACACTGTGGAAACATTGAAATTAAGCAGCGCCAGAGAAAGTCACACAAGCCCTGAGACTTTCTGTTCCCTAATCCCAGGAGTACCATGTTTAGTTCCTTTTCAGCAACATAAACCTGCACGCTTTAAGCTTACAGCGCAGTGCCAGCTCTATGTCCCAGCGGTGCCGCTGTACCACAACATCAGCGCCAACGACACCAGCAAGCTGCACGGCTGGCAGATTATGGGTTGCAGAAAGCATGAATACATTCTCCGTAATTTTGGGATTCCTGCTCTAGTGCTACACACTCCGCCGTGCTCTAGCGGATCAACGGGGAGGAAAATTGCGGGGAAGAGCGCACCATGTGCATAGTTTCCATGCAGATAACATAGTGCCTAGTGTGGGGTTTGGTTTCTTTCATTCACAGGGCACAATTCCTTTCACAAGTGATCGCACCCTCATAAAAAGCGGCATTCTGCATCCATCCGAGCCCCGCTACTTGCTGTGCGAATAAATCTGTGACAAAGAGAGTCGGTTTTCTTGACGTGTGTCGGCTCCTATGTGACGTTTCCTTCTCGATGCTCTTAAACTGGCCTTCAGGTCCTACGCCTTCTCTCTCTTCAGACTGACAGCTTGTTTTTAGCTCCTCAAACATCTCGAGTCCATCTGCATAATTTACGCCCCAAATGATTCATCATCTGCTTCTTAAATGGTCTCGCCGATCTTTCTGAATGTTAACATTAAAGGTATAAATGTTTAATGTATTATGGCTGGTTATACTTTATTATCATCGTGTATATGAGCAGCATGGGGACCCACCATAAACAGCGCAGTTTATCTTGTAGAAACGCCTTAGGGTTCACACACTCTCCTGGTCAGCAACAGCTGACTGGCTGCTTCTGCTCGAAATGCTGGCCAGATCCAAGCAGTCAGGCTGTCCAGCGGGTTTCCTCTTTTATAGGAAAAGCGCCTGTGACCCGTCTTGCTTCCATTACATCACGTTTAACTGAGTCTGATCCAGAGTAACAACTGGTGGATATTTCACTGGCGGAAAAGAAAAGAAAAGGAAAGGAAAGAAAAACATGAGGATTTCCTTAGGTTCCCATCCACGTCTTTGACCATTGGGACACCTACAGGCCAATGAGCTTGCTGCAGGTTTCTCAAACCATGACGCCTCTGAGCTCACTAAGCAGGATGAGGTGGATGGGGCACTGTCCTCTTCTGGCATCTCCCCAAGAGCAGACTTTTATAAGAGAATAGCCTGCAAAAGAAAAAAAAGCAATCATTTGGACCAGGCTTTAGTGATTTACACCACAAAGATGTTTTCACTTTAAGAAACAGTGTGCTTGTTCAGTCTTGGGAAACCTACGGATTTGGATTAGCTCAGAACGCAGAAGGCCACGCAACGCAATGCCTCGCGGTTCCTGCCGGCCGCGCCATGGCGACAGCAAGGAGGAGAGGTGCTTTATTGATTTGCATCCGTCACGCCAAGATTGACTCAGCAGGGATTAGCTCTGTGCATGATTTTTATTTATCTCGAAATACTACAAAAAAACAAACAAATAAATAAATAAATAAATAAAAATCCACCCTGGAGATTTAAAAGAAAAGAAAGAAAACCTGAAAAACACAACCAGGGTGAAAGTGCTTTTGGGGAGGAGCTGCTAGGCAGGTCCAGGGGAATATATTATTTTCAGACATAATAAAATGTGTTTCCATCTTTTTTTGGATGTATGAAATCATGTTTTCCCTCAGACTTTTTTTCTCAAACCGAAATTACAAACATTTTCCATAGGAGCAGGAGTGGATTTTGCGAGTTCAAACAAGGAATACGATTTTCCATTGTCAGATTAATTAAAATGTTTCGGAATTGGCAGTTATTCGTGTCGTCGCTTTACACGGCATGTGGTATGGTCCGTGCACGTTTTCTTCAGTGATTTCTGGCTTCCCATTAGACCAGAGTGTTTCAAAAAGAACCGTGTCCATGTCTTTGGTGCTTCATGCATTATTGAGATCTGAATGACATGAATCAGGGCAAACGGGGGTGCAGAAGAACGTGATTTCATTACAGCCAATGAAGGTCACTCACAAGTGCCATCGACATAAACAAGTATTTCCACCTTTTTTTCTTTTAATGGTATTGTTGGGTTCAGGTATGGTGGGGGGGGTGACCTTATTTTTCAATATATAATACCAAGGACAACTGCGAATACACTTTTGAGCTATGGAGGTAACCATGGCAACAGATGTTTGCACCTGAGAATGCTATTTTGAGGAGTTTTCTTATTTCATAGTAATGTTGACATCTCCAGCTGTGTCTGCTATTCATTCAAATTACAAATAATTGATGGTTTAGTACCAGGGATTGTGTGACCAAAGAAAAGAAAAGGTTTGCATGCTACTGCAAACAAATAGATATTTTTATAACATCAGCTGCTACGACCACAATTAAAAGCTAAGCACAAAAAATACACCACTCTACTTAAAAATAAAATGTTGCCTACAAGTTTATCTTCCTCATACTTGCAGTAATGTTTCTAAATGCAAGCGACTGTCCACCAAATTAAAATTTTAATGAAATATGTATGTATGTGGGCATCTATCTGCCTGTCAGTGCTCCATATGTAATACGAATTCCAGTTTTATGGCTACTTTTATTCCTTACATGAAGGAAATTTATGGCAAGTGAAGCCGCAATCTTTATTGTCCATAAATTCCACATTAAATGTCTAAATGCTTATCTGTGAATCACGCATGCTCACACTGAAACGGAGCCAGAGCGATGTCTCATTTCCTCAGGATCAGGTAAAGGTATGCGACAGCTTTGAGAGGTCACAGATCCCTCCATCTGCTGTGCGAGTTTCCCATCGAAACCCAAAACCTTCCGGTAACCGTTTTGCGGAACACAGGGTCCAGGACGCACAATAAAATAAAAGAACAGGGAGACACCATTGGAACAATCACAGGATCTTCCTGGGCAGCACACTACTCACTTTAGGCATGTAAATGTAAAAACTAACCAAAACTTGTTAATAAATTAACATGTCTGTCAGTGAGCTGAAGGCCAACAAAAGGAGGCTGATATTTTAATTTGATCTACTAAAACTAATTATTTGCACAATTTGGTTAAATATCTTTGTTGCTTTTTTCCCCTTTTCATTATGCAATATTATGTAATATTACGTAATATCTGGCTTTAGAACCAAAACAAAGAATCTGCATGCATGAGTGGAAATTTTTATTGCGGGTGCAATTAATGTGGCAGATTATTTATTTATACACTTGTATCATGCCCGCACACGCTCGAGTGTTGAACATATTAAAGCCATCTGTTGGATAGAACAATGGGATTTTTACAAATTATGGAGCGGACTAAATGTAAGAGAATATCAGGAGATGATATCAGCTAAGGGAACCAGATTGGAGTGCAGGAACATGAGCAGCTGTGAGAAGCCACACGCTAACATCGACAAACAACCCACGTGACAAGGACACTCACACTCAACGCTGCACTTCCCTGTCACTGTGGCACAGGCCTGACATGTACAGGTGGCGGACTAATTTCACTGTGAGCCCGGCACACTCACACTTTGCTGAATTACAATGAATTCACTGGGGGAGTAGCTAATTTGATGATAATTAATGCTGGAACGTTCAAGTTACTTCGTAAGGAGACTCTCAAGGACAGGGGAGCGTGAGGACACAGAGACTATTCCCAGACCCCCATCCCTCACCTCAGCAGACCGGGTCTCTCTCCCCATCTCCACTCCACGGCAGCCCTTCCTCTCGTGTGTGGACCTGAGCTTGTCGCCATGGAAACATGGGAAAGAAAAAAAAAAAAAAAAAAACGTACCGCCAGATTAGAAGAAAGATTGACGAAATATCACATCTCCTAGATTGTATTAAACTGGCTGCATTTCACTAAAAACAGTTCCATGTACGACTGGGACACTAAATCAGTCTAGTCAGGCAATTTCTAGATGTTTATTACTCTTTCTACAAAACATAGTTAGAGCATTGACACATTTCGGTCATCGGGCAACTTGTAATTTTAATGGCCAAGTCAGAAGCAAAGACTTCTGACTTGGATTTGAAGCATGATGGGCCAGAGCAGCATTTACAACATGAGATCTGGGGATGTGTCAGCGTGTCTGAGGAAATGTATCTGTACATGCCAAGACCAGCCGGAGACAAGACTGTCACTCTTAACAATATGGGGAAAAAAATGCACCTGAATCCCAGGGGGATGCAGAAGGGATGAAGTTAAAGACAGACAGATCAAACGCACCCTGCTCGCAAGTGAAAGAAATGCCAGATAAAGATGCACTCTGACTTTCTCTGCATGTTATAATTCATGGATGAATTTATAATGAATCTGCCTATTTGTTTCACTGGTGTATGATGCCCCTCATGTTATCTTTTGGTGAGGCGATCCTTAACAGGACGTCCCTCAAAGGCTCTGGGCACTAACCATGTTGTCATACACCACCAACCCCCGTCAGGGTTGCAGTTCTATATAACGGCATAAATGCACATAAATGTCCTTTTATGGTTCCCCCCTCTTAAACAGAGGATTAAATGCACCTTAATTTGCATGGTGTCTTGAGTATTAGCGGCCGCCTAGAACTGTCAGGAGATAATTCAATTCGCCAGCGCTGCGATAACTTTAAACAGCGTAAATCTCAGGATAAGGTCAATGGCTGTAAATTTCTCAGCGTCCGCTAATTTATTCCAATCCTCCACGTGCAGGCTTACCGGGGAACCGCCAGTTCAAGTGCCAGTCGACCCTCCCTGCAGTTAGTTTTTACACGGCTTTACAGCATGATTGATCAGGACGGGAATAAAACGACCTATATCAAGTGATAGATCAAACGCGATAGGGGACTTCCTCGGACATTAAATGGTGTTTTTTTTGGGGGGGGGGTTTATACATAGGCAGCCAAGAAGCCGAACAAAACAGAAATTAATGGGTTTGTTTAGATGAGCATTATTAACCTTGGTCAGAGTCCAGACAAATCCGCTGGGTTCCGAGGAGAATTCATGTAAACCTGGCAAGAAAGGGCCCCTGTTACACACACCCATGAAACTTTATTTCCTCTTTCCCCCAATTATCCGATCATTCTGCAAATGAAGGCCCTTTAAAATATGTTTCCCTTTTCATTTCCTTGCCTTTATATTCCAACATGGACAGCCCCCAACAGGAAGTTTCGGGGACACATCTCTAGGTCACCCAAACTGCCTTAATTGTGCGACACCTTTTACAGCATCCCCAGGGCCGCCACGCTGCACAGTAATGCCTTTTGGTCTGAATGGTCTGCCCGTCACTCCAGACCTCTTGAATTATTGTGAGAGAAACTGGATCAAGTCCAATTAAATTGACGTTAAATATGATGATAGCCTAATGCTTTCTTCTCCAAATGCCGCAGATGAAACGTAAAAAAAAATGCAAATAGCAAATATTAAAAAAACCACAAAAACAAGGCACCTTAAGAAAAATAAATCACCAGAATTTTGCTTAACACCGCTGCCCATATCAAACCTGTTTTTGCCATATATTTACAAAGCCATATGCAGTAGCACCCCCTAGGGGTGTATTGGCAGAATGATTGATGTGACTCGATCGCACTTGTGTTTGCTGGGTGTCTTTGGGGGACAAAAGAAGCACATGGGGATCGATATTAACCATTTACCATATCTTTAGTGGGTGTTTCCGGGTTGCTGCTAGGAATTATGGCCCCCTGACAATGATCTTGGTCCTTTTTCTGACCTCACAGCTGCTGCATCAGTATTAACCTTAGAAACTCAGCCACTTGGTATTAAATATTTATGAATTCTGGGATATTCATTTATGGAATTCCTTCTTCCTTACATTTTCACAGATATTTTCTTAGGCTTTTTAATTAAAAACTCTAATTAATTATTCCATTTGGAGTGACTTCATGACATAGAAATTGCTACAATATTGGGCTATCAATTATTACATTAGCAGTGGTGTAAATTGTTAACTGGTGATACACTGAATTTCCTAGTTTTCAACTATTTTCTTATGAATGCTTGATTAGTGAAGTTATATATTTACCTGAATATTGAATAATCTGAACCACAGTAAATGTCATTAATGCTTTTTGTATTTATGAGTAATTATTGTTTCTCTTCTCATTTATTCTGGGCTGATCACAAGTCATCGTTAACTAACTGAATCCTAATGTCTCGGATGGGGGTACTCAATATTCGAGTGGGTCACAATGGTGAGCCACAGCAAACTCAGAGCTATGTCTCCCAGTTTTTGGAGCACAGTGCCCCCAGTGGGGGAAAATCTGCATCAATGCTTCTCTGGAGTTTCAATCCATTTAGCAGATCCTCCACTGCAAAAATACATATCTGGCGAATCAGTGTATGAATGAGATGCCTATGAGTAGGAATAGCATGTTCAACTGAAGACAAGAGAAAAAAAAACTAATAAAAAAAAAAGCAACCACGATAAATTAAGGTAGAGAGAGACGAGCCTCATGAATGCAAGACTCAGCCAGCAAGCAAAGAATTCCTCACGATTCTCCAGTCAGGAGACGCTCTTCGAGTAGCCGCTCACTAGCTAGCTAAGAGACAGTGTGTCGCTCAGACACTTGTCATTGACCTGGGATCTTCAGTAAAGTACTATTTGATTGGTTTCTATGGCAATTGCTAAGCCATCGACTGTCCCAGGACCAGCTATGCTTCAAGCAAAGCCAGGAGCTGCTTCCCTCAACCGGACTCCTATGTCCTAGGGTGAACACGTCATGAAAAATAAAATGTCACCAACTTAAAAAGCGCTGAGGCAGCTGCTTTGGCAGGCGAGTGCAGCGTGCTAGCTATCAGCGGCTTGCAGTGCGACGCTAATCCCTTACATTGAGCCGCCTTTCAATTTACGTGCCGCCTCAATCTTTCTGCCCATAATTTAGCTCTGGGTCGGGACTTAACAGGGCCACTAAAATGTGACCTTTCTGCATAAAGTATTAAAATTAACAAAGTGTCTTATTTGATTGCCATAACTTGTATTTTTTTTTTATTTGCGTGTCGCCAAAATACTTTTTTGTTTATGTGCATATGGATTTCTCTATTCACAAATTTGCCACATTTATCAGCTACACAGAAGATATAAAGTAATTGAAAATGTAATGTTCCTATCTATCTGCGTAAGAATTCTACAGTTCTTTCACCAATTTTTCAAAAGATAGCACTCTCTGTCACAGATTCACAGAAATAACACATTTATATACTTTATAAATAAAAGTATATAATAGTAACAAGAGAAAGTTATTTATATACCAATAGCTGGGGTCCTCAAAGAGCCTTTAATCATTCCAGGGAGATGAGATCAATGTGTAATTTGAAAAGGGAATGGGGAAGAGATGACATGGTAATTATTATTGATCATTTCCGTGCACATTTTCCCAAAAGGTCTGCAGGACTAAATGTTTGCATTTATTAATTTAATTTGCTCAGGAGGCTCCAGCCCAAGACAGCAGTGCTGGGTTGAAACAACAAGTGCCAACAAGCAGGGCTGCTGATAAATGCTCTATAAACATGGATGAACGGGTTAAGTAGCAGGGGAGAATTGATGGAGTTACGGCGCAAACAGAAACGCCCCAGTAAATATGGGCCAGAACAAGTCAAAACAGCAGCATGTGTTATGTTAGGAGACTGAAATCGTCACGTTTAGCTAGCAGCAATGTTAGTCCACGGCAGCAAACAAGTGAGCGTCAGAGAGCAGGGTCAGCCAGAATCCCTGGAGCAGCTGAGGTTGAGGGCTTTGCTCAAGGACCCATTACAAAGCCACTCTGCCAGTTGTGAGAACCGGAAACCTACTGACGAACGGTCTTAACCCATCGAGCAGCTCAAAATAATAATGGCGCATGTTTCCATGCACAGCTGAGTAAGGATTATGTACATTCCTGCAGGATGGAACACTGCTTCCCTCTACTGGCCTTCTGGGATGCACTGGAGGATATCTGGATATATACCTAATCACTGGCACCTTCAGCTTACACCAAGCAGCCTTAACATTAAACCCATTGACAGGTGAACATCGATTATCTTCTTACATTGGCACCTGTTAGTGTCCGGTTGTAATTATGCATTGAATATGCACAGTCAGAATGCACGGTGCATGGCAGCTTGCTGCATATGGGGATGTGTAGCAGAGCAGTCAGAGTGCCGATGCTGCCCTCATGCACCTGTGGGCCTCAGAATTGCATCAGGGGTAGGGAGCCCTGTTCCAGGAGCGCCGGAATCCAGCGAAGTTTCTATCCTACCTAGTCTCTGAGGAGCCAAGTGTAATCTCAGGCAGATAACTCACCAGGTAGCATAGAAAATCTGTTGGATGCTGGCATTCAAAGAACGGGGGTTGCCAACACCTGCACTATGGGAAGAAAGCAAGTCAGCAGAGACAGTGTGATGCTCTGGACAATGATCTGCCGAGAAACCTTGGGTTCTGGTATTCATGTGGATGTGACTATGATACGTACCGCTTACCTACACATTGCTGTAGACGAAGTACAGCCCATAATAGGAACGGTATTTTCCGATGGCAGTGGCCTCTTTCCGAAGGATGATGCACCTCGCCACACTGCAAAAATTGTTCTTGAATGGTTTGAGGAACATGAAAAAAGTTAAAGGTGCTGATTTGGCCTCCAAACATCTAAGATAATCCGATCGTCCATCACATCCCTCAGATGCTCACACAAGTTCAATCCATGGACACCCCATTGCTTACGAGATGTAAAGGATCTGCTGCTAATGTCATGGTGACAGATAGCACAGGACACCTTCAGAGGTCTCATAGAATCCATGCCTTGATTCTTCGGATCCGTTTCATCGGTTCCCGTGACATTGTGGGGACCCACACAATATTAGGCAGGTGATTTTAATGTTATGGCTGATCGGTGTATATTTAAGTTATCTTGTGGGGTGGAGGGTATATCTGTTCAGATGTGGAAATGCTGCTGTGCAAAGCTGCATGTGCCTGAAACCCCCAGGTCAGATCTAGTGCTTCACTTCCTGCTCCCCATTTCACTTCACTCACAACTCAGCGTCCATCACAGTAAAGTGAACTGCTTGTGAAGCAAGACACGTTAAGGGTTGTCCGGAACCTGGAACCCCTCTTAGGACTAGGAAGCACAGGGTTTGAGGTTGTGTTTTTGAGGCGTTTAATTAGGGTGACCACACAATTCATGTCAGGGAGGGCACTTTGAGGCACTTCAAGAAAAAAGTACTTTTAAAAGTAGTTTAAGTAATTTGGTTCTTCTAGGGCTTTCATAAGTTTGTTTCCTTGATTGAAAGACTCATCCATATGTTTCATATTAATATATTAATGATGCATGTATGATTATAGGTTAATAGTTTCATGCTATCTTTAGATTTGCAAACTGCCCTTTTGAGAAACGTGAAAATAGTATTTTTTGGATTAAACTGGCAAGCAAAAAAGGAAAACTACAGTAGTAGGACTTTTACAGGTACCGGTTCCACAAAAAATGACCAAGTCAAACACAACTTTATCACGCCTTTATAAACAATGACCACTAATCACCAAATTCTAAATTCTAATTCTAAACCCAGTAACGATAGTAGCCTGTATAGCTATGGTAAGTCAGCTATATGCTTGACCAGAAACATGTTCATTCCCAAATGACGACAGCAACACTTTATGTCAACTCAATTAAAACTTGTCTAAAGGTTATTTAAACAATTTAAATAAGCCCTCGAGTATGGAATGCCGCGTAAATGTGCGAATAAATCTGGAGACGGTCCAGAGAAACAAACGGTTCTTAGCTCGGCTTTACTGTCGGTTTCTCTGCTACACTGCCCTGTACTTATCTGTTATTATGGTTTACAGAAGGCACATATTACACTTCCTCCAACTGAAAATAAGAGAAGCGTTGACTCATTTTAATGTCAGTGTGAAACCCTGCACATAGCCCGCACAAGACGGTCTGGTACCAGCCGAACCGAGAATAGGTCAAAGGGAGCATGTACCTCAAGTGACAGAAACCTGACACTGGAGGACTCGAAGGTGGCTTTGCAGTCATCTCACTGTTCCGCTTCCAAGGCTCCATGTGCAGAAATACAAAAATTCTGCGGCTGAAAAAGTTTTCTGTACATCTCGATAACGGAGTGACCGCTGGTTTTACGGTGCCAAAGAGCGGCAGCCAACCCCCGTTGCCGTCCTTCAGCCAATGGGAAGAAAGGATTCAAGGCGATTGGGGCGGAGCCTGGGCCTTAGTGTCTGCGCCTGCGCCGACGGGGTGGAGCGCTGTAATAGGCGTTGATGTGATGTTTTTTAACGCCTCTTTAATGTTAGAGTCGTTCGATCATGTATAGACAAACTAAGACTTTACTGTGGAAACTCCGATATCTAAAGTGAGTACCTCCATAATGACCCGCTAATCAGGATTAACTTTTAATAATAATCAGCAGCAGCATGATAGCACTTGTTAAATTGCAATAACAAGCTGCCTACAGAATCTGTAAACCTGTAATTAGCGCATAATAATTTAACAGCTTTGTAACTAGCCAGCGTGCACCAGTTTATTTTTTAATAATTTAATATGGAAGGAAAGTTATTTTGCAGAGTTCTGAGCTGTTGACATTGTGTGCTTAGTATTAAGGTACAGAAATCATGGCGACACCACAGTACACCTGTGACGGAGAAGGCTCTATCTTATAAGGCTGGACAAAGGATATATGGCTTTACAGTGAGGCAGGTAAGTCTGATGATCTAACGTCTTGATCCACACGTGGTACCTGTAACTCTGTGTTTTTTATTCAGTATTCAGATAACTTTATCTATCCTTGAAAGGCAATTCCGTTTCACAACCAACCCAGTCCATATAAATATTTGAGTACAGAACATTCAGGTTTATATTCTGATTCTCCAATTCAGGTCACACCTGTTCCTGATCTATGTCTCACAGCTGTGCAGCTGAGCCACAATGTCACCGGAGCTGAGGTCCTGCACCTTGCCCGTGATGACTCCAATAACCTCTTCAGGTATGAAATGCCTGTTCAGAGTTCAGCTATTCATTTTTTGAAACATCTTTGGGGGGGGGGCTTTATGGCATGACGGCAGGTTAGCACCCTGTGTCCACTGGCGTGTTCATGCTGCACTATGTGTGTTCCACACAGCGTTCAATTCCGCACGACGCCGAGGGACAGCAGCGGGGTGCCACACGTCCTGGAGCACACAGTGCTCTGCGGCTCGCACAAGTATCCCTGCCGAGACCCCTTCTTTAGGATGCGGAGTCACTCCCTGGCCACATTCATGAATGCCTTCACAGGTCCTGTGACAGACGTGCTACAGCTTAGAATGTGGCAGTCTGCATTGCTGAGTGCTAATTTTTAAAAATCTTACACTGTCACGCTTAATGCTCCTAAATGCTATATCTGATTGCATTATTTAGTTAACTATACAGCAAAACAGTACAGACTGTTCGTGACTTGCCACCTATGTGACATACAACAACTTGCACATGCGAATAAAGACTACCTTTTTGAGAATTGAAAAGAAAATGAAGTAAAGGTATGTAGAAATAAATTCAGGTGGCTGTACGCTTGGCAGTGATATATCACCTAGCATATGTACGTGCTGCATGCTGTTTGTTAACTGCTGCGGTGACATATTAAGCGGTAATGCAACCATCGTGGCCTCACATGCATATTCCAGTTTCATCCTTGCACCAAAAACTCAGTGAGATTATGCAAATTCTGTCCGTTTCAGTGTATGTCTGTCAGAATAGAACAGAGTTGTAAGTTGGGGACAGTCTATAAAGATATATTGTTCTATCCTGTTTTTATATCTTACAAATTTTTCTGTATTGTTGTCTTTGTGTACTGTGATTTCAGCAAGCGATTATACTATATATCCATTTTCCACGCAAAACGGGAAAGATTTCCAGAATCTCCTCTCTGTTTATTTGGATGCCGTGTTTTTCCCAAGCCTCCATGAGTTGGATTTTTGGTAAGTCTGCTACTGGGGCAGCCTGCTTGAACGTGGCCAGTGGCTGCACCTCGATCATGCATGTGCATGGCCCCCTCTGAGGCCTGGGACCGATGGTCCCAGCTTGCTGCTGGAAGGAGGGATCCATGCCATGAGGAGCTTCGGTTTAGCGGCTTTTTCTGTTCGTACAGGCAGGAGGGATGGAGACTGGAGAGTGAGAATCCCACCGATCCAGATTCTTCGCTGGTGTTTAAAGGCGTCGTCTTCAATGAAATGAAGGGGGCTTTTGTAAGTCACAGCGAAGAATAAAAACATGTAATAATAAAAACAATCAATCAAATAAAACAATAATTGCCTTTCAGTCCTTGCAAAACTGAAAGTGTGCATGTTTTAGTAGGAATATGTTATTAAAACATAATTCTAAAATTTTGTTGTGATGTTTAATTACTCGAATCGGTTTTTCTCAACCCTGTCCTTGGGGATCTAAATGATCTTACTGAATAATATGAATTAAACAGCAAACTCACGGGTTAGGCTGTGCTGCGCACGGGGTTATTTTGCAGCAGATGTTTCAGCAGCCTCACTTAGCTCCCCCTTTCAGGCTCACAGCGAGAGTCTCTTCGCACAGCACCTCCAGAACAAGCTCCTCCCAGCCCACACCTACTCAGTGGTCTCAGCAGGAGATCCCTTATCCATACCCGACCTCTCCTGGGAGCAGCTGAGGTGGTTCCACACCAGACACTATCACCCTAGCAACGCGAGTTATTGCCCGGAACCATCGGGCCGGAACTACCGACCACAAGAGCATCTGTAAAAAAGGCTGGACCACTTGCTCTCAGATGGTTATTTCGTTATTTGCTAATAATCAAGATCTTTGTATATGGGGAAAAGTGCATGTTAGTATATAGAAACTTTGGTGCTTTTTCAGGTTCTTCACTTATGGTGACCTACCTCTCGAACAGCATCTGAAGCAGATGGAGGATCAGGCACTATCCAGATTTGATCGGCTCGATCCTGACACTGCCGTGCCCCCACAACCCCGCTGGGACCATCCTGTGAGTTTGTCGTGGGTGGATCAGGAAGATGACTTTCTTTAAACAGAAAACAGAGAATGGTCATTCGATCGTGATCTATCAATAAGTGCTGCTACAGTTACCGCGGGAGCAATAAATGTGACTTTTGTTTATGAATGAACTTTGACAGTGTTGCTCATAATTGTAGCCATGGAGACCAGCCTTATAAACCCTGACCTCGTGTTTTTGTGCTTCCAGAGGGAGAACCACATAAGGTGTGGCTCCAACCCTTTGGCCCCGGATCCTTCTAAGCAGAGTTGCCTGACTGTGAGCTATCTTCTCGGAGAGTGCGTACCATTTTGTGGTCAGCCACTGTCAGATACACCAAACTAGCAATGTTTTGTCACATCTTTTTACACATTACAGTAATGAGCAAGTCTTGGTGACACTGCTGAAATCTTTGCCCAGTGTCACAGATACGTTTGAGGCCTTCACACTGAACCTTCTGTCCTCGCTGATGGTAACTGGACCCAACTCGCCATTTTACAAGGCGCTGATTGAACCCAAGCTCGGAAGTGCCTTCTCCTCCATCGCGGGGTGGGTTCGAATTGTCTTTATTTATTCCCAGCTATGAGGATGTGCAAAAATTTTCACGTGTTTCTCCAACAGTTTTATCACTGCTGTCATCTTGTTTATTTTCAGATATGATGGAAGTAAAAGGGAAGCATCATTCTCCATTGGCTTACAGGGAATATGCGAGAAAGACATGGAGAAAATTAAAAATATCATCCTCCAAACCATAGACCACATCGAAGCGTAAGAAATGTCATTATCATCTTAATGGCAGCAACAGAAATTTCAAAATGAAAGGTCATTAGTCCCCATATATACAGGTCGTCGTCGACTTATGACCGCTAAACCGGCTCTTTATTATATATGGAAAATGATCATAGGTATAGTATATTGTATAATAAAGTTGGATGATCCTTAAGTCATAATGTTTTGTGTTTTTTAACCTTATTATCATATCATATATCATTTTCTAAGTTCATTGCTGCCCACAGTTGGGGCAAAAACTGTCATACCAGCCAGTCATGGCCCTTGGTATCTGCGATCTCAGAACAGTCCTAAAGTCAATCAGTCATAAGTCGCATGGGTCCTAAGTCTGCAATGACCTGTATATATACATATATAGAATATGGCGAAGGTATTCTTCACTTATTGAAGAAAATATAACTTATTTGAAGATATATTATTGCTCTTTGTCAGTGAGGCTGCCCAAGAAGTAACAGTGATTTTAAAGTTTGTTCTCTGTAACACTGCTTGGCTTTTATCTTCTTGGCATGATTTTAAAAAGCTCTGGCTTTGAAGAAGAGAGGATTGAAGCCCTTTTACATAAAATCGAAATCCAGTTGAAGCATCAGTCCACACATTTTGGTCTGGCTTTAGCATTTGTAAGTACTGGATCTTAAATAGACCCTGGCTAAGGGATGCCCATTGAAAACATGTCATCTGTAGTTATGTTCCCTCTCATAATGTACAGTGTAACACTGTATCTTCATAAACATGTTACGAGTGAGAAGTACGCATCATTTCTTGTGTAAAAACATAGTATATTGCACCCTGCTGGAATCACGACGGAGACCCTGTGCCAATGTTAAGGATCAACGACAACGTAATGCAATTCAAGCAGTGCCTGAAGGATAATCCCCGCTGCCTTCAAGAGAAAATCAAGCAGTATTTCAAGGTAGCGTTTCTGATTGGAGATCTGCCTATTGATGGGTGGAATATGTACAGTAATGAGTATACTGTCGCATGCAGGACAACAAGCACAGACTGACTCTGTCCATGAGCCCGGACCAGACGTATTTCGAGGAGCAGAGGAGGGCTGAGGAGGAGAAGCTCCAGCAGAAAGTCCAGGCTCTGTCTGATGGTGACAGGAAGGAGATCCGTGAGAAAGGCAAATGTCTTCAGTGTCGCCACTTAGATTTTGGTTCAGTTTGTCCTCAAGTTTGATTCCTCTGCATGTCAATAACTTTGTATTAAAGACTGCAGTTATTCAGAGCATCTCGCACCACATAAAGAAGCCCAGATAGCTTCTATTAGGAATTGCTGAATGACAACTGAAGAACCAAAGGGTATATCTGTGGAAGGAGGTGCAGGTCAACTTAACAAATAAGGGTCCAATGTTTAAAGGCACATAAATGCGACTGGCAGTTTCTGATTGTCCAGTAAGATTAACTTTGTGTGTTTTTTTCTCTGAAGGCCTACAGCTTCTGACTATTCAGGGCTCAACCCAGGATGCCTCCTGCCTCCCAGCTCTCAAAGTGTCTGATGTTGCACCAGTGATCACAGCCACTCCTTTAGAGATGGGTATGGCAGGTACATACAGTATCCAGTTGAGGAACTGCTGAGTTCTGGGTGCTGGATGGATAGACTTGGAACCTGTGGACTTTACCTGCAGGCTTAAATAATGATGTTGGCCAAATGTTGTACTGAAGGAATTACTGGAATGTCTATGTATTTATGCTCACATGCACACAATTTATATGAAAACGCAGACCTTGGTAATGCTGTAGTCGTTGTTCAGGCAGGTTCTAGAGCTCTCTGTCTGTTGATGGTCACTGATAAGCCTTGGATTTGTCATGGGTCAGTATTCCATGTTCCCGTTCAGCTGAGGTTACAGTACAGTACAGTCCCCAACCCACAAATGGAATGGTGTATTTCCGAGCACTGTGTGGCCTGAAGAAGCTGCCCGAGGACCTGAAGATTTACATTCCGCTCTTCTGCAACATCATCACAAAGTAAGAGAGTCTGAAGATTCAGGTAAAATTGTTTTGTTCAGATGTATTTTTTACCTGGTGTCCCAGGAGTTCGATAGAGGGGTTTGCCATTGCAGGCTAGGTTGTGGAAGTCTGGATTACAGGCAGCAGTCGCAGCAGATGGAGATGAAGACTGGGGGGATGGTGGTCTCTCCACAGGTCATCACTGACACTGGAAATCTGGACACCTACAAGCAGGTGAATCTCAGCCTTCATGGCCCTTAGCATGCTGGTAGGATGCTGTCTCTGGGTTGTTCAGATGCTGTTTTACCCACCTGGAGTATGTTGATTGTAAACATGGGTATGAATGTTTTACCAGAAATAGGTTGCTAATTCATGTGAAGAAAATTTGCTTAATTTCATTCCAGGGAATACTCCTCACATCTTCCTGTCTGGAAAGAAACATATCCTCCATGTTTGACCTCTGGGCTGATATATTCAACAGGTTAGGGGTTGTCAAAGCCTTAACATATGAAGCTTTGTTTTAAGCTTGTTTTAATACTTGAAGACGGGAAATGATTCAAGTACATGCTTGGAAATGGAGGACACCGCCTTATGGACATTGTAATGTATACGTCTGTCCCAGCCCTAATTTTGAGGATGAGGAGCGTCTGAGAGTGCTGATGATGATATCTGCCCAAGAGCTGTCCAATGGAGTCTCCAGCTCCGGACATAGATATGCCATGACGAGAGCAGGCCACACCTTGACATCAGCCGGGAAGCTTCAGGAGACCTTTGATGGAATGGATCAGGTGAGATGCACCAGCATGCCAACCACGATAAAGCAACACATTAAGTGCATCATTGTAAGTCATTAATGGTTGATTCATTAAAGGTGCAATTTATTAAACGGATTGTGAACCTGCCCGACCTCAACGTTGTCCTTCAAAAGATGCTTGAGATAAAGAAATACATCCTCAACCAGCAGGACATGAGGTCAGGATGCGTCACGTAACCTACCAACACAGTGTTATGATCTCCCTTACAATATCCAGCCGTGTTCCACTCCTGAATATATCTGTGGTAAAATGTTTGTTCTGCCATCTCATCTCAACACAATGGGGAATGTTCTCAGATGTGCTCTCAACGCCACACCCCAGAGGATGTCTGAAATGGCACTTCACGTTGAGGAGTTCGTGGAGAGGATCTCCACCAAAAAGAATTACAGATCCAGCCAGCTGAATGTTACTGAGGTACTGACAGTACCAACAGACACCTGAAGGAGGCGTGGTAATGTTTACAGTTGGTGCATGTGATGTGTACATTGTTAACCATCAATGGCACTTTTAGCCCTGGGGATCTGTAATGCATGTTTAAGTCTTGGATGGTACATGTTGGACGTTACGGTTGATTCCTATTTCAGCAGCCTGTTAACCTCCCATCACCCTCCTCATCCAGCCCAAGTGGCAGAGTAGTCTCAGTAGCCAGGATAAAAGAAGGGTCTCTCACCTTCAAAGGGGCAGGATCTGAGGCTTCCTGCAGGGAACTCCTCTATGCTCCTTTTTCAGGAGCCGACCTTCACGCCCTGCCAGATGAAGACCTACTTCGAGCTTCCATTTCCTGTGAACTTCATTGGCGAAAGTGTCCGTACGGTTCCTTTCACACACCGGGACTATGCTAGGTAGTGCAAACTTTTAGGATCCAAAAACGGTGCCACTCTCCTCACGCTGGTCATCATGCTCACTGTGCCGCCAAAACATTGAATGACCTGCTGTTGCTGTTGTTCCTCACACTTGTGTCATCATGCAGCATTGTATCTGTTTGGGCGTTTGAAACAAACCTGTCCTGTCCTGGCATCTGGCCCCCTAGACTTCTGGGTACCGGTTTAGATTTCGTAATATTGACCCTGAGGTGAAACCAACCCCCCCCTCAAAAGCTCCCAATTGATACTTTAATTTCTACACTGTAGTTACTTTTCTCTGCATTTCATTTAGTCTTGTGATATTGAGTCACATAATATCAACAAAGTTCCTGCATGGAGAAATCAGGGAAAAGGGTGGAGCTTATGGGAGCGGAGCTATGATGGACCACAGCGGCCTTTTCTCCTTTTATTCATACAGGTGGGAAACCGTCAACCCGACCCATTAATGTGAGCTTAATATTACTGATCACAACCATCTTACAGTCATTTATGATAATATACAGGAATTGATACACTGAGTACCACATGAGCCAGAATCTCAGGTCTTTTTCAGTCATATAACAGCTGCAAATAAACTTTATTTTACCACTTAACCTCCCCACAGGGACCCAAACTGCATGCAGACGCTGTCCGCCTTCAGTCATGCTGTGGAATGGGTGAAGAATGGAAAGTTCTCCCAGCAAGACGTTGACGAGGCCAAACTGTCAACATTTGCCGCTGTGGATGCGCCAGTGGCACCGTGTAATAAAGGCAGGTGGCTTCTGCTGGATGGCACCCCCTACTGGGGAACATCAGACTGAGCACTCTATGTGAGGGGCTTGTTCCCTTCAGGTCATGTGACTTACTGACCGCTTTAGGTATGGACCACTTCCTGAACGGCATCTCAGATGAGCTGAAGCAGGAACACAGAGAGCGACTCTTCGTCGTAACAAAGCAGGACTTAATTGCCATGGCAACCAGGTAACTATGAAAAACCCTTTATCTAAAACGTTCACACAGACACCTTTCAGTGAATTCATGTGCAGGTGGAGTTTAATCATGGCCTTGGCTGATACAGATAACGTGTATAAATACAAATACAGGTAACTATCACGTGGTAACATTAACGCGCCAACGTGTTTGTCGTCACAGATACCTCGGACTTGGACAGCAGATACATGGAATAGCTATCCTCGGAGTGGAAAATGAAAATATTAGGAGGGATCCATCCTGGGTTGTAAGATAATTAAGAATCATGGAGCTCAATCAGAGCACCATCGCCTTCTGTGATGTCATTCAGATACGTCTCATAGCCACTGGGCTCCATACTCCTGCACAACAAACTTCTAATATTCACAATTGTCGACGTATAGAACAACCTACAGTTTGTACACAACTTCAAACCCTCTGTGGGTTTCTGTACATTTTCCTTGGCTGCACATGTTTTTAATCCATGATAAATTATTATGTACAACTAATAAAATTTCATCTTTTTAAACAGTTATAGTCTGACACATAGCTGTGCATCTTTAGTCCATTTCACCCCCATTTACATTCCATTAGTCAACTTTCCCCAGATGGTTTGATGGGTCCAAATGGATGGATAAATGCTGCAAGGCCACTTGGGTAAATAAACACAGACCAACACGAGATAATATTCACGAAACTTTAGCGTTACTGTTTGAACATGAATACCGTATTGGTGTTCCTAATATATCTCTAGTTTGAAGGATCTGCAGTATGATGTACCCTGGAAGGTTCTAATACAGGTCAGTGGTAGGAGCACAGTCCCTCTGGCTCCCAAACTACAAAGTGAGTCACTTTCCTAAAACAACACAAGGTTTGCAGGTACACAAGAGCAAGGGGACAAAGCCATACTAACTGTCTAACCAATGGGAAAACCATGTGGACAGAGCCATGTGGGTGGAGCCACAGCTGAGATCAGGCGGTGGATGCTTCAGATTCCTTGGGGTGATTCCGCACCACGTGCTCCAGCTTGCCTGAGTCGGAGATGTCGTAGCTGGTCTTGTATTTGGCCAGGATCTTCATCAGAGGGCGCAGTTTGAGCCACCACTGCTCCTTTGGGATCCTGTGGCTGTGGGCAGAGCAGAAAGCGGTACATGAGCCAATAGTGGCAGACGGGAAGTAGGTACAAGTGGGTGGGGCTTACACAAAGTCAGTGTCATCCTTCAGCTGCACCACGGGCTGGAAGACAAGAGCGCGGCAGCGCATTCCCAGCAGGCAGGCTGTGTCCTCTGTGCTGGTGAACACACGCCCTGTAGGGGATGCCACGCACACAGACATACACAAAGGAGAAATCCCATTTTACCTCAAACACCTACAAGTTAGCAGCCTGGCACACACTGTAAATATATACGTCATACCTTCATCTTAAGTGATCCGTATAAGAGGCATTCAGCAAGAAAAACAGAGCAAAGAGAATTGCACTGGTAAGTTAAACATAGGGACTTAAATGCAAGCAATAAAGTAAATATCAAACCACATCACATGCAAGATGGCAGCTTTATGTCCTCAGCATGTTTGAGGTTGTGCAAACCAAAATAACGAAGCTGTTTGCCTGGAGTTAATATCATTAACCAGCTTTTACCGGGGAGGCTGAACCATTTAGGCATCTTTGTACCAGCCCTCGTTGAATGATTAATCATGCCTTGTGGAGCAGTGCACACAGACTATTTAACATCCCTTTAATTTGTTGGTCCCATTTTGACCAGTGAAGGTTGCAAGCATAGACACATCTCACCTTGTCTGTAGCTCTCCCTAAGCTTCTTAGTAATCCACTGCATAGCTTTGGCCGATATCTTTGTACCAAAATTCCTGTCAAAGGGTGATGGTGCTCCTCCCTTTCAGGAGTGAATGGAGAACATGTCAGCAAGTAGCATCCACATTTATTTTTTCAAAAAAAGTAGGGTCAGATTGCACTTTGGAACAGCTGATGGTTAAGGATCATGCTCAAGTGCCCAATTCTGATATCTGCAAACTCTGGAGTTTGAATCACTAACCTATGCATCAATAGCACAGTGTCCCACCCCATTGAGTTGCCACAAACCACTCCCAACACCGGGATGCAGTGTCAAATTGTTTTCCTTACTTGCTGCATGTGACCCAGAACATTCTTCCTGCAGTCAAACACACCCTTTCCTTCTTCAGAGTACAGCTGATAAATGAAGTCCGTCGTATAGTTCTTGTTGGAGTTTTCATTTCTGCAATGACAAACTTGAACTTGACGTCCAGGGTTTGAGGAAAAGAATGTCTTCTAGCAGCTATCTAGACAAGTGTGATGATGTTACCTCAGGACCAGACCTCTCTGGATGCTCGTCTTCATCTTTTCTGTCAAGTGCTCCACGTTTGACTGAAATTTAAAGATTCCACATCAATCCTCAGACATCCCATCTTCTGTCTTGTTTGTCTTCTCATAGGGTGTCAAAGGTCACACTGATCTACAACACCAGTTTGCGTAAACCAATAACAAACAAGCCTGGTCTAATCACTCACTGTCAGATTTTATCAGCACTTCATAAAGTTTAAGGAAAACTAATTTTGAAGCAAAACAATTTGGTCAATAATGATGTGCATAAAGTCAAGGGCGCATTCTAGAGAGTGGGGAAAAAAGCAGTATTGACTATAGAAACGCCAAGGTAGCCCAAGGTAAACTCATTAATTTCTACACATACCTGCAAGTCTCTGATATCGAAAGGTTCCTCGTAAACATAGGCTGCGTCCGCTCCTGAGGCCAGGCCCGCCATGCTGGCCAAGTACCCACAGTAACCCCCCATGGTCTCAATGATGAAGACTCTCCGCTTGGTGCCACTGGCGGACTGCTTGATGCGGTCACATGTCTGTAATTACAGTGTTCTGTGAGAAAGCCATGCAGAACTTCTCCAGATCCTTCTCCAGCAGGCCAAAGAATAGAGTACATCACAAAACAAGGCAGAGTGACTTCAGATGAGGACCACCGGCGCCACACAACGAAGGTAATTAACCACGTCTTTCACCATGTTTTTCAGTAATTGAAGGGCAGGTAGGGGAGGTGCCGCTCACTTCCACGATGGCGTTGAGGGCAGTATCGGCGCCGATGGTGAGGTCCGTGCCTGGCACGTTGTTACTGATGGTGGCTGGCAGCATGCAGAGCGGCACGCAGAATTCCTCGAAACGCAAACGAGCCTCGTGAAGCTGCAGCAAGCTCTCCAGCGCCTGCGGTGAAGACAAGGCACCGGGGAACTGACGCTTGCTTCCCACTGGTGAAAAGTGGGTGTCCCTAAATCACCAAAAGGGCCACCTCCATGCCTGTACTGCCACTTCACCGTGAAACATGGCAGACATACAAATCAGAGACCTAACACATCCTACATACTCACATGAAAATTCACGGCTTGTCAGTTACTGTGTCAGGGTCGGTCCCCGTTGTCCCAACTCGTGTCCCTTTCCCGTTTGGCCAGCATGTGCTGCTGGTCATCCCGTTCTTCATGTTAGTCTTTGTTCTCCTCTGTTACTTGTCTGGCCACATGGCTCAGTGTCCTTGTCCTGTGTTTGAATCCTACCTCCTGTTTTTGTATTTTGCTCCCTAGTGTTTCATTTGAGTTTTTCTAGTT
>JAODKE010000001.1:15423753-15447944 GCA_026779605.1 Mormyrus hasselquistii
CCCGAACACAGTAGCTGGGGTGGTATTCACCCTCCCCCGGAATATGCCTTTGAAGAAGGGGGGGTTGTTCTTGGCGCCGTTTCTTTGAACGCCGTCCCCCCCCCCCCCCCCCCCCCCGTTATCACGGTTGGCCAGCACGCCGTCTCACTGGGAGCGAACACGTTCCCCAGATGTGGTCGTACACCGTAACCTCAGATGAGTCGGAAAAGCAGTGCTCCCCCGTGTAATTTTCCACTCGGCTGCTCCTTTTATCGTTTCCCTTTTTCGACAGCGTTCCAGCTCGCCTCCAGGACCAGGGGTGGGGAGAGGCCGGTAGGGGGGGTGTCTTCAGTATGGTACAGACCTGCCACGCAGTTTCACAGCTTCTTCAAACTTCTTCTCATCCATGGCCTTCTGCACCTCCTGAGTCTGGTCAAAAAAATACATCATCCAACCAATTACTCTTCATTTCACCCACCCATCCATCTATGGACACAAGTACAGTAGATGGCATCTCCTCCCACAACCTCCCACCAAGGTCAGTTCCTATGCATCATCCATCCATCCATCTTCTTTAGTGTCACAGGGAGTCCACAGCATAATTTGGAGGCTATGGGTACAAGGCAGGGAACAACCCAGGATGGGCCACCAACCCCAAACAGCACACACTCACACATGCACAGTTTGGTAACTCCATTTAACCTCAGCAATTTTTTTCTACTGTTGGGGGAAACCAGAGGACCTGGAGGAAACCCCATGACGACAAGGGGAGAACATGCAAACTCAACACATATGGAGCCATGGCAGAGACTGCAACCCTCCCCCCAGAGGTGTGAGGCAACAGTGCTAACCACTGCACTACCCCCCTCCTATGCATTAATTACCCTCTAAAAGGTTGTGGTCTAGATCTTATATCAGAGGAGACATAGGACGCAAGGACGGAATGGTAGGCTGTCACAGGTCATGCAAAAAGGCCAAGTCAGACACCAATTCACTGGAGCAGTACCTCTCTGGGTTAAAATACGTAACCCATCCCAGCATTAGTAGGACATGCTGACTTTGCTAACTTTAAAACACAATTTGGAAACTAAAATTATAAAACCTACTCGGGCAACAACAGGGAAAAGATATTTTTAGTGCCCCGTGTTCTAAGCAGCCCTGCTTTGTAGCGTAGATTGAAAACAATGTAGATTGTTTACCTTTGATGTGCTTCAAATGTCTCTGGACCAAGCTAATAGCCAGAATTAAATTTTGTGGGGGGGTCCAACAACCCCCTGTATATTTCATCAATCAGGGTTGGGGTGCAGGTTCCCATCTGGGGATTTCGTCAACCAGGGGGCTGAACAAAAATTTTGAGGGAGAATAATTTTACTACCTGACCACATGCCTGATCATGCCAATGCATGCCTGCTCTGGACGCACTGAACCTTATAGCTACACGTTCCCAGGTGGAGTATGATAGTCCAAGAGACACAACCGGGCCCAGGAGTGGGAACGCACCATCTGCACGCACTCCATGAGGGGGAGCCGCACTGCCTGGTTACCGCAGAGCGACACGACGCAGGCCTCGGCGCTCGGAGATGCCTCCAGCAGAGCCAGGACTGCCTCCACACCCATCCGGCTTGCCTGGGGGGGACAGATACTTCAACCAACAGAATTGGAAAAAACTTAGAGCCCGGATCGGGATCACTGTCCAGTATGACACAGTGGTGACAGAATCTGATCACCTGCATCTGCACGCCAAGAGGGGCAGAACACGGCCGCAATACTGATCGCAGGCACACGGGGCAGTGTTATGATTTACCAGGATCCTGTCGAAGGCTGAGGGAGTGCCGCCTCTCTGCACATGGCCCAGGATGGTCACACGGGTGTCGAACCCCATGCACCGTACGACAAGCTGGGAAAGAAAACACCAACACATCAGCAACACTGAAATCGGTCTAAATATTCATTTTTGACAACACAAAAAGACTAACTTGGAGCCCACTTTCTGCATAGAAATGAGAGAGATCCTTCCCCTAACCCCCCACCTCTCTGAGAGCTCATTCTGGGACTCACATCCTTTACATAGTCAGAGGTGATGGTTGTTCCATGCTTGTCAGTAGCTCCTTCAGCAACAATGACGATGTTCAACCTTGAGCCTCGAGATCGAGTCTGGACAACGGCAGTGCAGTACTTAGTGTCTATCGTTCCCGCAACATTTACTTTTATCTCTGTGTAATTAGCTGGCTTAAAGGCCTGATGCAGTACCAGCAGGGAGAACTAGTGGGCACCACTTACCTCCGACAGCTTCCTGCACATCTTCTCTTCCCAGCCATCATCTGGGGGCATCTCGGGGATCAGCACCCAGTCCGCTCCACACGCCAGAGCACTGACTAATGCCAGGTACCTGTAGAAACGCTCGCAACTTCATCTCTTAATCGCTGTGTTTAATTACAGATAGATCAGATTAATCAACCCTTCTGGCAAGATAATAATTAAGCCTACACAAGCCTTCCAGAATAGCTTCAGCTAGAGACATGCACATTTCAGATCTGTCGTGGTGATGGCTATTAACATGCAGAGAAGGGTCTTACCCACAGTGCCTGCCCATAACCTCCAGCACAAAGGTCCTTTGATGGCTAAAAAGAATCAATCACAGTATGAAACAAATAGATAAAATTGCAGAATTTGATGTCAGCAAAAAGACGTCTTGGGGGGTCCGGGCTACCTCTGGGCAGTGGTCATGATCGCATCCACAACCTCAATGATGCGGTGCAGGGCGGAGTCTGTCCCAATAGTCATGTCAGTGCCGCAGAAGTCATTGTCGATGGACCCGACCATCCCCACAATGTGAAGGGCAGAGTATCTGCTCACAGCCTCTTCCTCAATCTCCCCTGAGAGATGTCGGGGTTAGAGAAGCTTTATTTCAACTTTATTAAAACAGAGTTATATTAGATTTGACCACCACAAGCCAAGCCATTTTACAAATTCATCAAAGATTTCATCAAATGATTTTTGTGAACCTCTAATTTTGTCTTTTCAAAAAAGGTTGACTTATTCTGGATATCTCTTATTAAGGGTGAGTCCTACGCAGTGTGGGATAGGCTCCACCCCCAATTCTAAGCAGGATTGGCAGTTGGAGGATGGATGGATGGGTTGATTGATGGATGTCATAGTTTCTCGGATGCACTGCCCGATCCTTGACAGCATTCGGAATAGCTCATCTCCACCCCTGTGTTTTTATAGTGACCCACCCACATGGTCTGCCCCCCCCCCCCAAATGCTGTACCTTGCTGCACCAGCTCCTCCAGCAGGCTGCTCCACTCTTCCCTGAAGAGATTGGCTCCGGTGAGGCTGCCATCGCCACCGATCACGCACAGGTTGGTGATGCCACGCTGCACCAGGTGGAGGGCAGCTTTCAGGCGGCCCTCGCGCGTGCGGAACTCGCTGCAGCGGGCGCTGCCGATGACAGTGCCACCCTGGTGGCAGACATGTGGACGCTGCACTCGCTCAAGCAGAATGCAGCCCTGATGCGTCTCAACTTATACCGACAGGGTGGCCTCATTTAACTACAGAAGGCGATAAACTCAATTACTGGTCAACCATCAAAAACTCATCTTAAAATCGCATGTCCACCCTCTCCTAAGAAACGTTACAATGTAAATACCCACAAACAGCCACAGTCCTGCTGAGCACTCAGGCGGGAAAGCCCTCCATACCCGCTCACCATCTGCAAAACGCTGGACACGCTCTCCCACTTCGCTTCCTTAATATTCTCACCACCGTCAACCATGCCCTGATAACCCTACAAGGAAGCGGACGAGAACACACTTATTCAAGCTCCGCCTCTGCACCACGAGGACTTTATTAAACCGATTAAGCGGCATTATTGGCTTCAACATTATGCATGTCCCAGGATAGCGCATCAGCTAAGAATGTCCATTTGTACAGGATTCACAAACAACAACAAATTACAATGCAAAATTTAAACAAATTTAAATATAATATTAAAAACCAAAAGCTCTTAGGTAAATTTTATATTTACCACTAGATCTGAGCTGATTCTCCCTCAGCAGGCATATAAACTCAGTATATTTGTTTATTATATAACATATATCGGTATATCACTGACTTCATGAATAAAGTAGACTTTAGCTCCAACGTAGATTCCCATTCGGATGACAGCACGGACGGCAGCATTCATCCCTGCAGAGGAAAATGACGAACGAAAACAAACATTGTTAATGGTCAACACAAAGCATGGTCAACAATCAACCACAAGCATGGTCAATGGTCAATGCTAAGCGTGGTCACCGTCAACGTCAATGCCAAGCGCAATCAACAGCAAACATGGTCAACGATCAACACCAAGAATGATCGACACAGTGCCCCGCAAACCCATCAAGCACACATCTCATAAAGGTTCCTCAAAGCTTCGACTGTCAGCTGTTTCCTAGGGAAAACCACCCACCAGCAGAGAGAAAAGCCAGAGGGTCCTAAACAAAAGGACTGAGTACCCTTGGGGTAAACATGACCAGCAGCCCGATTAATCCCAGCAGTGATCATGATGATCCAGACTGATGCCAGTGAGCTCTACCACGGCCTGGGGGTTCATGCCGCAGAAGGGTGCACCGGTCCAGCTCCTCAGAGCTCTTACAAGGTTATCTGCTAAACCATAGGGGCTTTCAGGTGGGACACAACAGTTTCAGGTGAGCTTTGATACCACCAAAGAGTATACTCAATAAAAGATCAAAGTAGATTTTACATTGCTCTGTATAAATCTTATTAATTATTATTATAGGGTACTGCATTGAGTAACAATACTTAATACTTACCTCACACCTTCACATTATGTTTTAGCAAATCTCCATGCATGTCACAGGATTTGTTCCCTCCTTTCGCTCAAAGGTTCTTCATTAATGCAGAACAAGCAGACAATAGAAGCTGTACCAGATTAATTAGTGTGCACTGGATCATGGTCTCTATTCAAGGTGTTAATCCTAATTGGCATAACCTAAATAACTAAATTATGCCTTATTATGGTTGCTAGGAAGCAATCAACAAACTCAAAATGACATTAAAGCAGCTGTCCCACATTAGAATAGTAATTTGATAAACAATCAATTTGAGATACAATCAAATACAATTTTTACATACCTACTTGCTTAAGTTAACAGTTAAATAAGGAGAGATTTAATATTACCAGCGCTGCATATTATGCCTTTTGCGGTATTGTGGCACGAAAAAACGTCTGTAATGGAAAGTTCTATGGAAAACCATAAATACTGGGGCAATATTAAAGTCAACACAGAAATTCTATGTATAAATTGTAATATTAGCGCACAGTGATGATATAAACAGAAAATGTAAAAATCTGATTTTTACCACTTTCCACTATACTTTTCATGGGCGGGGTAAAAATGTTAACCTCCAAAGTACTTTTACCCCAGCACCTTTTAGCTCTACCAGGAAGGTCATAAATCCTGAGTCCTGCGGAGTCCTGTATGGTAAGGCGGCTTCTTCGGGCGCATCCATAGACGTCATCCGGCTAAAAGGGAATTGCTGTTTACCACAGCACCGACGTCATGCACGCGTTAATCATTACATGGATTAGTAGAAATATTCGCCTATTCATAGGTCTGTGTTATTTCACTTAATATAGAGTGTAGATCCCAATTAAACACCTCCTGCTTTCTAAATTCAAAACTGCAGTTTATTAATAAACGCTAACTGATGGACATCCGCCCCCGCAATGCAGTGATGCTGGTTTACTGATGCAAGATCCTGGTATGCATCTGTCTAAAAAGTGAATTTCTCAGTGACAGTGATGAAGATAGACGGGCATGTCGGTTAATAAGCAACGGGGGACGACGACATGGCTGCATATGATGATGAAATGATTCGCACAGCAGCTGAAATAATAATACATTCATATATTAATTCAATTTGCGGCAGCCGCTTATGAAACGGTTTGCTCTGCGACTGTCTGCTATACGGACGATGTTATTATCTGCGACTCGCTATATTTAATGTGGATGTTACGGGTCGAGGCCAATGTCACCCAGTGTGGTTACCTTGCGCATCTCCTCCGCTTGTCAGCACGGCGATGGCTTTTCCAGCCCCACAGATGCTCTCGAAAAACTTCTTATTATCAGGCTGCTTTTCCATCTCTGCGCTCATCCTCCAGCGGGATCTAAGCAGGAGTCAAAGCCGAGAATGACGCGTTAAAGATCGTGCGGGTTCCGGCACGGTACGTGTCGCCGCTGCGATGGATGTCCAGTCCCCCTCCTTTCCCTTTACTGTTACCCGGTACGCCTGGCTCTCCCCGTGGCTGCATCAGCAGTTTTTCCAGTTCATCTGATTAAATGACACAATGCGCATCCAATAGTAGCCTTTATTAAAGCGACTATATGCGCATCTCTCTGCTCCATTAAACCTTATCTGCGCATCTCCGTCTGCTTTATTGACCCCGTCCGTGTAGCTCTGTCTGCCCTATTAAACGATATCTGCGCATCACTGTCTGCGCTATATTAAACACTATCCGCGTTTCTCTGTCTGCCATATTTAACCCTAACTGCGCATCTCTGTCTGCTTTATTAACCCTAATCCACGTACCTCTGTCTGCTTTAACCCCTATCCGCGCTTCGCCGTCTGACATATTTAACCCTAACTGCGCATCTCTGTCTGCTTTATTAACCCCTAAACGCGCATCTCCGTCTGCTTTATTAACCATTATCCACGTATCTCTGTCTGCTTTAAACTCTATCCGCGCATCTCTGTCTGCCCTATTAAACCCTATCTGCGCATCGCTGTCTGCCCTATTAAACATCACCTGCGCATCTTTATCTGCTTTATTAACCCCCATCTGCCTATTTGTGTCTGTAACCTTACTATTTATTATTTTCAGATTATTAGTATTGCCTTTGCTCTTGGTTTCCATTATACTAATAATGATATAAAGAAAAGTTTTCGCTGGGATCCTCACTAGTCAAACGGTTTTTTATAATTTCCTTAAAGTAATAACTGTTTGAATATGGGTTTGTGTCTCCATAAAAAGTCCCCATAAAATAGAATTTCGGATTCTCGTACATCACCGTACATTTAAAATGTTAAACAAAACATACCTTCTGCGTTGTATAAATTAAATACCCGTAACAAGACGTCACTGACATAGCCTATTAGTTTGTCTCTGGCGACATCTAGTGGTAAATTTAAAAGAAACCTGTGTAATGTTGTCCCAAAGTCACAAATAATGATGAATGATGAAATACAAGTGCTCCTCGATTATACATTGTGGTGAACTTATGATGAACACATCATAAGTAGACAATATATAAATATGATATGACACAGAAATAACTACCGTCACTTAATAAGTAACAAAATACCAGTAAATTAGAAAGTAGGCCTAAATGACTAAGAATGTATTAAAATATCGTACGATACGTCGCGAAACACTATATGAGATGCTTACGCAGGCGATCGGTACAGAGACCCAAGCGTTACTGTATATGCAGTGTGTATATACATCGCCCAGCATCAGTAGAAAGTATCGCGCGGCATATCGCTACCCAATGAACAGATCAAAATTCAAAGTCGCACCATCGTCGAAATATATTAAGTCAAAACAGACTCTAGTAAAGGGTGGAGCATCTGTGCAACTTTCGGGAGACGCTCAGTCTTAAGATTCATTTACTTATAGTATGAAGCAGACACAATCCAATATTTCCAAAATAGTTTATTATCAGTGGTATAAGATATATAAAAAAGTACAAAAGATGCATATAACTTATATCCAATGTTATATACACAAATAATGAAAAAGTACGTTAATTTAAAGCACCGTTTGCTCATATACAGTACAACGACTACATAGTATTCCTTCCGAAAGGGTTCATCGCTTCCTCACTGTGCGTCTCTCCATCCTCTGCAGGATCTCTCGTGTATTCGCAGTTACAATTTCCCAAGCACACTGACGATGAGACTGGGTGGAGGAGACGATGGACACACATAAGAGTCACGTCATGAAGCCAAAAACAACAGGTAAAATCATCTTAAACGTGTTTTACGCAGTGTTGTGAGAAGCACACTCTATAACTAAATTAACCTCTCATATTTCATCAATCGTAATTTTGGCCACTGTCGTTTAGCAGTACTCACCTTCTTGATTTCAAGAAAAGTCTCTAGTTTTTCAAAGCATTCTGTGACCGGCTTCAAATTTCCTTCCAGGAATTGATGTGCCTAATTTTATAGGGTCACAAAAAACACAAACACACATATCACACACATATAGTGAAGAACATATATTGTTAGTTTACGTAACACCAATATCTTTTCCTTACTTTATTTAGGCACTTTAGGTTAATGAATTATACTTTCTTTCTTAATATGTACAATAACAACACTCGATCAGCATTTAACTACATTGGCCTAGCTATAGTGATTGCACAAATGGCAAACAGTTTTTGTTTTGTATAATAAAATGCCGCATTCTTACACAGTCGAGATTTCTGAGCGTGTGATGCAGTCTTTCCACGAATTTGCTGGTGTTGTGGTGTTTCTTGTAAATGTGTAGAACTCGGTTTATGACGCTGTACACCGATCTGGCGTTGAGTTCCAGCTGTTTAAAAACGCAGAAGTTGTTAGGTTTAAGTATCGTTCAGTTTCCAAAGATAGATGTTACACGTTGTGTGAAACGTCTTTCACGTTGTTTTTGCTGTTCACTTTAATTGTCAATATTATTATTATTATTATTATTATTATTTACAACATCATTAAGACATATTGCTACGTTTATAACAAACAGAAGAAACGTAACGCACCATATGCAGCATTTCATGTGCGTCACAGAGGTTTGCCTTATCATAATGGGAGCCACAGTCGATGGAGATGCTGCTACTCTGTTGAATAAGAGCCAGAACAGCCACATCACACATCCAAGTCATGCACCAAACAGAGACACAGACACACAGTCTGGCAGCTGTTGCACTTGGGTGTGGGTGCATGTTTGCTTACCAGGATGTTCAGGTCCCCCAGCAGGTCTACCCATCTAACGTTCTGACTGCAGTCCCTTTGACTCTGGACAAGGCCAAGGAGAAGGCAGAAGATGACAGCTTGGGTACAGCGCATTGTGCCTGAAAGGAGGCGAAAATGTGTCAGGTTTAAATAATCTTACATGGAGCTTGAATAGCTCATAATGTAATTATACAACAAGAACAACAACAACAACAACAATAATAATAATAATAATAATAATAATAATAATGACATCATCATCACATAGGTAATAAGAATGCATATCTCTCCCCTTCATAGGACACTGTGTCAAAGACATCAAAGCACCAATCTTGCTTTACCTCTGATGTTCTGCTCTTTTGATTTGCAGGTCTTCTTGATTCGTGATGTATTGCCATGGTCCTCCCCTGCTCCTTTTATATCAGTCTGTTCACATTTCTCTTCATCATTCCTCTGCAGCTTACGCAGAGTGAAACCACTGGTCCATCAAGGAAAGGACACCTGTGGAAAGTTTCACCTGGATGCAGGGTGTGGAGGCGAAGAGGTGGAGGCGGAGTGGTGGAGGCACCTGTTAGGCACAAACAGACATGTGAGATTTACAGATTATCAGATGAGAATAAAGGGGTTGATTCTCAGCTATAATGTGCTAAATGTACTGTAAAATACTCTCAGATACTCAGCTCCCAAAATACTAATAGCATGTGATGATATTAAACAAAGGAATTGTTCTCTCATTAGAGATATGACTTTACTAGCTGGTAAGTCTTTCATATCTACATAATATTTAGTTTCAGTGATATCTGCACAGATGTCTTGCAGACAGATAAAAGTTCATAAACATGACGAATAGGTTGTCACACTTATTTGGTTATTTTTCGGTGTGTTAAAATAATGTCAGAACATTGATGATATTGATTATTCCACCAAGGAAAACTGGAATAAACCATGAGCTGGGAATAAAGCTGCTTTATATTTTAATAAGTCTTTTATTCCTATATTTGCTCTTTAAGGAGCATCCAGGCCCAGTGGGGGGGTTACTAAAAAAACCCGCTAATTTATGAAATATATCAAACCCCAGGGATGCTTCCAAACTGACTGTGCATTTTAATGCTGGTGCTGACATCCTGCTCCTGACACCATCTTCAGGTAACTGCGTCAGGTCCACTTCAACTGCAGGTGACGAGGAAACCAAAACAGCACCGCTGGCAGGGAAAATGAAAGTGAAACCACGTCCTGCTCGGGTTCGCAAAACGTGCCAGAGCTTTCAGGTTATCAGAGCCATTCACTTTCCTGAAGTTGACCCTCCTACTTTCACACCCAGGGTGAGATCCAAAAACAACACTGTTGCATAACAACATACTGTAAGGGGTTACACTTGCCAGGAAAGCCAGGATATAAAGTTAGAAAAAAACTTTATTTAACACAACATTACTATTATTATTAATATTATTGTTGTTGTTAATAATAATAATAATAAGAAGAAGAAGAAGATCTAGTGTTGTGCACCATCTTTCATCGTTTTTACTTGTGTTTGCGTAAGACAGTGGTTACTAAACTTTTTCTGCTATACGCCAATACAGACACAGGTTAAGCATCTATACCTTTGGGGGGACTCCATTCATTTCTGTGGGCATTACCCAAATCCCAACTTTCACAACCACAGCCATCAGTAACCAAACAAAATATACGAAAATTGGCATTTTTAGTTTTTTGATTGCAGCCACAGATTTTTACAAAAATTAGTTTCCCCTTGTGGGGACTGAAAACTTGGTCCCCACAATGTCAAAATAACAGGTTTTTATCATATTGTGAGGACTTTTGCTGCTAACACACAGAGATTGGTCTCCATCTATCCTCTCTACAGATTCCCGAAGGAAACATCTGCAAGGCTGTTATTATGGTATGGAATTAAGTTGCAGGACTTAAAAATTTTGGACTTTAATGACAGATTTAAGTGTTATAATGGCTGTAATATGAAATAGTGCACTAATACAAAAATGCACTAAAAAGTGCACTAATGCTAAAACTTTATCTGAACTTTATAAAAAGTTATAAAATACAAATAAAATATATACAAAAAACTTTAGTGTCAAACAAATTACCTTCTATCATATTAAAAATAAGCTCCAGCACATAGAACCTGAAGAAGAAGAAGTGAAGTGTCCTCTTTCAAAAATGTAGGAAAAAGAATCAGATTAGGGAAAACTGGGCTTATTTCCACAGCTTGTCATCCTCATTAGAAGAAAACACAACTATTTGTTTCTATTGATTTCAGAAAAGTTTGTGGTCTTTTTCCCCGTTACTGCCAATCCAGACAGTTTGTACCGAGTCTTGTTTTCTTTAGCGTCGTAAATGTCGGTACGTTTCTCCTAGATTAAGGGCACAGCGGCATAGACATAACAGTAAAAGAGTTTACCGACAGACCACAGACAAAATCCCATGGCTTCTACTCAGGGGCGCCGCTAGCAATTTTAGGCCCTATGACAAAATATGAGGTTGGGCCCCCCTACCACACCCATTCCGCTCAAATCATACAGATCTCTGGGGGCCCCTAAAGGGCGTGGGCCCTTAGAATTGTCCCGACTTTCCCCCCCTTAGCGGCACCCCTGCTTCTACTTGCTACATTGTTGTATGACGTACACACTAGACTAGAAGTCGGTGAAATTGACATTATCCAATCATCCGCTGTTACAATCAATAGCATCAGAAGATACTACTTTGGATTGGATCGGATTCAGCTTCCTGACATTTTTAGCTTATTTTTATTTGGTGACAAATCACATTTTCTGCTGTCATGTCCTGTATTCATTTGCATCTTATTAATGTCTTTGCTAATTAATAATTCTCATTATAATTAATGAAAGCCATGCTGATTCAGCCATTGGGGTGCCCCCACCCCCCATGGCAAATTCACACACTCCTAGCATGCCCCCCCAGTTTGGGAACCTCTGATATAAGAACATATGAGTCACTTAAAGTCTGCTGTATATTATCAAACTGGAATTCTAGGGTCTAACATTAGTGTGCTTTGACTAATACATGTTTCCATGCCCTTAGTTTTGCTGTGAGGTGTAAGTTTCGCTTTTTCTCCTTTACAGTCTTCCCGGATGGATAGAAGAAATGCGCGCTGCATTGCATCACAGCTTGTTTCAACATGCACTGCAGAGATGATTGATAGGTAACGTGTGGTGCGCTTTCCTGGGAAGGATTCCTCGGTAATTATGTAATTGTGAGAGGGAGCTGCTGATCAGCATGCAGGATGGCTGTTTTTGTGAAACGCCAATGTTATTTCCAACACAAAAGGTGTATCTCCATAAAACCCTAAAGGAACTGGAAGTTAAAGGCCCTGTTCAAGGGTATAATGGGGAAATCAGTATTTGGACCTGTGGAATCAAACTAACAACCTTCATATCACTGGCACAGCAGCTTAGCGCACAGAGCCAAACATCAACATCCCTGTCATTGCCTCATTCTGGCACCTTCCTCAATTGGCTCTGTGCACATAATTGCCTCAGCTGCCTTAGTAATTATGTACACCAAAATTAAATAAAATGATGTTTCATTTTCTGCTTCTACAAATACCAGAACAGGTACACTGAAATACTATATTTTTCTTAGATCTTATCTTGCACAGCTTGGGGTGTGAGCACAGGGTGAGGCATTTAATCAGCACCCCAGGCGCAATTTTCAGTGGGTTAAGGGCCATCTCAAGGGCCCAGTGGAGATGAGGGCACTCTACCCAGCACAGTACTGGAACCAGCGATGTTTTGATCATAAACACAGAGGTCTAACCCACTGCCACACACAAAAGAGGCACTTTGTTCAAAAATGCCTGCAGCAGACACAGAAAACACAGAAATCAGCACCTGGAACCTGATTCTCCACCGTCCATTCTATTCACGTGCACATGGTCGCACTGACTCAGGAGGTAGAATACGGGTCTGTGGGTCTGAATGACAAAATAATAGTGTATCATTATGAGAAAAGCCAGGAGCAAGCCGGCGAGTCCAGTGCCGAGGGAGGGGGGCACCTACAGGGTCCTGCTCTGCAAAGCTGCAGTCACAGCAAAGCAGGAAGAAACCATAACAACTCACAGGTAGTGTTTCACGATTCTGACTTCACCAGAGTCCATCCCATGGCTAATTTCCTCACACTAAAAATATCTGGCATGTCGAATTTCGGGTTTAGCGCAGGTGACGTGTGACTGAGGTCACCCTTCATTTGCTGAAAGTGTCTTCCCAACTGGAAGTCTGCTTAGAGAAAGAAAAGTGCTAAACACGAAACTTTAGTCTGCAGGCAGGATTTCGGCAGAAACACCCACAATGGTTCATAATGGAAACCTAAGGAGAAAATAATGCACCCAGAAAACATAAAGACGGTAAATCCCACACGTGATTTCGCAATGCGATTCAGAAAACTGTCACTGAGTGTCACAGAAGCACCAGACATGCAGATTGTAAAATGAGATATAAAAACCATCCACCTTCCGGGTCACAGGGGGTATGGAGCGTATTCTAGAAGCTACAGGGAACAACACAGGAGGATGGGGGGCAACCCATGACAGGGCACACTCACACACATATGTGGGCAAGTTTAGTAACTCCAATTAGCCTCAGCATGTCTTTGGATTGTGGGGGGAAACCCGGAGTACCTGGAGAAAACCCCACGACAACATGGGGAGAACATGCAAACTCCACACACATGTAACCCAGGTGGAAACTCGAACCCGGGTCCCAGAGGCGTGAGGCAACAGTGCTAACCACCGCACCACCATGACATCCCCAAGATATAAAATTATCAGTCAAAATAACATAATTATATTTCTACACTTAAAAGAAGCTCTTATCAAGTGCATTGGGGTCATTGTATTGTGAAAAAACAAATTGAACAGAATATATAATAAGAAATGAAGTGTGTTTGAACCACTGTTTTTTCGTGATCATCTAGAATAAAATAGAATAGAATATCTTTATTGTCATTGTACGTTCAAATTCCGCATGCTATCGCTACCATAGCTATACAATGTAAAAATAAAAAAAAACTTTACACACTCAATGTTTTCGTTTGATCTATAATTTTAGCTGATGGGTCAGAAACTCAGTAAGTTTAAATGATGATGCTAAATGCCAGTTAAACTGTTGGGTAGCTGATCTCCTCAACTGCCACAGTAACTACTTACTTTAAGCACTAACCGCCCCCCCCCCCCGACCCCCACCCCAGGCAGGTGGAGGCCTTCCCCTGGTGCTCCATCCATCCAGCATGAATGGCAAGTTAGCCGGACAGCCAGCGGTCTCCCAGGAAACGCTGTCTTCCCAGGAAATTGGCCTGGAGATGGGTTGTAATAAACATGGCCCCTTCCTAAATTATCACAGGGTATGTGCTCCTAGCCCATGGGAAATCACCCGTGGCAGTTGGGTTTGTGATTCATTATTAGCGGAGGTTAACAGACAGGTTTAATGTACATTGAGTCCTGGCACAGGGGTGTCACCCTCTGTCACAGTCTCCTTTAGAATGGACTTGGTCCTTCTCAGCAGTCCTCATTAACTCATATCATTTTCATTTAAAGGGTGTGTTTAATGTTGCTGTATTATTTCCGCTAAAGCATGAACTATGCAGTCAGAATGAAACATCTTATTCTGTCCAGGGTCACAGGCTAATTTATCCACTCCCAGTACTTAAGTTATTCAAAACCTAGTTTACCCAATTTTTTATTATTAACTATTATAACTATGTTGCTGTTGTTGTTGTTGAGACTTATTCATTGAAAAACAGTCCCTGCTTAGTCAATAATAACATGACAATTAAGCAACAACAAAGGTGAATGAAAGACACATACGCAGCATTCAGAATGAGGACACTTTCTGAGAAGGGCGCCCCTTGTGGTCGTGGAGAATTCACCACCTGAACCCATAGTTGGAATGGAAAGGTAACTTTACGCCCCCCCTATTCAAATGTGGCCCTAGATTCCAAATCCAGGCCTTGTTTTCAAGTCTCCCAGGTAGTTAGCTTATTAATTTCTGGCTCTTATTGGCCAGAGGCTTCACAACTGGCTCTCAGGTAAAGGAGAGCTGGAAAAACAGCAGTGCTCAGCCCTTGAGGACCGTGATTTGAACAGCCCTGCTTTACGCTTTGTACAGAATATCAGGGCTCATTCCACTGTATGGAAAATGGGTATTTTTTTATTCCAGTTAATAAATGACTGTTGATTTATCTATGTTAGTTATTGTCTGTAAATATATAACATATTAAACATATTAAATATGATAAAAATAATATGTTAATTTGTTGTAGGTGCACCAGATTCGTCCCACATTTCAGGTTAATAAGTAAATAACATTTCTGGAAACTGCCCACATTATGTAATGTAGATATGAGTGTGTCCCTGTAATGGACTAGCATCCCATTGAGAGTGTCCCCTGTCCTGTGTCCTGTGAATGATTAGCACCTCATCCAGGTCGTCCCTTGACCTTTACCCTGTGATGGATTGGCATCCTGCCCAGGGTGTCTCTGTCCTGTGTCCTTTGATGAACTGGCATCTTGTCCAGAGTGTCCCCTGACTCATGCCCTGTGATGGATTGGCACCCTGTCCAGGGTGTCCCTTGACCCGTGCCCTGTGATGGACTGGCAGCCCAACCATGGTGTCCCCTGCCCTGTGCTTCCTGGGAACTGGGCACCAGGCTTATTGAAACACTGTACTGGGTAAATGGATCTTAGAACATGCCAGAAGGTGGGTTGTAATAAATAGCACTTTCCCAGATTAACAAAGAGCGTCGTACAAGAAAACCTATTCAGCTCATGTGACTCCAAATGCAATTTTCCTGTAATGAATTATTTGACGAAGTGTGACCTAGTTGGAGTGGATGGCCGTCATTTGCTCCCGGCATAATTTGGTGCGGATTTTCATTGTTAGAATAATTCAGAAGCAGGGATAATGCAGAGAATGACTGATGAGCAACAAATCTCCAGGTCGGCATTAGACTACAAGAAGATCGAGGAAGCTCTGTTACATACTTCATCTGGCTGTTAAGGACAGAAGCTGTTCATAAAAGAATTTATATATTTGGGGGATTTCCCAGATGGCTACAGTGCTGCTTATTGGCTAAAAGTAAGCAAAGGGAGAAGACAATGAGCCTCATCTACTGTACATCTGAGGCTTCCATCCATCCAGGGGAGATGTAGGATCTTTTAAGTTCCGATCCTTACACTCGCTCATTATTCCTGATTCCAACACAAGAACTGACCGCTCACTTTCCTAGTTTATCACAGTTACCTTTGAGAGCTGCCATTGTAATGAGATAATCAGCGGTATTCATTTTATGGCTGATCGGTGCATGTTTTAAATCAGTGAGTAACTGCGGAGGGGCCAGTCCGAGGGCCCATAATCTTTCTGCTGGGGACAGTGCCCCGGTGGCCCCGCCCCTGTATAGCCCCTGCATCCATTCCAGGAGGGTTACGGTCAGGAGACTGTCTTTGTTGGTTCATCCCATCAGACCCCATTCATACAGTAGGCTCCCCCTTTAGGCCAAATGAAGGTTCATGAACCATTTTCTGTTCAAAAAAGGACTCACAGCATGCCCCAAAGCAAGACAAGGACACCATCTAGTGGCGTCACAAAATACAGCAAATGGTTCGTGAAGCTTCAGCTGGCCATCACTAGTTTGAATGCAGGGCTGGAGGCAGTGCCGTTTGAAGCCCATGTTCTGGCACCTCAGAAGATGGCAGGCGGCCACTTACGTAGCTTTATGCGTTGATTGGCCCTGGCTGGAGGCCCCTTTCACATAAGGCCCAAACGGCTATGCATGGACCTTACATCATCTTTTCATTTCTCCATCCCCCATTCACTCTTCAGCCAATCAGTCCTCTAATTAATAATCCAATTAGGCAGTGACATATGCAATGGTCCTTTCTGGACTGCCCATCCCCGGTCTATTCAGACAGCTTTGCCCAGCTGTGCAGCACAGCTGCCCAGGTATTACCCTTCCGTTTTGGCTTTTTTGCCCAGGTACCACCTTCTGATGAGCAAACAGCAGACACATTAAATGGAAATGGAATAAGTGGGGAAGTAATAAAAAAGGCCAATAGAATGTTGGGTTACATCTCTAGGTGTGTGAAGTTTAAGTCAAGGGAGGTGATGCTACATTTATGTAATTCCTTGGTAAGACCCCACCTAGAATATTGTGTGCAGGTTTGGTCACCATACCTTAAGGACATTGCTGCCTTAGAAAAGGTGCATCAGAGGGCTATGAGAATGATTCCTGGTCTTAGAGGAATGTCTTATGAGGAGAGGTTAGCTGAGCTCAATCTGTTTAGCCTCGAGCAAAGGAGACTAAGGGGGGGACATTAACCAGGTATATAAGATTCTAACAGGTCTGGATGCTGTGCAGCCAAATGGCTATTTCAATATTAGTTTAAATTAGGGCTGTCAATAGATTAAAACATTTAATCATGATTAATCACACAACTGTCCATAGTTAATCACAAATGAATGGCAAATTAAATCATGAATTTATTCAACATTCAACATTTACCATTAAGGGATTTTTTCAGGTGTTACTATTCTTATCAATATTTGAGTTGGCAAGGCACGATTGCTTTATGCAAATATATGCATTTATTATTGGAAATCAATTACCAGCAATAAACAACAACAAAGATTATCCATAGGTCATCAGAAACCACCATCACTACACATCATTTAAGAAAACAGATCGTCACGTTGACCTGCTAAATATTATATATTACTTAGTCATATAACTAAGTATAGATCGGAGGTCGACAACCTTTTTAAAGCATTTTATCGTAAATGTCTGAACCAAGATTTACAAAGAGCGCCAATGGATAGAGAAGAGGGTTTGAGATATGATTTATAATGTAATATCGGTATATATGCATTTAACACAAAAACTAAACTTCAAGTACTTACAAAAATAAAGACATACAATTTCAGGGCGGGGGGGGGGAGGGGGTTCTCAGTTCTAATTTACCCAGATGCTTAACAGCACAAAGGTGACTAATATCACAATATCGTTCAGTTCTGTAGCGACAGTCTTCACCCTCATCCCCAAGTTCGTTTGACTCTGCAGTTGTCTGCCATTCACTTTCCACTTCACTACTTGTAACTGTGCTGACCAGGCAGTGCAAAATGTCCTCACCGCTCCACACTCAGCTGGCCATACTGTAATATGCAAATTGGAGAAAATATAATAATTTCACGGACATCTGGGAAGGCGTGGTGACGATTTACTACGAAAAGTATATGAAACAAATTACGAATCCCAATAAACTTAATAAGCCTACATCCAATCTCGGACACTGAAGAAAACTCCGGAAAGCATACTGTACCATTTGACCAGAGACACAGTCTCGTGGGGAAAGATTTTGAGGAAGATGTAGATTATGCAGCTAAGACGTCACAGAAGACATCTCCTCATTCCCATATAGCTAAAGAAATACCTGAATGAAAAATAATAACATTAACCATTCAATAAATTGTTTATATTTTCAAAAGTATTATCATAATACTGCGGTGTGTTGGCGCCTGCCCAGGGTTGGTTCCCGCCTGTGCCCGTTGTTCCTGGAATAGGCCCCGGGCCCCCGCGACCCCAATGGGGAATAAGCAGTTACGATAACGGATGGATGAATGGATGGATGGATTATCATAGTGTGTTAAGACATGAAAACGCGAATGCGTCTATTGTTCTGAGAAGAGCCGCGGCCCGGTGTGGTATTTAAGACTAGACTACTTCCGCGGTAACTCATTTCACATCGACAGTAACTACAAATAACTTTGGTCTTGTCGATGGACCCATCCGACAGAGTTTTGAAGCTGTACCTGTCAAAATACCTTTTTCTTTGTTACTTATTTTTCCCGAGCTGCCGTACGACTCAACACGCATTAATGGCATAAAAAAAACTTGTCACGTTTTGTTGAACTCCTGTTGACGTGCTATTATTGCATTAACTTTGACACTCCTGGTGTAAATACTAGAACTCATGGCCATGAGTGGAAATTAGTGGGAGAACATTTTAAAATGAATTTGATTAGAGTATGGAATAGTCTTCCTGCTAGTGTAGCGGAAGCTGAAACCCTGGGTTCTTTTAAATCAGAGCTAGATAAGATTTGAGCTATTCTGAGCTATTAGTTAAGTTCTCCCCAAACGAGCTTGATGGGCCGAATGGCCTCCTCTCGTTTGAATATTTATATGTTCTTGTGGCTTTGCAGCCATGTTCGTGTAGATTCTGTTCAGGGTTTTATTTAAACTTAATTTCTAATGTCTTTACCAGGTATGTGTGTAAAATGCTTTAGTACAAGAATAAACGAATCATGTTTAATACCAATACAAAAAATTAAGTGCTTTTTATTGCTTGGATTTTACAGGCAAACTTTAATATTCGGCCAGTCTACCCTTTCTTTAGGTTTTTTCGAAAAGTATAACAATGGTGATGGAAGTTTAAATTAAATTAATCTTTTATGACACTTGAGAAGCTTTACAAAGACTATAAGGGGTGAGGCATTAAAAAAAGAAACAATGAGATGGTCAGACTACGAACAGACTCAGGCCTGGCTGATTGGACGGAGCGCAAGTACAGCGAGGACTGGAAAAGCCACATGATTGGTGAGGGCACATTGCCAATCTCTGTCATATCCATCAGGCACGGATAATTGCCAGCTGATTGGCGGTTGATTATTAAGGTCTGGCATTGGGTTAAGAGCACCTTGCTCCCCAGCATGCCGCCCGCCTCACCATGGCTCTGATTAGGTTAATCACCCCAGTGTCCTTACGACACTGTGCCTCTGGCTCTCGGTGAAGTAGAAAAAGGAGGAATTTGCTCAGGGAGGTGCTTGCCCCCTTTCGCCATGTCAAATCTGCACCATTAGCTTCTCCATAAAAAGCCGCCGGCCATTCATCTAGCTCACTTTAACGATTGCCTCATTATTATTTAGGTGATTATATGTTGCAAGCCATTTACCATGGCCAACGAATCATGTTTAATTTATTTGCAGCCAGTACAGAGTCTGAGAAGGGGGGGGGGGTGTCACATGACCACATGTCGCTGTTGTAGAGAATGCAATCCAGTGTTAAGCAAACGTGTTTTATAAAGCATCTTATAAATAAGCAGGCTTTATGAAGCGGCGTAATTGAATCGTGTTTCCGTTAATGACTCTACAAAGCTTGGCTTCCTTTACCAGATGCCTGTTTGCCCAGATATGAGAGCACAATGTGGACCATCGGATTACAGCAGCGCGGTTAGTGTCCCTACAGACAGCAGGCCGAAATTCAGGCCTGAACAAATGAGATCCTGTCAGGAATGATGCTTTTAGATATAAAATAATGTAATTTCTTCCTATTCTTCTTATTATTTTTATTGCTATTATTATTATTATTATTATTATTATTATTATTACAACTACGACTGCTAATAATGATGATGATGATATTTTTTATTTATATACTATATATATATATATCGCTCAAGACCGCTCTGCATTACAAACAAGCCAATTCATTAATGAAACAAACAAACAAATGTCATATTTAGATTCCAGTGATTACATGACTGTAAGCAGGGTTTGACAGTTACTGTTATAGTGTTACTGAACCTTTTTGGAGTTAAGGCCACATTTTAGTTTTGTGAAATGTAATTTTAATCTAAGATTAAAATACGAGTATAATGCATTTTTAATTTGCCCTCAACTGTTCCAGTGCAACAACAAAAGGAATTATGTCATATCACGCTTAAAAGGCTGTCAACAGTAGTTCAGAAGTATGAAAGGAAAAATCTGTGTGTTATTAACAGAATAAGGCAAATGAAAACAGCTTGTGCTGTGAAGGTTTAAGAGGATATCTGAGCCATTACACTGGCTGGTTACAATACAATGTGTGGCGTGTTTGCTTCTGGTGAGTGAGGTTGACTCTGTGCTTCATATTGCGTGGTGGACAATTCGCCTTGGAGACAGCAGAGCCGGGAGGTTCTGATGAGGAGGTGGGTTTTCATGGGTCTGGACACCTTGCAGAATGTGTAGAATGATCCATACATCTGAAACGTGTTTCATTCAAGCTGAGATGCCAAAAGGTAGCCAAAAGTGTGAATGCTGCCGCAAGTAAAACACAGACGTGCACAAAGGCAGTTGCACCAGCAGAGGGAGATAAATCTACATAGACAAGGAGAAGGAATTTCTTACCCACAGTCTGTCCCAGTGAAAAGCATCTCAGATCACAATATCTCATTGGGTGTTTGATTACGAGTGATATTACTCCTAAATGAGAGAGGTTCACATTCACCTCACTCTGGGGCGACAAAACAAAATTGCCTCTGACCTGTCAGGCCAAAGACTAGAAATAGGGTCACCTTGGAAACAGACTGAGAAGCAGCAGGGCCCCCCTTAGGTGACCACTAAACTGCACGCTGAAGTTCATATCAAAAGAGGGTAACCACAAAACTACCAATACAAGGTGACTGCTTCAGCCTCCGTTACAAAAGGACTGATTTCATTTTGCCATGAAACATTTTTTGTCAACAGCCCATATCCATAGAAATTTTAAAGTAATCATAGACATTAATTATCGCACTGACGTCTGCCTGAATGAGCTAAATCTCTCTGAGTTAATTCTTTTTTAAAAAATTTCACACTACGTAGGGTTATTGGGATTGTACACAGATAAACGAATTTGCCATATGTAAAATTTTGGCGAGGTTTCTCAGAACCCATTAATATGCGCACATGTGCCCTCAAACAGCGACCACAGCTGTAATTCCCTCAATAAAAACCCCCTTTTCTCATCTTTGTAATAACCCTAATCATGGAACATGATTAAACTGTGTGAAATTGCCTTTGCAATTTGATATAACTCCTTCTGGTCGTCAGAGGTGCCATTTCGGTTCTGGGAGGCCGTCGGATTCAAACTGAGTCTATTATCCCAAAGATGCCTTTGTGCGGCCATTGATCAGACCCGATCAAAAGTTATTTATTTCTCTTCCCCGAGCATGGAGGGTTATTTGCTGGGGTCTGTAACTCTTTTCAAGGCAGAAAAAATAAGCAATCCAATTTGGAAATTCAAATCCAACAGCCCGGGGCTGGACAAGTGAAATGAGACTTTTTTGTGTTCTTCAGCATGGTTTAGCCATTATGTGTATGGGAAGGGTAGATTCCTTTTATTTTCTATAGATCTCACTTGCTAACTTACAGAGGGGAAAAAAGGTTACTATTTATTTAATTCATCCCTCCATTCATCCATCCATTATCTTATCCTGGTCTGAGTCATTTTAAAAATATAAATGAATACAAAATCTGTTACTGCTTAATTCTTCTTTCTTCGGCTACAACATCTTCCATCGGGTATAGGTGTTGATGCCAGCAGTTTCCATCGGGTATAGGTGTTGATGCCAACAGCTTCCATCGGGTATAGGTGTTGATGTCAACAGCTTCCATCTGGTATAGGTGTTGATGCCAACAGCTTCCATCGGGTATAGGTGTTGATGCCAACAGCTTCCATCGGGTATAGGTGTTGATGTCAACAGCTTCCATCGGGTATAGGTGTTGATGTCAACAGCTTCCATCGTGTATAGGTGTTGATGTCAACAGCTTCCATCGGGTATAGGTGTTGATGTCAACAGCTTCCATCGGGTATAGATGTTGATGCCAACAGCTTCCATCAGGTATAGGTGTTGATGTCAACAGCTTCCATCGGGTATAGGTGTTGATGCCAACAGCTTCCATCGGGTATAGGTGTTGATAACTTTCATTTTCTATTGTGAGGAAAGCCAGACAGGGCATTTATCATCTGTTATAAAAATCCACCTGAAACAAAACTAGTTTTTTTAGTCTGTGCAGTAATGACTAACCTCCAAAAGTAACTGCTATCTGATCAACGGATGTGCACTGATTTTTTTTTTGATAAATGATGCGATGAGTTTCTTTTAGCTAAATGTCACGGGTTCAGCCATGATGTCAGAAGTTCAAGTACCTCTGCCATAGCAGGGAAGTAAAATTTAGTGCTATGTGTCAGGATAAAAGCAGTTAATCAAGCACTTTCCCATAAAAAGCTCTGTCAAAATAGTGTAGTTTTTCAGTGCATATGTGATAGAGTGCTGAAGGGTTTACCCCCTTATTGTGGAGAACAGGATTTATTGGGCTTCATTAATGAAATGTTTAATCACTTGAAAGAAATCTCCACTGCAAAAAGCTCATTAATAAAAAAAGAATACAGAAAAATAAAAATGAAGGACTTCATGATCCTTCATTTTTCATGGTCGCGGTCAACATGATAACCATCTCTGTGCTGTGGTTGACATGATTACCATCTCTGTGCTGTGGTCGACATGACAACCATCTCTGTGCTGTGGTTGACATGACAACCATCTCTTTGCTGTGGTTGGCATGATAACACTCTCTGTGCTGTGGTCGACATGATAACTATCTCTGTGTTGTGGTAGATATGATAACCATCTCTGTGCTGTGGTAGATATGATAACTATCTTTGTGTTCTGATAGATATGATAACCATCTCAATGCCATAGTAGATATGATAACCATGGGGGAAGATGGTGGTGCAGGAGGTAGTGCTCGTTCCACAACCAGAGGGTTGCAAGTTTGATCCCTGATTCCTCCTGACCCCATCAAAGTGTCCTTGAGCAAGACACTGAACCCCTAATTGCTCCCGGTGAGCAGGTTGGCACCTTGCATAGCATGAAAGAAAACTACCATAACAGTGTTTCTATGGCCTAACTGCTATGAAACGACCAGGCTTGATGCAAACTGTCTGATGAGTGTTCTTGGGAGTGTCGGTGATGGCTCTCAAGATTATGTGATGAGTATGATTAAACTATTCCATACTCTAACTACACGCTGTGTAAAGAAGTGCTTCCTCAAATTCTCCTGCTAATCCTATCTGTCTGGACTATGGTATAAGAACAGTCCCAAAAATAAACGGTGAAATGTAATGCTGCCCTCAATAAGGAAATCACAGTTTGACTGTCATTCGAATATAATATATTGTAATTCTTGACATTTTTGTAGTTGTGAATATTTCTTTTTTATGTCTGTAACTACATCTGAAGTTAATCTGTGAATCACACAGTCTCCAAACAGAAGCATAGGCCTCTGAGTAACCTGATTAACCTGAGCAGTTTTATATAGTTATCATGGTGCAAGCCAGGAGTATCAAGCTAATACAAACACCTGGCCCTGTCTGCCACTCATCCTGCTCAGGTTA
>JAODKE010000001.1:15447976-15466359 GCA_026779605.1 Mormyrus hasselquistii
TTGTTTATGTTGATTTGGATAAAGGTCGGAAGTACTTTAAGTACAGTCTAAATAAACAAAGGGGGGCTACATATTTCTTTATTCACGTACTGACATCTAGCCTGAATGGAGCGATACATTTGTTCTTTAAAAGACAATGTTTGCAGAGGCAAAAAAGGACAAATGGTCAGCTTTGCTGATGTAAATGCGGAGGAGCGGCGATGCTGATGAGGGCCCCGTTTCCGTGGACACGTCTCTGGCGGATGGCAGGCTGCATCAGCGGGTGTCCCCTTCCTCAAAGGGACTCTCTGCTTAATGGCCTGTGAGATTCTCCTCATTTGCTTTGCACAGAAATAAAAGGATGCTGGTTGGTGCACAGAGGGAAGAAAAAATGCTGGCTCCAGTTAAATCCCAGTGCGAATCGGAAATTACAAAATTTTAAGTGTGTACATCAATCTCCCCGAAATGCAGGGGTCGGAATGCCCCGCGATTCCCGGCGCCGACCTGCAGAGGGCCCCTCACCGCTTGAACCCTCATCTAAACAGATCCACTTACACCGCTGCTTGTCTCATTTACTCCAGTTTGGGCAGACAGACCTTCTCTGTTGCTGAGAGGCCGTCCGACAGGGGGTTGGGCCCAAGCCTGCTCCTGTTTTGTCGCTGATAAACAAAAACCTGTCATGTTCTCACCACTCTTCCCAACCACTTTCTTACTGCAGTCAACATCCTCAAGGAATTTCCACCCCACATGGGTGGGTTATCTTGAAACCATCCAAGCTTTAGTGGACGGGATTTGGGAAATGTGACTTCTCGAACGGGACGGGTGTTTTCCCCTGTCATCTGATAAACTCTTCCTGATATCCAGAGTAAATCGCAGCTCAGGCAGGAAGGGGGGGATGAGTTGACAAGGAGTAGAGGGTCCGTCTGTGCTCTCTAGCCCCCTGCACAGCACCACATGGATGCCACACTGTGCCAGGGACAATTATGGGAGCTGGCTTTGCCCATCATTTAACCTGAAGGCTCTGCCCTGATAGGATAACTGTACAGTTAGCCTCTGCCCTATAAAGATAAAACAAACACATTCATCAATAAAAAGCCTATTTTGTACTGTATTACTGCTGTATTGTACTTATATCTTAATCAAGTTTTACGAGGTATGGAAAAAATACGAAAGATAACACCCAGTTCTTCAACAAACTTCTAATCCAAAATCTAATCCATCCATCCATCCATCCATCCATCCATCCATCCATCCATCCATCCATCCATCCATCTGCCAACTGTTTATTCTTCCCAGGTTGTAGGGAGTTGGAAGCCTACAATTAAATGTACCAAGGCAAAAAATTACTAAAATTATATTTTTCTATACTGTATATAGGTACTCTAAACTCTAATCTGTCCTGAATGGATGCCCTACAGCTGGTTATACATATATTTTGCTATACCATGGAGGTCTGCCAGTATGAATAGATTTAAAAGCTGAGGTGTTTAGAACTAGCTGATAGCAGGGAAATTGGAAAAATTCTGAACAGTCAATAAGCTGTCATCACGTCTCAGGGTGTGCTGTGATTGGCTCATCCAGCTCGTCAATCAGCTTGTCTTTGTGACTCTGAAACACAATTCACATCTCCAATCCAGCTTTCATCTCGATAAACACCTCGCCTCCAACATTCCTGCCTCTGCTAATCTCTGGGGTTTGATTCCAGAAGATTCCATCAGCAAGACGGCATTGAAGACCATCCAAATTAGCTCTATAAAAATCATCAGTCCTTTATAAAAGAACTTGAAAGTCGAGGACTCACACAGTTTATTTTCTGACGGGTTCGAATGAGTTTGAATCATTTCTCAGACGCAGTAGGAACATGACTGCAGGATTTTCCAATGAGTCCTCCTGGTCAGGTCAAGTAGCTAGTTACCGCTCATTTAGGCTCAGGAGTCACGCAACCCTAATTACACTCAGTATTGTGCCATGCACCTGCCCGGGACATGGGTTCACTGGCAGCTGAGTTAAAGTTAATCAAGTACAACAGGCTTAAAATTAGCACATTTAAATGTGAGCGGCGGAGCCGTTAGCGCGAGCTGCGGTCCGTTTGCCAGGGCGCGGGCCAGCGGAGAGGAATTGCCAGGGAAGTATCTTACTCTCCAGGGACTTCATGCTCCAGTACGTACCACCCATGCATATGGAGACAGTAATGACAGAGAGCCAGGCCATCCGGGAATGCAATTCCGCGCAGACATTTTCGCCGAAATGGATTATTTCAGCCTCGTTGGTCACAGATTCCGGAGTTTTCCAGCGATTCATCTTACTATTAATAATGTCAGGGAATTTTAGGCCCCTGAATTAAATAATGATAAATAAGGGCGGCGGAGGGAGCTGGACCACGGCGCTGCTGTTTATTTCTGTGTGAAGTTCTGTCAGGCCTGATAAATCGGATTCCTGAAATAGTTTATAAAGTACCGAATTGATGTGCCGCCCGGCAAAGGGGGAGAATTAATGTCACGAAATGGGCGTGCTACCTGGCTTTGATGAAAGTCGGGAAAAGTCTTTTATATAAATTGTCTGTGTAGGAAATGGTGTAAATGGGAGGTGAGGAAGACACTGAGGGAAATAATGGGAAGTGGGGCCCCCCTGTGGCCCCCCCAGTGGGACGGCGGTCAGACCGAGAGAGCACCCTACAAACATCCGCGGTGCTGGGCATGTGCTGATCATCCATAACGGCGCAGAGAAAAGGGCAGCATGCCGGCAAAGAGAAATGAAAACTATTAAAGTCTGGCCGGGATGCGGTGGCAGCCGGGAGTCAGCGATTATTAGCCAGGGGTGCTCTCAGATCCCAGGGCCCGCAGACAGGAAGGGCTGAGGGCTAATGACACCGGGCCTCCGTGGGGATCCGGGTAGGACGCCATTATGGGGGTCGCTTCCTCCCAGTGATGCGAAATCGCAGACTAATGTTGCCTTAAAAAAACAACAACTTTGGAATGATCCAGACTTAAGAATTTCCGGAAAAAGCTCTGCCTTTCTTCACCCAAGAGTAAAGATGGAGATTTCACAGACAAATATAACTACACAAGTACTGGGGACTCTACTCGCTCTACAGAGCTGTGATTAATATGTGGCAGAGGCTGGAAATGGATTCACATATGAGGTTTTGGGTGGACTTTGTAGTGTGGAATGATGGAGAACTCTGCCCGTAAGTGGTAGATGGATCTGATCCACCTGTGAGTTGGCTCTTTCAGATCCAGGGCACGACATAAACAGGCTAGAACCCAGATGGTCCCAGGCAGGAGACCCAAAAGTGGTTCTGCTGTCGAACCCTGATGCGCCAGGAAACGTTCTCCACAAAGACTGGCATTGACAGTATGAAAAACGTCTGAGTGTTAAGCTATCAGCTTCTCCTGTCGTCTTGGACGAAAGGCGAGAACAAAAATTTAATTCTCCTGACCGTCAGAGCATCCCTGCAGCAGGGAAGTACTGATTACTGATTTTTCTGCTGTTTAGGAGGCATGAATCCATGGTATGAAGGTGAGATGAAAGCCTGATGTCCACACAGACCAGAACAGCGAAAATACACAAATCGCAACATTAAAAATGAATTATTATGAAGCAGAATAGCTGGCGTGGGCCATTACGACACAGCAGACAGCTGACGGGAGAACAAACGCATGAAATAATGTCATGTTTGCAGAAACCACTCTGACCGAGCTAGCAGCTCATCAGTATGCCTCTGTGTTAGGCCACATTCTACTGTATAAACTGGACTTCAAAAAGCTGCACTAATCTGAGAGAAGGAAAAAAAAGGTGGTACCTCAAAATGAAAAAGCCGATTGCTCAGGAGTCAAAACTATGGCCCATCCACTAAAAAACACTGTTTCTTTAATACCTATGTTTATATTTCAGTTTAGGAGAGTCGTCAGAAGATTAGATCAGATAAATATACAGTATACTGTAGATGAAAATACCCACAATTCACGCTTTAAGAATGAACTTGTGTTACCGGTACTTCAGAAACCGAGAGACCTTCATTTTTCATTAAACCAAAGACTGAAAACAAGATTAATTCTGTTGGCTTCCTCCCTTGGACTTGGGCTAAGGGCGCGTCATGGCTTTACACCGCTTTACACCGCTTTACATCGCTTTACATTAAAAACACTTCTTATTTTTCTACAAAATATATATATGACATATATAGATGTACATTTTCTGATATATATATATTTCAGAATAATGAATATATAACTTACAAGAGGCTGAAGAAAAATCACTCCAAGGTCCCAAAGCAACATAAATAATCAACTGGTAGTCTTAATAATCATTTGTTTTCTAATAATGGGGTCAAATGAAGTGTACTTCAGAAAGTGCTACTGTATAGCGACTTCCATTAAAGCTCTTTAAGGAAAACAAATGCAGAGGACTGTCACTGGTAGCATGTACAGACTGTCACTGGTAGCATGTACAGACTGTCACTGGTAGCATGTACAGTTACTCACATCATCTTCTGAATCATTTGGATCAGCAGAGAACTTGATTTTCTGCTAAGTTAAATAAATGGCACCCATAAGAGAACATCAAAATTCAATAATTCTTTCTGAGAGCAGTATTATTGCATTTCGGTGTGTTACATTTCTTTGCTCTTCTGCGGGTGACACTTGCCAAAAGACAAGCTCTCAGAGCTGAAACACACCGGGTCTGTGAATGAGACTATACATACATTTTGGAGTTTTGTTTGTTTTTTGTTTTGATGAGGAAACGTGGTCTTACTCATGTAGGAAGCCCTCCGACAGGCGCTCAGTTCACAGACTGAGGTTAGAAGCTGGTGGACCAGCCAGACGCAGGAGGGACTGTCTGGGAGGGAGGTGATGCTGCGAGGCGTCCGGCGTGGAGGACAAGACGAGACCTGCGTCAAGAAGCACGTGTCATGGAGCACACAGGGCCGGCACACACAAATATATGCGAATGCAATCAAAAAACTAAAAATACCAAAAATTTCATATTTACTTATGAACTTACATGTGGTTAAGGTTAGGGCTGGGTAGGGGTTAAGGTCATCATGTTGGGATTAGAGTTTTCCCCATAGAAGTGAATGGAGAGTCCCCACAAAGATATAATTACAAACAAATTCTTTTATTGTGTCAGTGTTAGTTTGCTTATGTTCTAATATAAAATTGTACTTTATTTCTGAGCAAATATACTCTTACTATGCAGATAAATAGCCTTGAACATTTTGTGCTATATTACAGACACATAAAATAACACAAAAGTCACAGGCAGCCAAAGAAAATGAACACTGAAACAATGAAAAATAAATTAGAATTTGAAGAAATGAACTGATATTTCGTTGAATGGCTAGATGAACATCTACTTGGTTCCCAAGCCTCTACTCAGCGGCACCTCAGCCATTTCACAACCAGTTCACTTACTGTACAGTAAGTAACTTAATTTATCAATTATCCCAATGAGGAATCGATTAGCCGAACAAGGTGTGCTAGTCAAAAATACAGTGGTGTATTAAATGGTTGCTGCAAATACCGAGGTAATATTAGGAGAGTTTTTAAAGAGGCACAATATTATAATTTTAAACCAACATGAAGATCATTTACACATCATTTTCATTGACTAAAACTTTTGCATAGTACTGTGTGTATACATATATTTAAATGCACACACACATATACACAGTAGTCACGGTTTCAGTCATCCACAGTCTACTGCGGTCTGAAAAAAAACTTTCGGAAATGAATGGTTCCTGGGTTCCAAACTGCGCTCCACGAGAGTACAGGCTGTCACATGGTGGAATCTGCCAGCCCAGGCATACCCAGTACATGCCTCACTTCCCTTTTCCACACGCCCATGCTTCTCCGCAATACTCTCATCCAGTCTGCCTACAGCGTTCTGGCCAATCGCATTTGTTGCCACACTGTCACACTGTCTGTGTTATAAAAATGTACAAAGAGCATGATTTTCATTGCTCTGTCATCCATTGATACCTGATATTTTTTCATTGCTCTATCACCTCTTGAGAATTGGGCTAAAACGTCAAAATCCCTTTCATTTCAGCCAGAGAGTACAGGGCTGTACAGTGCTCTGCAAAATGTACAATGTACTTCATTACTGTATTAAACGTTGGTAATGTCTTACTGTGTGCCTGCTTTCTAATTTTTTTTTTTTGCACATTGCTTTGGATAAAAGAAAATTGTTAAATAAAGAAAATTGTAAATGCCTAAAAATATAGAAAAATGGAAAAATGCAGACATTGTGATCCGGTTGAATATGACACAAAGAACAAAAGTATGCCTTAACAATGCATGTAGCTTCTGTTTTTAAAAATGCTACGTGCTCTGCCTCTCAGGCACGCTCGCTGTGCGTCTCCATTTTATCTTCGGGGACGGCTGCTTCCTTATAAGCCGTCGTCTACCTTGATCGGCGCGTGCCGCTAATGGCTTGGGCGGAATTGGGTTTGTCGATGGCGCTGGAGCAGCCACAAACTCAGTAAAGTCGCGTCGGTGCTTGTATGTTTATTTGCCGAGTTTTAAGCAGACGGGTTTGAAGGACAAAGCAGGCAGGGCCTGATCTAAAGCAGCTATCGGCCTCTGCCCATGGGACAGCTGCTCAATACAAACAACAGGCGACTCGAACAAGGAGCCACGACTGAACCGCACACAGGGCACACTAACCACTAATAGTGCATCGAATAACCTTGTTATTCCATATTTATTAGATATTCACAAATCTGATCAGCTGAAATAGGGGGTCCTTTGACTTATTGGCAAGACATATGTTTTGTAATTGAAAGTCGAGGATGATTTTAAACAGTATATTAAAGTTTATGGTAAAACATTTATTAGGTAATTGCTAAACCATTAGGACTGCATTAGGAGTTCTTACATTTAAATAGCAAAACACTTCAACTGAAATTAAGCAGTAAAATACAAAAAATATAGATAAGTATATGCTGATGTAATGCTTATTAGATATTCCCCAGTCCATTAGGGATAAATAAGAGTTCATTACGTTTAATTGGCTACACATTTGTAATTGAAAGTATATTGTGAAAAATAATGAATTATTCCATTGCCATTTTACGCAAATGTTCAAATACTCATACATTAAACAGAAATATATATCTTCAAACATTAAAAGCAGATGGTCTCGTGACTCATTAATTCATTTTAATTTGCAGCCATGTAAATAAATAAATAGGTATACATATATAAATAAATCCCAATGTATTGCTTATTAAAATGTCCTTTTGGAGCACCTTCAATGTATCTGTTCTGAGTCACGTTTTAATCATAAAAGGTGGACTGAAAAACTATATGCTGTATCTAGGGGAGAAACCTTTTATTTTAATGCCATTAACTTGTAAAAAATATATAAATACATAAATTATTTCATTGTACAACGTTAAATGCACAGGATTCATACTTGCTGAAATTGCAGCCTGGTGTTGATAAAGGGTGAATATTGCAATGAAGAAAGCGAGACAAGTTCAAATTTATTTATATTCTAATTAATGTAGAAATGCTGGTGTGGGTCTGTCAATATTCAGTGCTTTACTTAAACGCGAATGTAAAATGACAATTACCTTAATTCTTCTAAGAGCACAGTTTACGCGTCCCTCAGCAAATAAAGTGTTTGAAATTATAATTAAAGGGATGCATCAGAAGGTACCTGCACAACCTCTGCCAGTCTATATAATTACAGGTCTACAGTGACAAGCTTAGTCCCTTGGGGATTCATTCCGGTAACATCTCTTGGGTGATACAGTCAGGCTGTAAGGAATGGTGTCGGGAATTTCGGAAGCTTGGATATGACTCCAGGCTGTTCGATGTTAAACCGTGAGCGAAATACAGATTATCCGTGGAGGCTGTGTTCCTGTAATTAACAGTCGCAATGAATTCCGCTAATCAGATGGCTCGGCCGCTGGAGGAGGCCATGGAAGAGGCGTCCGCTGTGGCCGGCTTCGCTAATCTAGCGGGGACAGCTGTTTTGTGTCACCGATCTGCCCGGCTCTTCTTGTTTTGTCACGATCGTTCACTGCTTCTTAAAAAAGTCGTGCCCCCCCACTGCCGCCCTTCCCGGGACACACACGCACACACCCGCCACTCGCCGATCCCCGTCGATGTCAGCCTTTGCTGTCCGTTATCACCGGCACACAGCCGGACTTCGTTTAAAATCAGAGGCGCGGAGACTGATAAAAGTGAACGGCTTTCAGCTCCAATCACATCCTGTTTCAACACGGCGCGGCCGGCAGCTCCAAGGGGAATAATGGGATTTAACCTGAGCGCGGCGCGCGCGCGTGTCATTCGTAAGTGACAAGGCTTCCTAAACCACCGATGGAAAATAATCATGCGAATATACATAGATGACCGGGGTGATCTCACGCACACCCCCAAAGGCCAGCAGAAAACAAATTTTGTCAATTGTTTAATTATATTAAAAACGTTTCAGTGGTGTCCGCTTCATAAGAAATTTAGTAAAAATTATAACTATGGGAAATAACTGTAACGTCACGGAATGCAACCAGAGGTATGTATTCAGATTTCTTTTCACTACATGGCTCTTTTGCGCCCCTTAATCAAATTGCGCTGTAGGCGATCGCCTATGCGGCCCGCAGAGCGGGCAGAGCCTGATAGTCACAAATACGATATATTTTATATATTTATAAAAATGTATTTAGATATTTATTTTTGCGCACATACGTTGTTTTTTTTTCTTGAAATTATTATGATTATGAAATGGAATGAAACATCATACGGGGGAGCCTACGGATTAGAATGATTCAATCATCATAGTCCGTGGATGAAAATGTGTCAGCTACTTTTCATAGGTCATATTTTAAATTCATCATCTCTCTCTTTATTTGTCACTGATAAAATATGGCAGTCTGCGTCCTCTGATGATTAAGACTGTCCACAATGCAGAACAATCAAAATAACAAAAAATCTGGTCCAAACTCACACCAACGAAGCCCTGGTGCAGAAACATTTGTGCTGGTCATCTGACTGGTCTTTGGTATCTTACCTGACTGTGACAAATTTCCTTTCAAATCACAGCAGGTGAACTAGCCTTACGACTAATGTCACCTGTGTCAGTCTGAATTCCTGTTGTTTTTATACATATAAAACACAATAATAATGGCAGTCAGGAGACCCGGTAGTAAAGTACAAACAACGGTCTGCTGAAGGCATGTTCAGAATAGGCCGGGGAATCTGGCTGCATGGAGGTTCCCTGTTGATCTGTTTCCTCCCTAAGAGCTACCGGTCGCTCTCAGATGGAGATGCAGAGATGTTGTATATACAATGCAAATTGGTGAAGCCCAGTTTCCAGCAAGAAGTCAGTTGGATTTGCTATAGACAAATTTTTATCATTTGAAACACACTATACATGAAATTCTTCAACAAAATAAGAAATTGCACAGAATGTGTATATTTTGCAACACTAGTATTAAAAGCAAACTTTGAAAATTAGTTTCCCGAAGTTTCAGACATACGTATAATTTACGTTTTTATATAGAAGCTAAAATATGTTAGATGTTCGATAATCTCAGTCACGTAAGACCTTGAAATATGTATGTATTGTCTAGATTAGATGGTGAAAAAAAAAAACTACAAAAGATGACCGGCATTAACAGGACCACGACTCCAAGCCATTATTTTAAGGTTATGCTTTTTCAAATTTGGCCAAAAAAGTGGGAAGCTAATGCTACCGTGGAATTATCCAGATCTTCAAAAACACGGCCCAATTTGTTTCCTGGAGAAAAAAAAAAAAGTAAATATGTTGTAACACTCCTTTGCGGTGTAATATTTGCTCCGAAGTGCTGAAGATCAAAGAGAGAAGGGGGTGAGAAATGGCTCTGGGCAATGCTAAAAGCGTGGCTGCTCCACATGACCTCCCGGGGGAGCGTCTCCTGGGATGCATCATAATGACGCCGCGTATCCACACCGCTTCCCGCCGCTCCCCACCAATGGGGAGCAGAATCACAGCACGACGGAAGACAAGAAACAAGCATATAAGAAAAAGACAACGTTACATTAACTAAGAAGAATTAACTATCCCAGAAATAACTTTTATAACAGAGTCTCAATATGAACAAATGAATATCACATTATTTTAAACAATAAACGTGCAGTCAATATTAACCAGCTTAATAAATAACTAGATTCTGGGATAATGAAAAATGTAAAATATTAGTTTCTGTATTGTGATACATATAACACGAATGCAGGAAATGAACATTCATTCTCAGTCGTATTAGTTAATCGCAGTATGCTCTTATTTATACTGTCTGTGTTTTGCCCTTTTCTGCAAAAATGACCCTATAGCATGTTCACCGAAACGTGTCGCTCGAGTGCATCTGAAAAATCAGCTTTAAGTCATAACGCTTGTTTGATTAATTTATTAATTTTCCCTAGCGGCACGGCCCATGATGGCAGCAGATAGTGTACTACATCACGGCCGTGTGATACCTTCTCCAGACCCCTCGTAAACCTGATCATAATGGATATTCCACATATCAAGACAATGGATTGGTAGCATTAAAACGACCCAGTGTGCAATGGTCCGGTTTGTCCCGATGCGTTTATTGATTAATAAGAGATCCTATTTACCAGATATACTGCCCACCACGATGCTTCTGCTGCCTAAGTGATCTGAGGGTCGCGCTGCATGTCCTCTTTGGTTTTTCATTTATTTCTGCATGAGTACTTCTTGGAATTTACATTGATCACTATCTCACTGAAAATAAATCTAACCCTAAATGAAACACATTAACTGCATTTGAGAGCACTTTGCATGTAATACTGATTATAGATCTGTAGGTGAGAAAGGTCCATATAATATTAATAACAGCAGTATTAAATGTATTATAAAAGTCTCTGAAGAATATAACACAGGTGTAAAATAAAATAGTGGTCATGGTGGTAAATATACAGATGGACGTCAATATAAGACTGTTCAAATTACCACGTTTGTGAAATATGCTCACCAAAGTCCTGAAAGTAAGCAAACTTTTAATATATTCACATAAACAACACTGTCGCAACAAAAACTGCAGGAGAAGAAGTATTTTTTTTCCCATTCGTTCAGATCAGTAGAGACCTAAAATAAATCAGAAATACGCTGATACTTTGGGGAATATGAAGGAATTATCTACAGCTTCCATTTTTGAAACGACTCTCCACGATGCCTGATTTATGGACACATTGTCCCGCGACTTTCAGCAGGCACCTTTTGTAGTCCACGCGTGGAAGCCGAGTTTCGGCTCTTCCGATTTGTTACTCCAACACACTCGACTGAGAAAGATAATTAGTGCTAAAATTAAGCTCCGGTGACTGTGTCCTGCTGCCTTTTAAAGAGCAGCACACGATGGTGAGGTCAATTCCCGTTCGTTCACCTCTTATTTAGAAGATTCATGTTTTTCTAATGCAAAATCAATATTTCACAAGCACGGAGAGTTAGTGCACAGCTAACTATCGTTGTAAGGTGCTTTAAAGAACATCTTCTCTGCTTAGGCGTTTAGGAGACAAGCAGAGGAGCCCATTCAGGCAGGGGCCGGCCGCTCTGTCAGGAGCGATCCTTCATTTTGATTGGTGGAGGCCACACAAGACTTGCCACTCATCGTAAAAGGGGAGCTTAGGATGCTAGGAATGCGAGGCGGTGTGCTAGCTTAGCTGCGAAATCGTAGGTGCACTTGTGGCGTTAATGAGCGCACAGAAGACGGATGTAGGAACGGCCCTGGACAGGCGTGGGTGAAGGCTGCAGGGGGACGAGCTGCCTTGTTAGACAGAGTGTGCACCGCTTTTCTGGAAAATGATGCTCCAGCCTTTGATCTGAGTGAATCACTATGCGAGGGTTCATCTCCGGTCAAGGCCCTTGGGGGAAATTAGCTGAAAGTAACAAGGGGACTTGAGTGAGAGCTGGTTAAAAGATGGACTGGTGTACCAGCGCTTCTGGGGTAAAACAAAGACCTGGATAGTGAGGATCTCCTTGTAAATTTGAGAGTTGTAGGGTATAGAGACTTTGCTAGCTATCGACACAGCAGTTTAGGTTTATTAGCTAGTGAACCAGACGCCCCTTAACAAACAGGAAACAAGAATCTATGATTATGGGTAAGCATCATCGAGAACATCATGTTAACTTATACATTTCGTAAAATGTATGGATCCGTGGTGATATATCTAAGTCTGCCCCCGTCACAAACACCCAGCCACTTTCTACGAGCACATTCATCTTCAGCATGCAGGTTTAGTTAGCTGTTGTTACTAACCTTTGGGTCACGACATTCCTCTTCGTTTACTGTATCCTTTCTTTATAGATCGTTGCACACTCTTCCTCACATCTCCCCGCGGCACACAATCAAACACTCTGTGGGATGCCTTCTTCTGTACCATTATAACGCTGGGGAAGTAAACTGCATTTCTACATTAAGCATGTGTGCTGCCTTTACATTAATATATATGCTTGCTAGAAATATTTACAATAAATTCATAAATAAAGGAACACGTATACACACTCAATTCCAAAAAGTAAATTTGTTTTTCAGGCCACAGACTTATTAAATTCTAGCTTTTAAGGCATGAAATTGCTTCTTTTAACTTCAGTCTCCATATTAGAGCATAAATACTGGTTTCTGACAAAAATGTTGGGCATGGCGACTAAACTTCAGGAGCGTTTTTTTGAACAAAGTAATCCTGCAGTCCATTAGTGTTATAACCTGGTCCAATATTTACATTTATTTATTTGACATGCTTTTTTCCAAAGCAAGATACAATTGAAAGCAGGTCAGCCAGTTCCTGGATCAGGTTAAGGTCCTTGGTCAAGGGCAGAATAATGAAGTCATACTTCAGAATATGAGTTTTGTTATTATACACACATATATATATATACACACACACACACATACACACACGCACACACATACATATATATATATATATATATATATATATATATATATATATATATACACACACACATTATAATACATAAATACTTTCTATCTATCTGAGGGGAAGATAGATTTGTATGTTTTTATCCCTGGAAGACATTGAATCCCGAATTTTTGCTTTTTGCTACACACCAAAACATTTGGGGTTTAAGATGAAAAGATTACGCGGTAAAAGTCTAGAAAGACAGTTTAATTAGGTTGAAATATGTTTTGCCCATCCAGAATAGCAAACGCTTTAGGACATGCGAGCTGATGCGTGTTTTTATTTTCTTGCATACAGACTGCACCTCCCACTGAATCCCAGCCGTAATCCCGCAGTGCAGAATAAAGCTCACACTTATATCTTCTGCGTGTTCTCCTTATGAATACAGAAAACAGAGTCTGAGCACCCCTGACAGCAAATACCGCAGGGCTCCTGGTGCTTTCCTGAAAACTTTCCAGAAACATACCGGATCAGAACAGTTTTGGCACTTTTACTTCCTATAAGATCCACTCAGGCTGCCTCTTGCAAACGGTCTGTGCTCCCATACAGCAGATTCCAAACGTTTCCGTAGATTCTCGACGGGATTAAAATGAGGTCTGCCCCCCAGGTGGAGATCACCCCTCTTCCAAACCCACATAGTACTGCTCTGCTCCTGGTCATCATCTGGTTCCTTTCCATCCCGTTTTCATTTTCATCAAAAAGTCTGCTTACAGGGTTATCGGTTAACAGTTATTAAATCCATTTACATTACATTGACTGTATGTTTGAATGTATTAAATGTATTATTTTGCTTAAAATTGTCATGACCTTCTCGTTCCGCTCTTTCGTGTGACCCGCCCACTCATTAACCTCGTGACCAATCCCGCTTGTAACCAGCTGTTTCCTATTTTGCCTATTCAATCCTGTGTATTTCAGTCTGCGTCCAAGTCAGTTTACTCCGGTTTGTCATTGACGTTTGTACCGTGCCATGTGCTTGTACAGCATCTCGTTTTCCACAATACTTCCCGTGTTTTGGACTCCCGCTTCCCGACCTTCATTCCCCGCTTGCACGACCAGACATCACAAAAATAAATAGTTATTTAACATTTAATAATTTTTGCTTTAATAACATAAAGCCTATGTGCATGCACTTGTGAATTTAATCTCAATGTCAAATTAAAGAGGACCGGTGTGCCCTTCGAGATTCTGAAATACACTGATTTTCCTAAAGTAAAGTGTAAATTCCCCCCATTTTGCAGGGCTGTCGGGACCTGTATTGATATATTAAGAGACACAGTGCCATCCTGATTAGTAAGCACTGTTTTGTAACCCACTGCATGCGCTATATTAGGGGGTGATACGGGGATTCGGAGGCAGTAAATGCAGACGCTGTGCTCGTCGCTGCCTTGTCATTCTCGCTAATGAGGCCAGTCCTTCAGGAGAAGCCCCACAAATAACTGTGACTCTGAATAAAAATCCATCATACAGGTGAGAGTAAAATTCACAGTAGGCAGATCGCATCTAATAAGAAAATCAATAACGTTCATTTTGGAGAATTACACACGGATCGCGACCACGAAGAATCATCAAACGAGACCTGATCCCGAGACTCGGGGCTGACGTTACAGACAATCCACTTTCTGGTGCCGACAGAAGCGTCTCCTTTGGGAATAATGTAATTTAGATTTCGGTGATGAGAGTCACAATAGACTGTCTATAGTCTTAACATATACACGAACATACTCATACATTAAAAAACTTACATAAAAGACTAAGATAAGAATATACCTCACTACAGAGTAAATGATTATTAAAAGCTGAGCTTCCAAATTTAATGACACATCTAACTTCTTTCATTACCCACAATGAAAGGATTTTGCATATATTATTCAACCTTATAATTAGCATTAGAATTATTCATATGATAGGCCTACTCATCAGGACCCAGACAAGCTATGGTTATGTTGTTCAGTGTTCAAGAAGGAGAAGCAGAAAGGTTCAATTAATCCAGAACACAGAAGCTACTTTTCTTCCAGTCCACTTTCTTTTATTTATTTATTTATTTATAAATGTTTTTGATTTAAGGGCACAGAAAGTATGGAACATATGTCAGACAACTAAACCCCTGTTTTGCAGTGGGCATTTTTAGTTCTAGAAGTGCAGTCTGTATCCATCCATCCATCCATCTTCTGCAACCACATGTGTTATTCAGGGTTTGGGGGTGGGTGGAGCCTATCCTGGAGGCTACGGACACAAGGCAGGCAGTCTGCAACTAATATTTCAGAATGCTTAAGCAGCTCCATAGATGTGCTGTGTTTGGCGTGCTCACATTCAGATGCAAGTTTGAAGAGACTACAAGCTGTAAATTCTCATCCTTCTTTGTCGTGAGGTGTGGGGCTGAAGCACGGGGGCGGCGAGCTGAACTGGCACACTTTGTGTGGGTAAATATGTGACAAAATGCCGTCCAAGGACTTGAAATCATCACAGCACTGTCGCTTTCCCAGCACACACTGCTATCAAATCAGTGGAAAGATAACAATGTGGTTTGCAAACTGTGCTGCTGTACAGCAGTAGCAATGACTATTCAAACTGGTGGTAGCAGAATAAACAGAATGCAAAAGATATTCCAAAATAAGATATTGGTAAGTCAGAAGATAACTGGGACATTTTATCAGAGCGTGTCGGAAAAAGTTGACCTTAAAGCATGCAGTTAATTCTAGATACTATATGTGAAGTGTCTCCGGTATTCTGGAGAGAAATATTTTTAGATCCAATCAAAGAAATATGTGAGAATGCAGCACGGCTGATATTTATTTATTTAGTGTTTATAGTCTGTTTAGGGACAGCTCTTTGCATATCTGTATATGTCATTTACTCCTCTAAGCACCTGTGGTTGTATTCTTAATGGGAGACCCCAAGTAAGTGATGTCACAGTATAGTTTTGTCCTGAATATGAATAAATAATCAACAAACAAAAGGATAATTATGCAAAAGATAGAAATAGCATTTATTTAATGTTTTAGTCTTTTTTTCTTTCTATTTTATACTGTTTTCTGTTGTTAATACATCGCAACGTATGTTCATTAACAGAGCTTGTGATTTAAGAGGGCGTTTATATAATGCATACACACAAACTCCCCGAGTTTCCCTGAGTGACGATCTACCTCATCTCTTCCAGAAGCTCCTTGATGACTGACATTCCACGCGTTCACAAAGACCACTGCCCACGCCACGTCACCATTAGCATTAGCACTGATTAGCACCGCCGCCCACGTGCTGTCACCCCGTGAATTTTTAAAGATGAAATGGATTGTCATTATTTTAAAGCGTCGTCGACAGAAAGCTGCTAATAACCGCCCAATTGTCATCGCTGCCTTTATTTATAATCACCCTCATCATCCTTCAGTGAAAGTCACTTTTTAGAAGTTTGCGTTATGCAATGTATGAAAGGAAGCTTATCAACACAACCCATAGCGTAGGTGGTGCTATGATGCTACTGTATAGTGGCATATATAGAGTCCTTTAAGATGACCCCCCCCCCCACACACACACACCACCATTTATCTACCAGCTGCTTATACTGATGTGGGGAGGAAGGGGGGTACACGAGGAGGTAAAGCGGATGGTTGCTAAGTTGGCGCCCCCTCAGAAGATGACGCGCTAAGCAGCTGCCTATGTCGCCTAATGGATTCACTGGCACTGATACCACATAACCCACCAGCATGTCTGTGAACCTCTGGTGGAAACTCAGAGGGAGCATGAGCCCCCATGTCACCCCCTCCTTGTTCAGCTGAGCTAAAATGTGAAAAACATTTGCTTAATGAAATATGGTGTGACATTAAATGTGTAATTTATTGATAAGAAACCTATATTCTTAAAATGTTGTCCCTAATTTTAAATACAACATATGTTACGCAAGCTTGCATTTACTGGCGGAGGGCTCAGCTACACCGCGTCTGTGGCAAATAAGGCTGCGCTGGTGGTTAGATCACGCCTAAGCAGAGGCATCTCTCAGCTGCATTCAGACAACGTGCCAAAGAGCTGTGAAACACACGCGACTCAAAGCCAGCTTCTCCCAAAAATCTGACTCAACTCCTCTCAAGGACGCAGGAATATTTTAAGCATCTGCTAATTAGCACAATGTTTTGATAATTTTGGTAAAAAGTAATGAGGTATAAAAAAAAATAACTTTACGTCAGACTGTATTAATGATTCTATAGAGAGTTTCAACTGATGGGCCATTAGGAGGAAGATTTAATTAAATGAACAGTGAATCGAGGGGGTCAGAGGAAGCCAAAGAACACAATTACTTCTGTTTATATTCTACCCTCTTTGATTATAATTATGTGACATAAATGTGACTTACTAAAAATAGCAGTAATGGCTCCTGACAGTATTACAGATAAACAGAGCAATGTCATAATGCTAAAATGCTTATAACCTTGTTGACTGCATTTTCACAGAATGAGCATGGTAAATTACCTTCAGTGATTTACAGCACTTAATGAGTATGTTGCAAAAATACGAAGCTATCAACTTAGATCTATACAGTGACCACAATGTTGACTTTTGACTTTGACCCAGTCGCTTTCCCCCTAGAAGTTCCAAAAGATAAATACCTAGCAAGTACAGTCAGAAGACAGACAACGGAGCATGCAGCTTCAGTTCCTAAATAAATAAGGAAAACATTTATCTAATATTTAGTGTAGTGACCAGTATTGGCCAGTAACATGATACTCTAACACTTTACTGTAATACTGTCACGAACCCCAGTAACGATTATTGTAAAGGATACAAATTATCAAGACAGTGATCATAATAGAGTCATGAATCCAGATAATGCTGCATTACTGCATTACCTGAACATCTTATAATGACATGTAGACACGTCAAGTCAGGGCAGGTCAAATCCGGTGTGAGCCAAAAAGCTAGGCAGAGATCCAGCTTTGCATTCAGCAGCTGGGAGCATTGTCATTATTTTGAGCTCGTCTCACTCAAAGTTCCAGAGAATATTGTCATTCGTTGTAAAGTTTGTACCACCAGCAAAATGCTTTCAATGGTGAAAAATATATCTAATTTTTTTTAATCAGAGTGTGCTTCTGATACAGCATAGTGGCAATGTGAACATTTTTTTTATTTGTATAAATACATACAGTCGGCCCTTGTTTATCACGGTTAATCAGTTCCAGACACTACCACGATAAGTGAATTTTCGCGAAGTAGGATTTTCTATTTGTAAATTGAATATTTTCATAGTTAGAGCATATAAAACCTGTTTACGACCTTTTAAATACGGTTTTAACATTATTAGAGCCCTCTAGACATGAATTAATAGCCTTTAGTCACCATTACTGTTATGATTGCTGGACACGGAAGCAAGAACGGGGAGACGAGGAATCAGGATCGAAGGGTTTATTTGGAGTCACTCCAAACACAGGACACAGGAACATGTAACATCAAAACGCCAATGACAGACCTGGGGTTACAGACTCTGACGTG
>JAODKE010000001.1:15466459-15481535 GCA_026779605.1 Mormyrus hasselquistii
TATATATATATAGATGTGTGTGTGTGTGTTTAAATAAGTACACGAACATATAAGGAGAAAGAGGAAATCAAATTAAAACGAAATCTGATTCTTTGATAAGCTTCTTGCCTTTGTATCGTAAATGTAAAAAAAAATGTTTAAGGAGTTAAAAGCAGGTGGTGCTGCGGTTGACTTGCAGTCGGAAAATTACAGTAGGAAACACCGTACACTGCATTTGCCGGCAACACGCTCATTTAAAATGTCATTTTAAAACTTGAACCTCGGTTTTTTTTAACCATATAAAACACAAAGTCGCGCCCTTTGCGCTGTTTTATAACCTTGTCGCACCACGGGGCTGATTGCCTTGGGGGGGGGGGGGGTCTGGTCTCGGTATCGCGGTACCGGTCCGGCCCGGATCACATGTTGCTGACCCGTTCGTGCGATCTGTGGAGCGACCCGGGGGGGAGGGGGAGTCTAACCCCTAACTTTGGCTGCTGACTGAGCTCATCAGCCCCCGTCTCTCCACAGGTGATTGGTGCCACTCGCCGTCCAATCGCAGCGCGCTCGTTTCGCCATCGCAAAGTTGTTAACCCCATACCGGAGTGTATTCCTCCGGCTTGATCAGCTTTAATCTCCCCGGTGCTCTTTCCAGCCGCCCCCTCCCCCCTCCTTCAAACCCTCCCGTTGATTTCCATAATATTTTACAGGCACCTAGACGCGTGTCGGTTCGGCGGGTCTGGAAGATCGCTTTGCCCCCGGAGAAGGTGTCCGGAGGGAGCTCGACAAATGTCTCCTAGTTATTCTGCTGCATGGCGTTTGCTGTTTGCCAAACACCTACCAGTCTCGTTTTTTCTTTCTTTTTGATAACCTAGTTGGCCAGGACAGCTAGTTAGAATGTTGAGTGTGATTGCCATCTCCCATCCGCGGCGTTTCTGGTAAGTTCTTGACGATTTTCATATATAATTTATATTTTTCGCATTATAATCTCGTCCAGTACTGGCGTGTCACAGTTGTAGTACCGATTGCCATTTTCTACGTGTGCTCATGTGTAGCGAGCATTATGTCTCTCCAGCTTGGCTACATATGTATTAATTCCGCCCATGGTTGTCGCGTCAAGATAATACTTGATTTTTATTTGTGTATTTCTTCCTTCTCTGTTGAATGTTGAGCCAAAGTGCGCTGCTGGGTGTTTTTTTTATCAGTATTTCCTTGCGCACATATTGCCCCGATTATGGACAAAGAGTCGGCCGTCATCTAAGCGAATGAAGGTGACGCCGTCTTTTTTGCTCGAATTTTATACCGGGGAGGGTACCCTTGCTGGTCTGTCTTGTCCGACTCCTCCCCCCCCCCCGCCCCGGCCGGCCGGCCGGAGCCCCCCGGAGCCGCAACGCAAACTGCGTACGCAGCGCGCAGTCGCTTCACCTTTGTCTGGGTGCACGCAATACACGAATTTGCCTTTAAAAAATAATTAAAATAAAATAAATTTAAAATGGTGTGTCGATGTGGATGAGCAGCCGTGGGTATGCTATGAAAAAGCTTTTCTTTTCCCGGATTTTGCGTGGTGGGTGTAAGGGGGCTGCCCTTGTGTTAAAGGTGGAGGTTGACGTGTTGGCGTGTTGACATATCGTGGGTAACGTGCCGCGTTAAGTGCGGTGTAATGTTAACTAGCTGAGGGACTGGTCAATAAACGCGCGGTCAACTAGCTCAGCAACTAGTTAGCGAAAACCCGTTTAGTGTTTCATGTCAAAACTATGATTAGGGAGGGTGGGAGGGAAAGGGGGCACGCGGTTCGGTTTGGAATCATTTATGGCTTTTTGGTTTTCAGGGTGGCGCTGTGCGAATACACATGCGAATAATTTAAAATATTTAATGGCAAATAAAAGTGGGGCATAGTCCGTTGTGACACCGTAATGTGACATGCGTCAGATCTGGGCTATCAGTCCGGGGTCGCCTTGTCTGTTCATCATCTTAAATAAATCCATGGGGGAATATATCCCCCAGATGCCTCCTGACGCCGGATCTAATTGCAGATGATTGAAGATCGTCCACAGGCTGCATTTAAGCCGCTATTGGTCATGCATGCGTTCAAGAGTCGATGTTAAGGTCTGCTTTGCCTATTTGAAATCTTTCAAGATGACATTTCCTGAACTTGACCTAATTATTGTTGTTTTTTTTTCTTTCAAATGTGTACTGCAAAAAATGGAGTATACCATCTGGGGATTCAAATGTATATCCAACAATATTCGTGCACAAGGGAATTGGTGAGGACAGAATAACTATCCACAAGCAAATTTTTCCTTTGTGCTGAAAGAAATATGACCTGTATACCCCACAGCTGAAGAGTGTTTGGTAGAACAGGGCAATACATGCAGTATATCTGTGAGATATAATGCTGTAATCACCCTGGGGATTGCAGTCTGCTGTTCTCTGGGAGGTTACGTCGCCGGTCATAAACTGACCCGGCTGACAGCAGGCGAATGTAAATTTTTACAGTGTGGCATGTATAAATGTGATGAACCTTCAGAGTGCTCTTAATACATCTATTTCAATGCTCTTGCCAGTGATGAGGTTTTGTTTGAAATGCAGCTGTGCACTGCAAAGCAAAGGGCGTGCTTTTCTTAGCTGTCCTTTTAATTTTCCATGAAAATGGACAATTCAGATGCTTGGACAGCTCAATGGGGGCAGCTTGTACAGTAATGGAAATGCGGGGGGGGGGGGTATAAAATTTACTGCTTGGAGTGGGTGCAGTTTTACATAAAACGTCCTGGATGTTTTCTGTATTACTGACATGTAGAAGCCTGCCCTTCCCTGGTGGGGATGAACAGTATTTGGCAGTGGCAGCAAGGCATGTTGGGTAATGCACAGTTGGCTGTATTTCTGCAGCCCATTTTTCTCTGGGTTTGCACTGGACTGGTAACGTGCGGCTGGCTGGTGTGGAAAGCCCTGAGTTTTGTCTCTAGGCTGCTTTCCACCAGAGGCGAAGTGATTCAGCTTCTGGGTGTGGAGCTAAAAATCACATTAGTGGCAGTCAGCTGGAAAAATGGAAGCCGTAACAAGCCTGAACATGGTGATTGTGGTGAACGATTTGGCTGGAGTCAGACAGAGGGGTGGGTCGCAGTTTTTTTTTTTTTTAACAGGTTAGTTGGTTGTCCAAGATATGCCAAAATATCTGCTAAGTAAGAGCATACACATATGTGACTGGGGGCAGTTGTGGCTCTCTGGGCTGGGATGCACCATTGGGCCCCTGAGCAAGGCCCTTAACCTCCAATTGCTCCAACAGCTGGTTTACCCTGTCCTCTCATGTGCATCTCTTTGGAGAAAAGCAACTGCTGAGTAAAGCAAGTGTAAGACACAAGCTGGCATTTCAGCCGGGTTTGTAGGTCCTCCAGGGTTTTCGGGCCTGGCTATGAGTGCCAGGAGGGGCTCAGCTGCCTTTAAGAGCCACTTGCCCTGGCAAGATATCTGTACAGATGGGTAGAAATTGCTGATTATCATAAGTGTCAGCTAATCGACAAAAACGGTGTTAAAATCCTTTGACTATAAAGAACCAGCTTGATGGATCAGGCTCCTAGCGTGTCTATTAAGTGTGGCTGTATTTATCGCAGCTGGGGTCGCTATCGCTGGTGTTGGGGAAAAAGAGGGTTTCTTTGAACGAGTAAATGAATTTGCCTGGCTGGTGGTAGCAGCCATCTGATTTCAATCCGAGGAAAAGCACACGGAGGCTGTTGCTCTGAAATGCAGCTGTTAGATGTAGAGGCTCTGTAGCTCTGGGCTTCAGGCTTGTCTTACCCACTTAAATGTCCTCTGTGGTGATGCTCTGTAGGACTGAGATGTTTGGTTTCTTGATCTTAAATTTTTTGGTACGACGTGCTGAAGTGGTTAGCTTAGCCTTATCTAGCCAAATTCCCAGTTGTGGCCTACATTTTATTTAATGCCCCCTTTGGTGTTTGTCCGGTGGTAGTTTGGAATGGCCTCCTTGGTATTAAAGATCAAAGTGTTCTTTCAAATATTACGGATGGAAGGTCTAAGGTTCTCTGTATAATACCGGTCTTGTGGCAGGTAGCTAAGCTTGCTAAGGAGCTAGCTGGTCTTGGCTGGGTGAGTTGTATTTCTGGCGGGGTTTCTCTGGACCATGTGGTAGCCAGCTGTCCACCTTTTAAAGAGTTTGAAGCAGGGCAGAGAAGGAGGATTGCGATTTTAGATGTTTCTCCTGCCTGCTTGCCAGTCTTTAGCCTGTTGGGACGGTTTTAATCCTCTTGAGTGGTCACATGCCTGGGGGACGGCGACCCGGGTGCCAGCACGGCCTGTGGCAGCCCGGAGTATGCAGCGGGTTCTTCGGACTAACATTGTGCTGGTTGGTTCTTCTGTCTGGTTGAATGTCTTGGATGCTTCTGGTGAATCTGTTCTTTCCAGCAAATATATTTTAATGAACTGGATCTTCTTTATGCTGTTAAAGCAATGGCTTTTTTTCTGTGGTCTGTCCTTCCTGTCTTATCAGTGCTGGTGCTGGTAGGAGGTTTGCAGGGTAGACAGCAAAGCTCAGTGATCTCCGCTAGCTTTCATTCACCTGACATATGCCTCAATGCAGTTGGAGCTCCAGCTGCTCGTTGCACACAGGCTAGTGTTCTGGCTTTCTGCCGCATCGTTGTCCACCTCCGGTGACTCAAGTGCGTGATTGTTCCGCTTCTCAATCCATTATGGCAGCACGATTGAGTCCAGTTAATGGGATTCAGTATATGGCAGCTAGCTGTGACTCGTCATATTGGTGCCAGGTGCTGGCTGTCCCAAGCTGATCTCTCCTGGACTGAAAACCCTCCCAGACGCCCATGGATGAGTCATATAGGCAAGCTCTCCAGATAATAATGGGTCTTGAATCCATGCAAGAAAATTAAATATTCCGTAGCGTAGAGTGTTCTCAAGGCAACCATGGATTTAATGATGAATTATTTTTAATGAAAGGCAGTCTGGAGGCCTAAATGATGATGGACTTTAGGCCTGTGGTTGTCTGAAAGTGGCTGTTGCTTCAGTGTAGGGTGGTGTCTGGCTCATCCAGCCCATTAATTAATTTGGTTTGATTGGATCTTTACAACATTATGAACTGATGTTCTAGTTACCAAGGTAGAAAACTGTTGCTTCTTTCAGAGGATTGGGTGGCATTTCACTATATGGAGGAAAAAAATGTAAAATGTTTCATGATTTTGCTTTGTTTGTGGGCCTTGAACAATGGTGAGGAGAAAGATCATTCGGCTTAATTTGCATCAACCAGCCATTTAAATACTCAAAGGCATATACCTATCAAGTGATGCACTTAATTATAATTTGTACTATATAATTAAGAGCCAAAAGCTTTCTTAGAAGTACAGCAAGTCAGGAATCTGAAATGCCAAGGTATTTCATGGTGAGTGTGTAAAATGCACCAGTTAATCCTAATTATGAGTTCAGATGGATTGGGGAGGGAGCAATTGTGATGGTGGAATCAAGCACCTTGACTGCTGCAGTGGGTATTTAAAAGGATGTTGTCAGAGAGGCTCTCCGTGTGTTACACTTCCTGTCAGTTGACACGGTCCATCATAGGGCTGGGCAGGTAACCTGAAATGAATCAAAACCAACATTCAGAATCTCTAATTAGCGTAATCTTGCACATGTTTACTTCATTGTTGAAAAAATTCTGTTAATACTTTCCCCAGTGTGCGTTCATGTCCTGTCCCCTTAAACATACGACCGCGTGTTATCACGACTCCACCCTGTCCAGTCTGGAAACAACATGGAGGATAACTCGAACACTGAGCTGACTGACTGAGCAACTCCAGCAACTTGTACCAAAGAAAAATGCTGTGTCTGTTATTTGAACACATTGTGGCTTTAGTGAAGACTGCAACAAAGCGGTCAAATGGAAACACTGTGAAAAAACTTTTAGCTACTAAAGGTATTACCACCAAACAGTTTCAACACTAGCAATATATAAAATGCAGTGGAGACTGCTTATAGTGATCAACTGCGGTTATGGATCAAAAAGCGTGGGACAGAATTATTCCTGTACAAATACTGGTTCAACAATTTGCTTACAGTAATTAAGTAATCTCATTACAGTGTTCATTTTGGATCATTTTAAACATGACAACATATGGGGAAAAAAAACTGCTGTTTTTTTTTTTTTTTTTTTTTACTTTGAAGCCCTACTTTGCCCTGCGGTAACCCGTTTGCTTCTGGCTAGCTACCTAAGGCTAATGCTGCATGCACGGAAAACCTGATGGGGAGGGGGGAGTAATTTTCTCTCAATGAAAAATATAGAATCACACCTTATAAACTGCCAAAAGCAAGCCAAGAACATGCAGTAGCAAAACTACAATAAGCTATATTTTATATACAGTACTGTGTTGTAGCATATTTGAATATTACACAGTTCAGTAACTTGTGCAGTACAGTAATTTGAAAAGCATTTGAAATGGCTGTACTGTATTTTAAAATCATTTAAATTCAGTAAATAGCGTTGCTGTGCGTTTTTATTACCTTATTTGTGTAATATATAAATGTGAATTAGATGGTAGAATTAGATCTGCCTGAAACAAAGAGAATCTGTTATGATGATCATCCACTTGTAGACAGATGTGATCACTACAAATTTATGTAGATTTGTTTGCAAGACGTACAAACTATTTTCTACTTTTTGTAGAACAACTTGCTTGTGACCTTTTGAAAATGTCAAAGTGTTTTGTGCTTTGCTTTCAGTTCAAAATATTTAATGAATATGGATGGATGCACCAATTGATAGGCCGGCGATCGGAATGGGCCAATATTCAGCCTGATCTTGCATATTTCCGATTACGAACTGATCTTGCGCATGCACAGTAAATCATATGCGCGGCTGCATGCACTTTGACACGCAGAAATGTCTGTAATTTGGAAATTCTTCAGTGTGAGCCAAGAGGACGCAAAATTCACTATCTACAGCAAGTGTGAGGACCAGGTTCACCGTGGGGCAACCAATACAAAGACACTTAACTAGGGCTGCAATGATTCATCGTAACTCGAATAACTCGATTACAAAAAATCCTTGATGCAAATTCTTTACTTTCGATGCTCCGTGCAATCCGCACGACTATGTATTGCTTAGTGATCACCGTGTTTGACTCAGATGGTTATTACTGTCGCACAGTGTGCTTATGCTGCATTAGGTGTAGCAGGTTTGATCTGATGGCGCAATGGAGGAACACAGGGAAAATAGTGAGGAAAATCAGAGAGAATGGTGAAAAATGTGTAAAGTTTGGGACCATTTCAAACAAAAGAAAAGTTAAAAACACTGTACAGTGTGTTCATTGTAAAACCGAATTAGCTTTCCACAATAACACAACGTCAATGATTCGACATCTCAACAGAAAACACCCAGTATATGCATCCAGTCCACAGAGCGGAACCAATACAAGGTAAGCGTGAGTGTTTCACTACCATTTGCGGCTAAACAAAGACCTGCGATAGAAACGTATTTATGGGCATATGTGTGAATAAAAAAATATACCAAGATTCAGGCCAAGCAGCCCCTATTTTTCCTCAACAAAAACACTGACAATACAACAGCAGTGAAAATGATGCAGTTGTGGTTTAATTAACATGGAGCTGGAGCCTGTCTATACACTAACAGCAAAGAGACGGTTCCGTTACAGAGATGGTGAACTCAGGCGGAGTGAAGGAAAACAGCAGTGCTTGTAATCGCTACTAAACCTTTACTGGTAAAGAGCTGGTGAGAGTCCTTAATCAAACCAGCCGTTCAACAAGGTGAAGAAAAGCGATGTTCTCAGCTGCTGCCATCCACCGCCGTTTGTCCTCCACAGCAGCAAGGCTACAGAAAAGCTATGCAAGTTAAAATAGAAGCTTTTTGTATGCAGATAAACCGTTAGCTTAATTTGACACAATATTTAAATTTGGCAACTTGCAGCAGGCTGACAGCAGCTGTCAAACTTTGTCGCAGTGATACCTGCAGCATGCAGGGGTGAGTCAAAAGGAGAACACGGGGTGTACTCAACTAGATCTATTTCAAGGCTTTAGTATAATTTTTGCAGATTTAGATTAAAATTTTGCAGATTTAAATATGAATAATATTACATAATTAAATGAAAAAAATATATATATAAAAATTACCCCCCCACCAATAGCCTTGAGTCAGTAAAACTCTGAGACAATGAATTATCCAACGGCCACATGCTCCTTTAAAGGCTTACACACACACACAATCATTCTCTAACACACTTAAGCACACACACTCTCACTCACTCACACACATACACACACCATTCCTACCTCATCCAGGAGATACAATCCTGTCTTTTTTTTAATGCCTCCTAAAAATGTGCAAGAATACAGCATAAAGGCCATTTTAATTTATGCTTTAGTTTACAATATATGAACAGTCCGCCCTCGTTTATCGTGGTTAATCAGTTCCAGACCCTACCACGATAAGTGAATTTCCACAAAGTAGGATTCTTTACGAAAATATTCAATTATGGTTATGGTATATAAACCTGTTTGTGACCTACTAAATATGGTTTTAACATTATTAGAGCACTCTAGACATGAAATAACAGCCTTTAGTCACTATTACTGTTATGATTGCTGGACACGAAAGCAGGAACAGGAAGACGAGGAATCAGGATCGAAGGGTTTATTTGGAATCACTCCAAACACAGGACACAGGAACATGTAACATCAAAACGCCAATGACAGACCTGGGGTTACAGACTCTGACGTGAACTTAAATACAGCAGATGAATCAAACTGACAGAAAAAGGCTGGTCACAATCGGGGTTGTACACGTGGTTAATAAGGGGGCGTGGCACACAAGAGGATCGTACAGGCAGGTCATGACAATTACACTCCTATTACCCAATATATTAGACAAAATAAGACATATTAGACGTTACAAATATCATATAATTTTTATTGTATATTTAATTACAAAGAGCAAAGATTCTTCCTAAGCTTAGCGATGTATCATTTTCACTGTCTCGATCAACTTTTTAATGAATTTACAAAAACACGCGATAGAGTGAAGCCGCGAAAGTCGAAGCGCGAAGTTGCGAGGGTTGACTGCACATAATGACATATCTGTATCCCGTTAGGTTTGAGAGGCTTCAGTGTTTGTATTTCTGCAGTTTGGCTGATTGCTGGCTAATTATTGTTACAATGAGGTGGATCCAGTTTTAAAAGGAGTGAGCTAAACAGGGTGCTGTCACGCTCACAGGGACAGGACAACACAGCGGTAGACTATCGCCACGTAATCAGCAGGACAATCCAACCACTACTTAAGCCGATCGCAACTTCCCGGATGTTGCGAAGTATTGTTGCCATTTTCGGATGTGCCTTACCAAGTGTTTTTCCTGTCTCCCGTGCCCGTCTTGCCTGCTGTGTCGCCTGCCCCGACGATCCAACCCCGCTTCCATCGTCATCTCCCCGTCTCGTCTCTCTGTGTAGGACTGACTCTCTTGGTGATCGACCTCTGCCTTTTTTACAACTACCTTTTTGGATTTTCCCTCTGGCTCTGTTTGCACCCGGTTTTTCCTAATAAAGCAGTCTCCTGCATTACGGGGTTCGCCTGTTCCTTAGCCGCCCAGCATAACAGGTACATGTTACTTTTTTAGAAGGGAGGCGGTAAATAATATAATGAGTAAGGTAACTAATTACTTCTGATACCAAGTAACAAGTACAGTAATATTACTTCTTAACGGAGAAATAGGTAAAAAGCTACTTATTAAACTTCCTGAATAACCTCCCCAGCATTGGTATTGACTGTTTGTGACTAGCATAGCTGGAGGACTCCATGCAAACGCATGGTTTGAGTGCTGGTGAATATTGTCGCTTGGAACCACATCATGGTGCCAAATTCACAGAAAAAGGCCGCTGCTGTGATTCCAGTCCTAGACAGCTATTTGACTGGAAGCTGACCGCCAACTTAATCCCTCGTTGCTCTAGGTGCCAGGCCAGAGACTCCAGAAGATAAAGATACTCGCAGTGCAAGCTCTTGAGTCTATTTTCCCCCATTTGACGTGCATTGTCAAAATCGTTTTCATGCATCAGCGACCGCTTGCATCCCAAGACTTCCCTTTCACGGTTCACAACCCAACGCAACAATGGCATTTGACATCACGCTAGCAACGAACGACCATGTTTATAAATCAAGGATCGATGATTACTAGGGTAAGCTAAATAGCCAGTTAAATAAAATGACTTACAGCTTTCTGCCTTATAAGATAACAGGTAGCTGTTTTGTTACCTTTTAAATAGAGGTCCTACTTTATGGATTAATATCTCCTCTGAATTAGTTGGTGTGCAGTCTGTACTACTGTACATATAAAGGTAGCTAATCGCCCACAGAAGTATCCAAAACCGCACTGAAAGCTAACATAATGATTGTACAAACATTCAGGCAGCAACGTCCACGTGGAGAAGGGTGGCCAGATGCTTCAGTAGCCTGACCTTGCTTTGATGAGGAAGCCTGCTGCCAAAGTGACCCATTCTGTACAAGTATGTGCTTCACGATTCGAGACCCTGCAATGTTTTATTAACCACGCGTAGAACTCTCGAAATACAATTAGTGTTTGTAAATGAAATCAAAAGTCAAGCAGCGAGAAGGGTCTGCAAGGTGCTTTTCTCAGCCTTTCCTGGAGCTCCCCTGTTCAGTTGCTGTCCCAGCCGACTGTCTGCATTTGCCTGCACTAATCACATGCTGATTAGACATCCTCACACTCTCTCAGCACTGATTTTATGTTATATTAGCAGAAGAATGACAATAATTTCATGTAATGCTACTTGTTAAGGTAATTACATTATAATTGCCTTATCAAGGTGTCATGGAGGAGAGAGACAAAAATAGCCACTTCCTGAGACATTTGCCATGGTATTGTGCTGGGGGTGAAGCGGGTTTCGACCAGGCAGCGGAGCGAGATTCTGATGCTTACTGTGCTTTGTGCTGCTCTTGGGTTAAGAAGCTTCCGAACGGAATCACACTGGGACTCAGATGATTACCATGCAATCCTACACCTCCCCAAAACTACGAATACAAAAATAGTTCATTTAAAGCTCTTTAGGTCTACATATTACATTGGCGCAATAAACGGTTTTTAATAAGCAAAATATAAGAATTACAATGTTACACTGGAAAGTAATGATATTGATTCCAATTACAGTCTCTTTTGACCTTTGCTTTTAATATCTGGAACATTCATTAGAATGAAAAATAATTAGAAGTGAGTACTAATTTCCAATATAATTTGATCCACTTTGCAACAGATGCAACTGAAATCTCATGTTACCAATATTTATTTACATTCTTCGGGATTAATTCACCGAAATACACAGAACTTGAATCCACAACATAACATTTATCGTGATTTTCTATGATTCTGTCACTCCTTTATAGTGTCAAGTACCCAGTAAGTTATCTGAATCTGAGCGTTCCATATGCTTAATTTAAAAAAAGTCAAACTGTGCTTATTATTCTTTCATGTTAGTCCCTTTAAAGGCCACCAAACTTAAGTTTAGACACATATTACAGACACCCAATTCAACACCTTTCTGTTAACACAAATAGGTCGCAGGTTTAAACTCGTGTTCTTTTGTACTGCAGTAGACAAATGTTTGTCTAAACTAGTACATTCTTTTGACTTAAAGGGAAATGCCCCCTACCATTTAAAAGAACAGGTTGACACCCCCATAAAGACCCCATAAGCTGACAGTCAGGAGAGGGAGGGGGGTTGGGGAGGAGGTTGAATGCCCATAAACAGCTGACTCGAGAGCGAAATCGCCAGTGGCGTGATTTGAGGCCCTAATCTCTCTGGAAACTCGGTTAAAGCTCCACGTGTGATTAATGAGGACGCTGCGCATTCGTGCCATGCGACACTAAGCATTCAGGTCAGTCCGTGGAAGAGTGTCAGGTCTTGTTCAAACAGCACAGAGTACCTGCATGATTCAGTCTCAGCGATGACTGTATGCAGCTTAACAAACACGGTGAAAGTGTCACACACACGCAGATCACTAAGCAAACTGCAATTATGTAACGAGGCCCGTTTCAAGCTCTTTTGAAGCTGAACCTTGTGGAAGTACACGTCAATATCCACGGTGTAGTAAGATTCAGATCCAGCTTTATTTGGCCAAGCATGTTCCCACATATAGGGAATTTGTCTCCGGTTACTAGTGCTCACATACATACAGCAGGTACAGACATAGTAAAGACAAAACAGGATGAATTTAAATGCCACAAACTAATAATACAATCCCTGGACCCACTGGAGACAGTAGCAGGGAACAGGATCTTAGCAGAATTGGACAATATTATAAACAATTCTGCTCACCACCTTCAGGGGGCGCCTTCCTGGATCACATTTACCTACCGGCTCATTCCATCATGGGGTGCTGAAAAACGCTACTGGGAATCTTGTCTGCTCGCTGCCATCAGGCGCCGTAGCACCTCCCGACGTGCCACCTCAGCCATAGCAAGTCAGGAAATCACCCACCTTGCTACAATACATTCCAGTGCTTTCTGTCATAACTGCACACGTACTGTAATTACTACCCTAATCTTTTAATAGTATCAGTATCACATTAATTTATTGGTGTACTGCATATATATATTTTTAAATCAGTTAAAGTACATTTACTTGTTTGCGCTGAGTACCGCCTTTGTACCTTGTCTGTTTGATGCTATATGCATGTTCATCTGTACATGTTCTTGCTGCTGTATGCACCAGAATTTCCCCCAGTGAACAATAAACTTAATCTCAATCTTAATATAGAACTGCTTTATTTTCATACTTCACATTTGACTCAGCAGTTCAACTCTTCAGTTCAGCATGTTTGACTCAGCAGTTCAACGCTTCATATGAAATTCTACAGAGCCTTACAGTTTAATGGGTTTTTTGGATGAAAATGTAGCATATTCACAGTCTGAACTAAACACAAGATCGCACAGTTACGTTATTAAAATAACATTATTTGAGAGAATATGATTTCAGATTGGAGTTACCTCAAGTTTAGGGCATTTTATTTACTATCAGCCTGTATCATAGTCATTATATCCAATATCCAATATATCTGTGACCCACCAGATGCCCACAGACCTGGTGGATCTGAGCAGCTCGATCAAGGTATTCCAGAAAAACACCTCACTTTCACACCACTGAGGGCAGTTTGCTAGCTTGCCGGGGCTGTACGTGACTGCGGAGAGTTCAAATTAGTCAGAGATTATGTACAAAATCACTCAGTCTCCTCCATGCCTGTTCATCTGGTGATCAATATCATGAATAGAATATCATGTGTGCTAAGCCTTTGCACGGCTCAAATGAGTTTAAATTGGAGAAAAAATGTTTAGGGTGGCTGGTGGAGCTGGGAGTTTTAAATACAAATTACATATCCTTAGTGCTTTGATTAATGGGGAACTTCACACAAAGGCTGCTGATTGCCATGCTATTACACTCTGAATGGGGTAGAAGAAATTATGTCAAGGTTAAATTTTCGAAACAGTTTGATCAAATTAAAGCACATTCCAAATACTAACACACTGGTGTGGTAGCATGCACTTCAAAAAAAAACAAAAAAAAAACAGACGATTATGTTTGCTGAATTTCTACTTAATGACAGGGTCACTGGGCAGCAAAATACATTTGCAGAGGTGATTGCGGCACAGCCAAGGTCTGTATCCATGTCTAACACTGGCAGCCGTGATCTGACCTGTGCAGTGTTATGGAACTTGCGGGACACTCTGGAACTATCATGGCATCGTGCTTTTCCGATGTGTCTTCTGAGGTCTAAAATGATTCATTCGACTTCATAAGTTGGAAAAAAAAGATGAGCTCGCCTGCAACCACCCCCCACCCCCAGTGACTCCTAAGCCTCTGCAGAGTTGCACTGTGGTGAGCCGGTGTTTAAGGCAGAAGGAGGACGTTCCTTTCGCGGCACCCTTGGAACCGCCTGCACATCGCCATTTATGCAGAGCTCAGCTCGGACAGCATTAGCAAGGTGCCGCTGACTTGCACCAAACCCAGGCTCATGAATCTCCCCGTTATGATGCGTGAGGACTTAGGACGACCGCACACAGACACAGGGTCGTAGACAATAGCTAGCAGATAATGAGGGTTACTACTTTCCTGGACCTTGTGTCCCTGAACAATTCCCTCCAGGAGAGAGTGTGAGCCAGAATAAGAGATCAGAGATTAACTTCAGTCTCTCTTCCTCCTGGGAATGCTGTCCATGTTGATCTTGTTCACAGAAACAAGAATAAAGTATTATAACAGATGATTGCAGATGTTATTTCTCACATGAAAAGAAATGCACTTGACTTATTGGCACATTGCAGTGTGGTATGTCACCCAGGATTAAATGAAGTACACATATAACTAAAAACAAAAGGATAACAACGCATTTATAGTATTATTTAACAATACTCTGGGTATATTCTTCCCTATATTTTACATTTACACACATAGCATATTAGGCTTATGGGTAACGGTACAAAATGTACCATAACTTTAACTGAAAAATATTTTGATGTTAAATCACAGGTGCTGTTGTGGAGTGACAGTCATGTGACACCATCCAGCAATCCAATGTCACCCATCCCGCTACTACTCCTTTCCCTTTTTGTCTCCCACCGACACCCACAAACATTTACAGGACAGGCAGGAAATGGAGAGGTTACCCGAATGCCCCATCGCTAGGTGCTCACATCACGCTCACTTCAGTTTCCAACACCTTCCTGTGATCCGATACCCACAGTACGAGAAGCCTCTCCCCGAGCAGGAAGAAGCCATCGAGGAGGTTTTTTCTGCAACCAGCCCCGGTATCGTCAGTCATTGAGGACATCATGCATTATGCAGTCCAGGCTGGACACGTTGTGGGTGTCACGTGCTGATGTGGCATCTTTTCAGACTCCCAGGGTTCCTAAGTGCCGTGACAGGAGACTCCTGTGCTGAGTCCTTAATGAGTCCTGATACCCCCCCCCCCCCCCCAGTACACCAACCCACAAAGTCCAGCTTGTTATTGAGCCCCTCGCTTGCTCTCTTCTAATAGACTGTTTTGTGAGTCTTTTGCTCATTGACGAGTTGGGGAAGGA
>JAODKE010000001.1:15481635-15505209 GCA_026779605.1 Mormyrus hasselquistii
GTTATTGAGCCCCTCGCTTGCTCTCTTCTAATAGACTGTTTTGTGAGTCTTTTGCTCATTGACGAGTTGGGGAAGGAATCCCACCTATGATAATAAGACCTCAGTGAAATATTAGAGAAGGCGTTTTGGCTAAATAATGCATAAAATTCAATTCAAATGTGGGAATGCAATAAATCATTTTTTTTTTTTATTACGATGACTGGGAACACACAACCTCAACGTGGGATAAATGTTTGGTGTGGTTCTCTGTGAATGATTGGTTAGTTACCATAAACACAGTTCTTATTGGCTGAAGGGTTAATGTTATTGGTCATGTGATTCTGTAATTACATGATTCCATGACGGATAGCTGTGAAAATTCATGAATGTACCTGGTGACGCAGGGAAATTCTGCCAAGTTTCAATACGCTACTAATCTGTGGACTATCTTTAACCGAGTCTTTTACAAAAAAACTGCCAATTTTCACAAACAGACAGACAGACACACGTTTGTATTCATATCTTTGCGGGGACTGTACATTAATTTTTATGGGAAAAGCCCTAATCCCAACTATGACAACTTTAACTCCTACCCAGCTCTAACCTTAACCACAAGTAACCAATCAAAAAACAAGATGTTTGACATTTTCAATTTTTGACTGCAGTCATAGATTTTTACTAAATTGAGTTTTCCTTCTGGTTCCCCCAATGTCAAAATAACATGTTTTTATCACATTGTGGGGACATTTGGTATCACAATGTAGTATATGTACCCCCTACACACACCCTCTACACACACATCCACACACACACACACACATACATGGTTCAGAAATTGTCAGAAAGAGAGAGCTACCCTGCTTTAGCCTCCTGCCATAAACAAAAATATCAGTGAATACTGAAGAATCATTTGCTCCATTAACGGTACAAAATGGTGTTACTATACTCATACTCCAAATGATACTATATTCATACTCCGAATTATACTATATTCATACTCTGAATGATACAATAGTCTTACTCTAACTCCTAATAGTCCAGGAGGCTGAGATTACTGAGTACTGCATGGTTAGAAGCGGCACCCCAGTCCCTGAGCAGAGTGACACCCCCCCCCCCCCGTAGAGAGTCAGCACTCTGTTTGTTCGGCTTAAAGAGCTCTGAAAGGTGGCACGGTGTCGCCAGACTCCCGCGTCAGTGTCACCACGTCACCCTGAACGGACCCTCTTCCATTGTCTCCGGGAGGCTGGCCTGCGCCTATGGCCTTGTCCACCCTACTTTTCCACAAGACGGGCTCTTCTGTCATCCCTCGTTCCCGTGACTGACGGGCCGCCTCTTTCATAGCGGTCCGAAGACCAGAGGCGCGGAGACCTGTACTCAGAATCCCCGAGCTGTGTGAATATTTTGATCCAGACATGCAAAACACGGGGAACGCTTAAACGGATCCTGATTCTAACCCGATTTGGCGATCATTGGCCCGTATTTCGTACGATCATAAATAAGCACGCTGGCGCCCCTTAATGGAGTAATTTACACGCGTGCCGCTATCGCCATTGACAGCACTTTCATCCCCCGGCAAACGACTGGCATTTACTGAATCAATTACTTGAGTTATGAAGAGGAGTATAAAGGCTCAGCACTACGCCATTCTTCTCAATAACAAAGGAAAAGCCACATTAAAAAGTAGCATTGATGGCTTGTTGTGAGTTTCAGTCAATGGGCTCCCCCAGAGTTAGAATTAAAAGACTGTTAGAGCAAAATTGTTTTCTCTGGTCATCAGTCACATCGTGAAAGGCCTTTTTCAAAGTGATTAATTAAAACGCAAGACTGGAAAAAGGCAGCCTTGATAAAATATCCAGGTAGTTATCCAGTAGCATCACCAGTTAATGGCCAGTGGTTTCCCTTGACTAAGTGTTATTGCTTCAGTCCATAATTTCATCGCGAAAATGGCCAAGGGAGTGAATCTTCCTTATAGTAATTGGGTATTGATTTGAAAATAAATAGCGGTGCTGCTGTTACTGAACTGACAGCCCATCCTTGGACAGAATTGACAATAAATGGTTTCTGGTTTGTATGAGAGTTATGGATCAGGGGGATACAGTCAACCACAGCACTCTGCTTCAATCCTTCTTCCAATATCTATTGGATTTCAAATAACCCATTTATGGAAGGTGTCATATAAAACCTATTGTTTTGAGCAGCAAGATGATAAGTTAAGGCTAAGATTTGCTTCCTATTTTGGCATCGTCCTCTAAATGCAGATTGCTTTCTGTCATAATTATTCTAGAGTAAATCAAGAACAGTTGGACATGCATATTGTTGTTTAATTAAGATCCTTGTGATCGTCGTACTGTAGATCTGTAGTCGTCGTACATTTCTTCAGATCATCTCAGTGTAGAGTTTTGACCAAACACAGTCCCATACCCATGAGAATTTGTGTTCAGTTGTTCCATAATCAAACAGAACATCAATCTAATTCAGCACAGTCATGAACATTAAATGCTAATAGTGTAATATGATAAAACCAGCAATTTTTTAAAGACAAGCAGCTATAAAATTCATTAAAGCTTGTCATTGTGGTTATGCACTATACTGTCTGTTTAGTCTCTGCTGTGAAAGATATCTGCATGTCTTAAATCAAAAAGATAAAATCACCTTCAGTCTTAAAAAACATCACTGTGAAAAGACCCCTTTTTTCCAACACACTGTCTTGCCAGCCATGTCAACCAGGCCAAATTGCTGCTGACAGGCCGGTCAGTGTTCAGGCAGTCCCTCGCTGTTTACATATTATGCCGCATTAGGCTGTAACCCTCACAAAATCAAGGCCATTGCTGTGGCATTAAACCTTGAAGGGCGGATGAGCAGGACATCAGCTCACGCTGCTGTTTCCGGCCGCTTTCCTGACGGACCCGTTTTCCATCTGAGGTTATTTCACAGCGACTCGCAGAAGGATGGAAAATCGTCCCTCTGGCTATCCCATAAGCGTTTTTGGGTCCTTCCCCAAATTTAACGATCTTTCCAAATTTCCAAAAATCTCCTTCTGCCACCTACATGAACAAAATAAAGCAGACTGTCCTTACTGATGATGAAAGGCAATTAAGGCACCTTCTGGAAAATGGTTTACTTTGTGGATGACCAGTTTGACACTGTAGCTAAACACAGATCCCCTCTAACTGTAAATTTACAAATGATACACGAGCAACAAACAAAACGAATATAAGTATCGGATTGTAAAAACACATTACAGTATTAAGCCTTGTTCGCATTTCTGAAATTCCTTCTCTGCTGGTCTAGAAAGACATTCATAATTAGACACTACGTGGAACTGCATTTATCATGGCAGCTGCAACGGCGCTTTTCACACAAGCTGTTATTGGCATGGATTAATTCAGAGATATTTAAATAAGGTACCAAGGTGATGTATCAGCACTGTCCAATACTAGGTCGCAGATCGTTTTTAAAAGACCAGGCTCGAGTGATGAATAGACATATGAGGTTCTGTAGTATGTTTGTTTACACGCTATTTTAGTGCCATTCGACACCCTGGTGTCCTGTTAGTCCATGAATAAAATAAACACACATTACACATCATCTACATATGCATACATTCTCCCCAAATATGCACTCATCAAAAATCCATTTACAGGCTTTGCCCTTGAGCGACTGAAGTCCCGTTAGGCTCGTCACTCACCTAAGTGTTTCCTGGCCGAGGTCCACGACTCCAGAGTAATCAGCCCGCGCACCCGGCAGACCAGCCCCCGACTCCGTTGCCAGGCTAGCGTTTCAGTGATGGACCACACGGCCAGGACACCAGACATACGGCCTTCACCAGTCGTCTGCTGTTATCCCATTAGTAACTCCAGAAAGCTACCTTGAACCAAAGTACAGTTGTTTTACAGACAAATATTCTGCAGCGCAGAATCATAGAACCATGTACTTTATAATACAAAAACTAATATAAAGCTTACTAATGTCAGAGACCATTTCCAGAAACTAAGTGCAAGTTCTCACAACAGAGGGGAAAGGCCTCATCTTTCGGTCTTTCAGAGAACGATGACGGATGAAACAAAAGTGTAGCCTGGAATCAGACGGCTGTTTAAATGTTTCCATGGCTATTACACGACATCAGTCGCAAGATTAATTAGCTCCAATCTGAGGCTAAAGGTCACAGGCCTGACTGCTGCTGATAGACTGTTTGGTTGGAATTAACCATGTAATTAAAATATTACAAATAGGAATGGAAAAAAACTTGAGAGACTGACTGGCTTATCTTAAAATAAATATGTGTGCCTGCGTGAATGAGGCGGACCAGAATTACGAATGAGCCACAATCACGTTTTATCGGAGAGAATTTAAATTAGCGCTAATCATCACTCCTTAGCATTTCAAGCTACACACGTTTGACATCTACCTTACATTCGGCTGCATGTAATAATGAATATCCTGTAACAAAAATGCAATGGACTTGCCTGGTGGGGGCGCTGGGGGTGTCGGAAGAGAAGGAAATGTTACGGGGCACCAGCTAACAGCGTATTCCACTCATGGAAACAAATAGCCGAGGGAGGCCGGTTCAGGTGGATAATGGACCGGAAGGTTCCAGCAGGAGATTCATGTACAGAAGATGCTCCTTTGATGCAGTGACATTGGGGGGCCCATAAACTCCAGTGCATAAAATACTGCAGTGGTTACTTTGTGCTAATAGGATTCCTATCTTTGCATGGCAGATTTAGGACATCCTGCCACCAAAGATGGACTGACACTAATTGGATTTGGTTACTCGAGTCTAGTAAATGAACAGGAGGAATGAATCAGTGGCCCAACGTCCAAAGGATGCAAACAACATGCCGAAGACGCATGACGGCACGTCCCTGCTCCGCTTGTGAACATGGTACCGCGTCGGCATCCCCACACCAACTGTGCCAGTCCGCTACGTGCAGAATACGTGTGTCTGGAGTATCACAGTGATGTTTCTCATCTCCTTGTGTGCCGTCAGGCAGAGGCACTCGAGTCGAGGCCTGTCCCGAAGCATGATATCTCAGCCACGAGGGGTCTGCGATGTCCCCCTCTACAGTGACCGTGTTGCTTCCCTAATGACACTCAAACGGGGCTGCCAGAAGGGGGGGGGGGGGAGCAGCCCCATGGCCTCCTAATTCCCTCTCTTTACCGAGCAATTGCAGATCCACAAATGGAAACTGCAATTTACACAATTGGCATCCATTGTGGCATCTATTTGCGTATCTCACAGATATGAAGGGGTGGAGGTTAATGTGAGGCACCCGCTGACGCCGACGATGTCGATGCACCGTGGGAGCGAGTCTGCAAGCAGACATTTCACAATAGATACAATAGACCTTCCCTCAACTACAGAATCGGACTGAGAAGTGAGATACGGCTCAGACAGAAATGAAAATAAAAATCGTTGAACTCAAATGAGGATGGGCTACTATGATAGGCTATTTTGTCAGTTTGTTTCTGTCCAGACGAAGTATGACACTGGAGCATGTGTGCAGACTGAATATGTATGGAACGTGTTGAAAGCGGTATGGGTATTTTACACGTACAGACTGTGATGTAAAATGGAACTGGCAGAAACGAATCCATTTACAATACCCGACTTCATATACTGTACAATCACCATTTAACACAAAACACATTCAAATGTTTCTTTTCGAGTGCCTTCATGGGACTTCCTGTCAAAACTTAACATAAAGATTTCTATGACTTTGAGCTGCTCTAATCTGTTTTTAAAGCACAGGCAATATGTTGCATTCTTTAACCTGTGTCTGTACAGATCAATAAGACACAGATAAGCCAAGATGGTTGCTGGAGATATGGCCATCAGGATGCGGTCTGACATATCATGATTTTGGCTTTAATTACTTGGGGAAAGTGGCTAGTATCAGATTAGGACTGAGAGAAAATGCCTTCAGCACACAAAACAAGAGCTTCTGTATTTGCAAGTTGCATTCTCGCTGTCGGTGGACCGTGTATGATTGGCTATCCTTGAACCCTTCACTTTGCTGGGCAGGAATCACGAATATGAGAGCGGTGACGGAGTGTTATCCTGCACTTGCTCCCAGGGCCATCCTCGGACACAACTTTCCAGGACAGATCGATACATTGACCTGATTAGTATGCGGTGAATTAGCTGCCCGATGGGTGACATGAACAGTACATCTGTGGGCAGGCTAACGGCTACACAGGCCTCAGCTGGCCCTGCGAATGAAGACCTCAGCGGATGAAAACCGGTGTAATCGAAGCACGTAAGAAGCTGTGTGACTCAGGGACGTGATCTGTGAAAGATCACTCTGGAACACATGGTTCGACGCAGGCTTCACAGACGGGCTATCTCAACACCCCAGCATAAACATAAACAACAGTACAGTACATTAATATGTTAAATGACTTCAAATCAGTGCCAAACACTAGAATTTGCAATGACAGTTTTGACAGCAAAAATAAAACTCCGCGCAGACCCCAGAATAAGCTTCAATAAAACCCAAATCCTCCGAAAAGACGAGCACAATCCTGCATTAAACATCTCTAAATGTTTGAATAAGGCTGACAGCAGTCAAAACCTGAAGTGACATAATAAAGAAAACCTCAAGGCCCTTTTTAAAAATTAAAATTAAAACGCATAGCAGCAGCCACATCACAAATCACATCTTATAGCTGAAATGAGCGATAAAGACCACAGTACAATTTACAATGAACAAAACAGCCGTTGATTAGCAAATAAAGAGATAGCATAGCTGTGACATCATCTGTCAAGATGACCACACAATCGGCCGGTTCGGGAACATGCGAAACACGTGTTCGACTTGGAGAGAAAGAGTCACGAGGCGTGCTAAAAACAGACAGATCCCTCCTCGTTTTAATTGAAACCAAATCCATTTACATACTTAATCCATTTTCAACAGTACACCACATTCTCTCCCAATAATAGACTTTATAGTCATTTTTCCACCCTTTTTGCCTTAGCCAAATCCATTTGACTTTAAACAGAAGTCCATTTATTAAGTCTTTTATTAGGCTTTTCATTATGTATGCTTGTAAAGATCTTAATAGAGATGTAAGGTAATGAAATTCAGCAAGTTCTTCAAATGTTCATAAATCTCCATAACTTCTCGTTTCAAAGAAAACCTGTTTTCATTGGGCCTGATGTTTTATTCATGGTCTGTGAAAACGTTCACACAGTTTAATTAAGCTAATATGATTTATCTTATGGCCCCACTGACGAGTTCCTTCCTAAAGAAGTCTTGTTTGCAGGGAGCCAAAGTGAACAAGCGAGGTAATTAAACAATACTTGAGGAAATTAGTTAAGCACCTTTATTAATCAAAGACTGATTGAAAGTCTGATTAAAAAATATTTATATTTATCCATATATAAATAAATATGAAATCAAAGAGTTAAATACTATATTCTAATAATAATAATACTATAACACTATATTCTGACTGATGCTGCTCCAACATACAACAATGGAAAGTGATGGAAAAACATTAATATTTAAGAAATAAATTTAGTAACATTAATATAATTACTAACTTCCTATGATTTGTTGTTCAGGATTTTAGTTGTTAAACAGGAAAGTAACGTTCTGAAGTGGGTGAAACCACATAGCATGACCTAGGGACAGGCCACCGGCTCAGATTGCAGCTAAGCTGCTCTTAGCACGTCCCTGGGCTTGGTGCTTAACCTGAATTGCTTGCCTAAATACCATCTGTACAAGTGAGCAAATTGTAAGTTTAAGCAGTTGCTCTAAATAAGGGCTTCTGATTAAAATTGCAGTAATGAGACGATGATGTGACATAAAGAGCATTTTCTTAATTGGAGTGCAGAAACATTGCTGGGTCTCCTCATGGAAGGCGGAGAAGCCTTCGGAAATCCAACTTTAACATTAAATCCAGAGATTTCACACAAAATCGTCGCACAGTTTGCTGTAGCAGGTATGGCTACAGCAGAATTTTGACTTTTTATGAACAATATGTCTGTGCTTTTGAGGAACAGCAGCACATGCAGAGAGATGACAAAACACTGTTTATTAGCGGTGCTGTAGGCGGTGAGAAGAAAACAGAACACTGGAGCTCGGCTAATTTCCTTGTTTTTGCAGATGTAAATTAGCTACAATCTGTCTCTTAATGTGTCTCTCAATTCCACCCTCTGATTCTGAATCCCATTTAGGTTTCTTCTACTGCAGTTTACGAGTCCCGCCCTGTTAAAGGGGCCCTATCGCCCAGTCACCCAGTTAAAGGGGCCCCGTCACTCAGCCACCCTATTAAAGGAGCTCCACTACCTTATTACAGTGACCCGGCAATCCCTTTAAAGGGGCCCCACTGTCCTGTTAAAGGTCCCGTCATCCGGCCACCCTATTAAAGGGGCCCCACCGTCCTGTTAAAGGTCCCGTCATCCGGCCACCCTGTTAACGGGGCCTCGAAGCCCAGAGGCTTCAGCATCATCGAGCCCCTGCATCCAGACCCCACAGCCATCATGCCATTTCAAGCTGTACGCCATGACGTCGAAGCGCTGCCGCTTTAATAAAGGCAGGAGAGACGGATGCCGTGAGGCCCTTAGGCACGCACAATGGAACCAGAATTCCGACACCCAGAAGCAGCTGTGACACTGAACAATACCCCCGTGGAGGAGAGAGGATGAAAGGGTTAGCTGTTATTGAAGGATCCCCGCGGAAAGCAGCGGCATGCGTGCAGAGATTTCTCGTTACAGTACAACTTCCTGCAAGGAAAAAGCCGCAATATCGCAGTAAGCCTGCGGCCGCATTATCCCTCATTTCAGCTGCATACAATAAAACCCTACTGACATGCTTATGGCCACAGAGAAGCAGTGACATCTCCACTGACAAGCTAAAGTATCGCCACCTTCACACCCATACCAAAGTACTGACACCTGCACTGACAATCTAAGCGACTGACATCTATACTGCCAAAGTACCTCACTAATGCTAGAGCACCGTCTTTGTGCCTTTGTGATTTAAGTGTCACTTACAGTAAGCTTTATTATTAAAATATATTTCATTAAGTTCCAGGTGTGTCTTCTCTTTATTTCTTTGTTTTGCTTAGAGGCCTTAAGATAAAACCCCTTGGACTCCATCCCATAATACTCTGCTGAATATAATCTCACTTCCTGCCTGCTACCGGCGACAGTGGGACAGGCACACAATGACAGAAGCGGCTTCATTGTTACGTTCATGTTCTCTGGGAGATGTTCACACTCAAAGGGATCAAAAACATCGCATGGATCTGAATTCCTCTGACTCCTGCACAATATTACAGTTTCATCAGTAAAGTGACAGAGATCACTGAGGCATAAATTCTCACGAGCGATTTTCAAATGGAGTTTGTGAGCGACATCCCTGTCCTCTGCTCACGCCCGGCTTGGTGGCCAAGTGCATTATTTCAGAATGTTTCTGTGTCTACCATTCCCTGGATTCATGCGCTTCAATAACATTAAAGAGCATAAAAATATTACAAAAAATTCAAGATAGCATATGACAATTCCAAAGAATTAACTTGTGCAGGATTTACCAAGAACAGATTTGTTTGATTATTTCTAGAACATATAAATTGATAAAAATCCTGGACAGATGTCTTATTTTCTAGCCAAGTAGAGGGTTTTTATTCTTAATTAGCAGTAGCGTAGCAGTCTGTCTGGACAAGCTAGTTTGTGCATATGCATCGTTAGATTTGAAGCCACACATTTACACACATCCGCATATTCAACATTCCTTTGTAATCATTATAGTCACAATCAGTAAAACAAAAGCAAATCCATCTTTGGTAGAGATAATGGATTGTGACATGTAAACTCGCTGTCGATTGGTCAGGATTACATCTATGCAATCTGAATGTGTGACCAATAGCATTACTGTTAACATTTGTCCCTCCCGTGCTCTCCTTCACAGTTAGTCCCTAACCTTTACCGTAATAGGCTCGCACAATGACATTGTCCTCAAGCTATTTTGCAGGTACCTGCTGCGTCCTCTTCTTCTGTTCTTTTCTGCTGTTCTGTTGACTTCAGGCTGTCAGGAGCTGGACAATTCCACTAAGGGAAAACAAAAAGGACATGGGTGCGGGGGGGGAGCAGGTCAGTCTACATTAGATCCCTGATGGCTTGAAGTGTTTGGATTGCCGTTGAGCAAATCAGGTCACGTGTTGTAGATACCCCCCACTCATATTTTAGAATGGACTGATGCCGTAAATGGGCTGAAAACACAAGATGAAAGATACATGTTTGTTTATAGCGTGGATACTGTCATTTATTCAGCAAACCACATGGGAACCCAACCTCGTCCATCCTGTGCACTCAGTATCACGCTGATCAAAATCGTACCTCGCTTCAGGTTTTGTTTCCTGCATTTCAAAAACTGCAGTTCAGTGTTTAGCTTGAGAGAAAATGCTGTCTTTCCCTCAGCATGGGCATTCAGAGGAACATAACGCTGGAGAGATGATGCATGAAAATAACCATCCTCGGGTGGCTGCAGCACGGAAAAAATGCAAAAACAAGTGAAACTGAAAAAAGAAAAATGGAAATTGGGCTTCAGAATGGCTACGCTTTCAAAGCAAGTCACTATGTGGTGATATTTAACAATTTTATAAAAGCATTGTTGTCTGATGTCAAACTGAGGGAAAAGAGATGCTTTTGCCATAGTTTCTAAGCAGACCATAGCAAGACGTTATATACACATGATATGCCTGTGTAGAGCAGTTTGTTAAGATGTACGTTGGTGTACATCAGCACATTCAACAGCAATTCACTAACACGGGAAGTTTAACAGACAGAGCAAGAGATTCTTTCTGACCCAGAAACAAAAATCCTCTGTGACACTGATCATGTCATTTCCTAATGGAATTTGATGTTCCAAAAATGATTAGTTGAGTAGTTGCTCCTAATCTACAGCCTGACCTTGAATTATGCTGATGCCAAGAACATCGACTAAGTCACCCGTTTCGCAGTTATGACATTTGGGAAATCATCATTGATCAACACGTGCAGACCAGGTCTCAACCTTTGACAGTTTTTTGGAACATGAGACGTCATGTTCAGACGGACACAAATACAGATGCAGCCCCAAGCTCGACAATTTGAATGCTTTGATACACCAGTTTGAGTCTCAAAACCAAAAATTGTTCAACATTCTTTTTAATTAAACAAGTTCTGGGAGAAGAGCAGGGAACCAGCCAAACTTCATCCTGAAATTAAATACTCTTTAGATGATTGGGACTGGCTGAGAGACTTGAAATGACTGGAGATGCTTTAACAGGAGACAGGTGCAGTTATTAAAGCAATTAATTTTGACATGAGGCATGAGCGTGATCATCAGTAGTTCCCTCTAGAGATCCATTTCCTAGATGATCCGTTCTCGGTACAAATAGCTTTGCTTTGATAGCGGCTTTGCATGAGGAAATCGCTGGTAAAACCAGACCTTTTCAGAACAGACATCCCAGAAAAGAGGCAGATAAAAACAATCATGGTGGATTTGATTCAAATCAGAGGTAGGTCAATTGCATGATTCATTTATCTTAAAATTGCTTTTCCAGTATGCAAGGGGACTGGGGGTATTGTTTAGGGTACTGGGCAGAGGAAATTTCTGTATGGGAAAGCAGTCCATTGTGGGGTCTCACAATCACTCACTACGATCTAGAATTACCAGGTTACAAGCTGCATGCTTTGGACTATAGGAGAAACCCAGTACATGTGGAGCGTACGCAACTTCTGGGTGCTCATCAAAATGTGACTGAATATGTGCTTTTGAGATGAATTTAGCAGATAAAAATTGAAGGGGACTCTGGGTCAGCAAAAGGCTATAACAGGAGGCTGAGTCAGGATCTGGGCGTAGGAGAGGGATGAAACGCACTCATTTATCTGCAGGGTGTGATGAAAACAGATCGAGGGGGAGGAGAAAATGGAAAAGTAAGAAGGCCTATCCCCACCCGCAGAGTCACCTAATGGGGGCCTGGTCCACCAACACAACCCTACCGTCGCGTTACTTTATGTTTACCATTTTTTTCCCCATTTGTTTACATCCAACCAACAGTAGCTAGCAAACAATCGTGGATTAATTGTTCGTAAAATGTAAAAATTACGAGGCAAGAATGGTGATTACTCAACAGGCTCACTACTGGGGCTCTGTACATGTAGCTAGCAACCCTCCGTCCCTCTCCCCTTCATAAACGCCGCTACGAGATCAGGCCAGCTAGCGCTAAGGCTAAGCCGGACTGACAACTCCAACAGCTTAATGAGAAATTCCTCCTGAAACTGAGACTGATTATCAGCTACAAATTAGCCATAATATGAATAATCAGCCGCGGTGTCACATTGGTGCAGGGAGGGGAAAAAATGGTAAACAGCGGAATGCTCTCTCCCATGCTAATTAAAAATTACCTGCAGCTTGTTACCCAGTGTCTCGTTTTTGAAAATGCCACAAATAAATCTGGCAGGGACAGCGTTTGTGTATCTATGAATATGAATTCACCATTAATCTATTTAAAAATATATTCTGGACTTGTTATAACAAACCATATAGTGACTAAGATGTATCACATCATCACGGTTACAGGAATAATGCTCATGCTCCGAGATGACTTAATGTATGCACAACATAATTATTATTACGGATTTCTGCACCATCCGCATACATAAACGATTCTGGGCTGCTGGGAAGGGATCTTGTTAATATAAAGTGATAGACAGCACTGGCTGATCATATCTAACAAGGCATCAGTGACCTGCGGTCTTCTTTATAGGGTTATTTCAAGAATTTATAAGACTGCGCAGCATCTGAGGGTACGGATGAGAATATGATTTATGATTTTATGGATATCTGCTTACCAGCGAACAGGTCATAAACATAATGCCGCAAATCCCCTGATCATAAATCCTTCACCTGTTGAGGTGCCCCAACATATCCATACAGAGGCTGCTTTATGTCAGACGCTGAGACTAATTGCTTATGCTTTTCTGTTAACCGTGCCGGAATGAACGGACCCATCCCTGCGCTATTCATTGAAAGAAGCAAAAGAGTTTTTATGCATTCATGACTTGCAAACTTCACGCCCGCGTCCCTCAATACTACGCCACCTGCCGTCTGACAGTTTTACTTTAAACAGTGGATATTTTCATGACATACAGCCTTGGAAAAAAATAACAGACCACTCTATATTTTTTCAAATAATTCACATTTATAAATACTGGTTTAATAGCAGAAGGTTATGCTGAGCAGCAGGTTGCTTCCAGGTTTAAAAGCTCTAAATATACAAGAATAGGGTTAGCAGGAGACACTGGGAATGACCAGAAACCAGCTCAGTAAAGGGCAGAAGCCACATTCAAAGTTCTAATGACCATTAACTTATCCGACAGTTTCTCATGAATCGTAGGGTGACATCAAGTGCCCTTCAAAAGAAATTGGACACATTAAGTTCAGGTGTGAAGTGCACTGCTAGGACAGTTTGTATCAGGCTCCTAGAAGCAGGACTGAAATCCCATAAAGCGAGGAAGAAGCCCTTCATCAATGAGAAACAGAGAAAAACCTCCCCGCAGTTTCCAAAAAACAAAAATTATTCACAGACACACACTCATAAATTGAAAAATGAGTGAAACAAAAATTTGTGCTGTGGCCTCTTAATTTATTCCATGGCTGTATATATAACAGAAATTACCATGCATCCCTCTTGTATAACACAGTTGCTTGTCCAGGGGAATGTTTTGCAAACAGATCATAGACAGATTTCCAGTGGAATAACGGCTGGTTTGTACAGTATTAGCAAATAGGTGATAGGTCCTGAGTCTCAGACAGCAAAATATAGAGTCAGTCCAACATGTAAAAATAAACATGCTTTTTATAGATAAAAGCAAGGCATCCCCTCATGGCATATATGCATGCGGGATACTGAGATGTGTAGACAGGGCAAACGCAAAAAGTACGAGAGCTATCCGGCACCCTGGGGGATTTCCATTACACGTGTTTCATTATGGACATATTAGCTCACATTGGCTGAGGGTGACTGAGGTGCCATCTTACATCAAGGAGCATCAGCTGTACCCCCCCGATCATTTAAAGCCAAAGTGCTATTTCGGGGTAGAAAGAAGAGGGTGCAGAGTGTGAGTGGGAGAGGAAGGCCAGTCAGCACAGCGTCCTGGGGATTGATGCTCTATGAGGAAGCCCCCAATTAACTCCCCCCGATGAAGACAAAGTCACTGTCAGGAGATCCTGTCTGGATAAACAGAAAATGTGAAGGAACACCGGGTTGTGGATAAGGGGGGATGATCGGCACAGCTCAGAGATAAAAGAATCTTAGAACAATTACAAGAATCACACTACGGTTAAAGGGTTTCCACCAAAATTAAAGGGATCACACCACAGTTAAAGGGATCACACCTCAGTTAAAGGGATCCCACCATAATTAAAGGGATCACACCACAGTTAAAGGGATCACACCTCAGTTAAAGGGATTCCACCACAATTAAAGGGATCACACCATATGGACCAGTTCCTCATTAAAACTATCCAGATATTAGCTGGCTGTCTCAGAGGAAATAGGTAAATTTCTGCAGATACTGCTGGGCACGTGGAAATTTAGTCCCATGGCACAGGTGAGGAGGTGAATCATCACAGCATTGAAGCAGTTTGGGGTTGGTTTTTGCTTAAAACCGAGTGATGAGGTCAGGTGCAAGTGAGTCTACAATCAAATGAAAATAGCTAAATAAAACATCTCAGTGATGCATGAAACAGGGGATGGTCAGGGAGGTGTGAGGGGTTTGTTTTATGTTTTTTGGGTAGTAATGGAAGAGGTGAAACTGAATTTAAATCAACAACAATGTAATTTTAAAATGATAATATTTAGGATTAATCACGATGAAATCCAAAATGTCAGTTTTGATTGAGTAAATATCAAGAGTATAGCAACAGAAGAGGTTACAAAGTGCCAGTCACTGTAACACAGTACCACTGCAATGCATTTACATTACATTTTATTTACTTATCAGACATTTTATCGAAACTGACATGCATTTTTTGAGAGGCCAGGATCAATGGGGGTTAAGAGCCTTCCGCAAGGGCCCGACGGTCTACTCACTCTGCTGGCCCTGGGGCCCTCCGATGGCAGGCACGGCATCCCAACCAGCTGAGTCACACACTGCCCCACACTGCAAGTTTGTTTCCAACTGCAGGCTGCAGGCTGCAGGCTGCAGGCTTCTGCTTTCTGAAGCTGCTGGTATAGTCAGGGTTGTGGTTCCCTGGGGTCATCTGCAGCTTTCTCAAGTACACGGTTTATTTGGAATGTGAGAGGAGACCAGCTCAGATCGAAGAAACATGAGGAGCACGTGCAGACTCCTAGCTTAGAGAGATCCCGGCTGGATTGGAACCCACAGCCCTGGAGTGGAGATGTCATCGCTATAGATACACACACTCATTCACAGGCAACCACGCATTCAGTGCTGAACTCATTTACCTGCACATGTAGTATATATTTATAGCACAAATGAACAATGAACAAATGAAACTGATGTTCAAAGTTCATGCATTTGTGTAACAGGACTTTATTACCTTTGCGTTAGCTAAAAAAAAAAAAACTGCATGCATTATGGCTATAAAAAGAGGAAATAATAGTTGCGAGTTACTTTTAAAAAGTAGACCGATGGCAATGAATGGAGATGGGGGCGAAAGCGGCGTCCTGTTTTTCTTTCTCGGTGCTCTGCGTGTCGCCCCAACTCTTCAGGAGTCGGAGGGTTAATCAGGAAATTAATTTATCTTCTTAGCAGAAGAAGTAATTAAGTCTAGGGGACAACGGCATCATATAATTGAGAATGAGTAATGAAGAAGCAGCATGCGCAAGAAAAAAAAGTTTGGTAATTAAGACAGGATGTTGAGTGTAACAAGGAGGAATAATGTGTTTGTCACCCATGGCACTATTATTTCGCGGTGATGTAAAGCCAGGCCCGAAAGAACCGCAGGCAGGACTCTGGAGAAGGTGCAAACCGGAGTCACACCAGATTCTCTTATTAGGATCCGATTCATAATGTGGCTGCTCTGACTAATTCAGGCCACTCAAGATTAATTCCGCAGCACAAGCAGCATAATGTAGCAGAAACTTTCCTCTCCCAGAAAGGTTTTTCCTTTTTTTTCCCCTCTCTCTCTCCTCCAGGGAGATTCGTTAAAAGGGTGTTAAGACATACATGGTTCTGACAATTTGGGACCCGGTAACCGGGTCAGGATGGTGGAGGGGGCTGAGGTTCAGCTCACCAAATGTAACGCCATCCACTCATCGCCTCGCTTACCCGCCGACGACGCTAGGCTCTCTTTGTTGAATATTGAAAATGCTCCTTTATAAAAAGGGGGGTCTATTCTGTACCCTGAAGTCGAAAAAGCGAAGCTTTCTTCTTCTCAGGGGGAGGACAAAGGACGTGTGAAAATCATTGATCTGACCTTGTACTTTTATAGTCTGAAAAACAGGAACGCCTCATTGCCCACGGCGGATGGCACGGGGACTCAGGGCCGCGGTATAAAAAAATAAAAAAAGGACTCAAATCATGGGGAAGAATGAGCTGAGAACAATTAGGTCAAGTGTGTATGGAGAGCTGGCAGAAAAGTGAGCGTTACAAAGACGAGCGAGACGGCGGTAAAACCACATGTTCATATACACTGATACTCCAGTGGACCTGCATCACTGCCTCCAAAATCAGGGGTCTACTCTCGCGAAACAGCAGATGCGACCAGGGGCAGCTACACACAATCAGATCCGAGAGACCCAAAGGAGAGAACCGGTGATGGACAGCTGGGACAGTGGACAAGGCTTGGGATGACTGATTGCTGATGTGTGACACTGAGACCTCACAGAGACAAGCCTGCCTCAAGCTGTCTGCTGCATGCAAGCTGTCAGTGACGAGAGTTTAAAAAACCTGTTTATAATCTACCTGAATCATCTTTCATGATGTTTCAACAGGGGCTATACAGGGGCGGGACTACAGGGGCACTGGCTCCAGCTGAAAGCTGACTGCCTCCTAGAGTGTCCCCTTCCCTGTCACTCACAGATGTACAAAATTGTACAAAATTGGCTAATGATAAGTTTGTCCCCTCTGTATGAACTATGACCCCTCTTATGCACCCCCCCCCCACCTTGATTTAAAAAAAATCCTAGAATCAGCCCCGTTGTAAACAAAGCTGACGGAAACCAGCAGAAGAAATGAAAATATAGCACATTATTATCAGTAGTATTAATGTGCATTTTTTGATACAGACACAGATACTGGTGCAACCCTCTCATCACCCAACTGCTGCTGCTCGCCCCCCTAATCCATATTGTACATCAAGCCCCCACGGGCTCCTGTCTGGGGGTGCTGGTTGGCACTGCACCCGCCTCACTGACTGGCATCATCAGTTTCCAGGGTGGCCCTGAGGATACTCCATGATGTGATACGTGTCCATGACAACAGAGCAACGGAGCATGCAGACTCCTAGAAGAAACTGTGCAGTTTTGGTCCCAGTTTGTAAGAAAAGGGGCCAGGGTGGTGTGGTATGACTAAAGGGGAGGGGTCACACATCTCAGAGCTTCCCCAGGGGGTTGGAACTTTCCTCAGAGACCAGGAAGCCTACTGGACACTAGCAAACAAATAAAATGAGTGTCAGACGAGATGTGTGACACAGCGGGTTCAGTTGCTGTTCCTGTAATCAGAAAGTCGCTGGCTCAATGCCTCTAGTTGGCACTCTCATTTCACTCTTGGGTTCCACCAAATTCTCCAGGTACTGTCTCAGCCCACTATCTCATATAAGCATCTGGTAAAGAAATGACCTGCACCGCATGAAGCAACATTCAGCATTTAGAGGCGTTAAAATACTTAAAGATGAACAAGGGAGGTTAAGAAAGACACACACAAAAAATGCGATGACCGCCATAATGCGGCATTCTCAGCCTGCGGCTCACCTCCCGAGTGAGAATGGGACCCTGTGACAGACGGGGGTGACCTGGAGGCCTGTGGGAAGACGCCCCAGTGCCGCCTCACTGCCTCACTATTTAATGGCATCTCCTACCAAGCTGTGGCCTTGTTGAATTTATCGACTGAGTAAAAGAATCTACAGCAGACCGGGTTCTGCATCCCCGCCGCCCACAGATAATGGGCCGCACTCTTTTATCCCATTCACAGCGGTGGGTGATAAATGGACTTAATACTGGGGCCGGCTACAAATTTTATTTTTTTCCCCTTCGATTTTGAATCTCATAAATGCAACCGATGGTTTGAAGTTCCCCCCCCCCCCCCCCCACTGAAAGAAACACTCGAGATGCTGCCGACTGCGGGGGCCTCACAAATAGCCATGGATCCGTCAGTGAGGATCATCGTGGTCAGGAAATGGTGAGGAGCACAGTAGGGGAGTCTGGGTGATGGGGAGGGAAACGGACGGGGGGGGGGGGGGTGCTGGAGAAAGTTCTAGTAGAATGAGAGACGTTTGGTCAGGTGGTTTCCAATGTGGGAGGTCAAGGGCACACCTGCGAATTCCCTCCTGCCAGTGATTTGGCTTGTTCTGGGTTCTTATCACACTGGATGCCCAGGTCCTTCCTCGGTAGGTTGATCCATGGTGGCTACGGCATCCTTTTCTCATTGTTAACCATCATTAGCTAATGTCCACTCACTCAAAGGGGAGGTGCCCTGCTCGCCACAAACAAACAGTCTCCACACTAAATATGAAATAAACATTTAGGAGATGGTATACGTAGGAGATGTTCTGGCAAGCAGCTAGCTAGCTACAATCTGCTGACTGTACTCTAGGCATGTAGCCACCTGCTAAAGCAATGGGATTGAACTACCTGAACTCCCCCCCCCCCCAGTCAGCTCAATCAACTTGGGGTGGGGTGGGGGGCTCCCCCACTCAGAGAAATCTAGCGAGGGGAACCCCCGAGATATATTACTGATCATGAACCTGCTTTTTAGCCTGTTTTTGAAACATCCGAAGGCCCCAAAATATACATTAAACACATTAAAAATATATTTCAAATTCAGTTATCGTATATATAATACTAATGCTCAGGTCAGCATGCATCCAGCTGTAGCCACGAATGAGGGAAAATCTGCCGTAAGTTTTGCGGAGGCGATGCAGTCCATCAGGAATGTGTTTTATCAGCAGTGTGGGAGACCTGACAGGGCGGCATTAGGGGGAGCAGGGCTACAGCTCGAGGCCTGACTGTCAGCACCGTTTAGGCAACAAAGACAACTGGAAAAATGTTTAACAGACACTGTAAGTAACCGGCACTTCTAGACTGAATCTATGATACTGAATCTATGATTATACTTTTCTGAAGATGTTGCTTTTCTGTGGTTTACTATTACTAAGAATATAAAATTAAATAAATATGCTGACTGCATCTCTGAAGTCGATATTTTATATTTATAGATCGTGAGGCATCAAGGTGTCGTGTGGTAAATACATATCTCATCAGTGAAAGTCTGCGCTTGAACATTTATCATGGAGAGTCCGCAGATTCGCCGTTCTGGGGCAGATAATTCACAGCGTCTTTAAATCTGAGCAGCGACTGATCTGCACATAACTCTTAGAAATGTTATTTATTGTTTTCAAAATTAAATCTGGTGCCACGACAGTGGGCTCCTGTACAGAAGGGTGGAAGCACAGGTTTCGAGCATGTTTAACGGCAGCTCCAGGAAAAATTATTAATTAAAAAAAAAAATAAGAATAGAATCACAATCCCGTCTGTGGAGTCAAATGCAGCCGCAAAGTAACTGAAAACATGGCAGACAGATTGTGTGCATATTTCAGCCGCGATCAGTAAATATCTATTTACTGAGCACTCACGGTCAGCGTGAACAAGACTCCTCCATTCAGCCGGTAATCCTTGGCGTCTTACATCACACGGGAGCCTGATGCCGACGATGTCATCAGCGACGTGTGTTCACCACCCCCTTCTGAAGACTCTGCCACAGCAACAAACAGACATACATGAGCCACCCGCTAAGCAAACGACCGTCTGACCTTTCGGGGGCGACCTTTGTGAGCGTGATTATCTGGCAAGCTTGCATTTTGCCTCGGTGGATAGATGAACACAGGATTAATAGGCCCCCGTTGTCATTTACATTTATTGATTAAATGTCAGCGATTAAAAAAATCTTTTTCAAAACGCAGTTTCACTTAAAGTGAAAACTAAGAAAGATAGTTAAGATGATGGTTTTAAACTTCAGCATGTTGTTGTGAGGAATATTAAGCTATAATTGGTTAAATATCCAGGCAACAGCACGAAATCCTGTCACTAAATCCCACACTGATTGTCCTTACATTATTTTCTGTTGCCTAACAAACCTCCTATGTACCAATCTGACATAAATCACCTGTCACAGATATAAACCCTGCCTACGGTTTCCGTGGGCCAGTGTGTTTAAATCAGAGTACTGGGGGATGCCAGATGCATTTGAGAAAACTTTTGCAATGCAGTCATAAAGACAAGTCCATCTACCCGGCCATCAAACACGAGCAGAGTGCCAGACCGGCCACAACCCCTACTGCCATCACACCCCAGGGTAGGAACAGTCAACCCAGACATACTGATGTTGGTTGAATTAGACTCCAGTGATTGATGAGCCCTGATGCACAAGACAGACGGATAAAATAAGTATATAAACAAAGAAAGGTAAAAAAAAAAAAAAAAACATTGTCAACAACGTTGACAACATTACACTCGCCTGGCTGAAATCTGTAGTGTTTCATGACAATCCCAGGGAGGAGATGCTGTGGTCTGAACACAGAGCTACCAATGAAACAACCAGGCTCTGTGGGGGCCACATAAAGACAGGAACCCCCCTGGGACACTGAAGAGTGCCGTTCTTTGTCCTTCTTTTCCTGACAAACCGTACAGTACAAGTACATAAAAAGTGACAACTGCGTTTGTTAGTGGCCATCACCGACCCGAAACAAAGCAGAGACTGCTGGTAGGAAGAACATTTATAACAGCTCACGTCACTCAAGCCAGGAGCAATAATGAGTGTGGATGTGGCACTTATCAGGTCCAACAATAGCTCGTTAAATCAGCAGGGCTTTCATAAGGGCGACGATCACCGTGAAATAAGAACAACACACAAATGAAGAGGAAGGGAGAGACAGACAGCTATCAGCTGGGAAAACCCATGAAGTGCTTACATCTTTTTACAGCTAGATTCATCATAGGAGACCAGGTGTAGAACCTTGTTCAGGAGCTCTTCTGGAACCTGACCTAGAAACCTGTGGGTTACTTGTCTACCTGCCTACCACCTGTCTCCTTAATCTGTTCAACTGATGATTATTCTTCTTAATCTACCAATTCGTTCAGATGAATAATTTACCAACACGATTCCTGTTCAATTCTTTACTCAAGGTTTCAGGGCATAATCCATTGTCTCTGAACATGAAGCTATCAGCGGACAACTAATAACTATCACATTGTCGCTTAAAATATTGACAAACCATTTAAGCAATACAGCAGCAGTTTTCTGTAGATTGAAGCATTTTACTCATGGAGGTTTGGTCTACACAATAGCGCTTGTCTCTGCATCAACCTTAAGTTGGATTCTCACATTTTTACTTTTAGTATTATTGCGGGAAGCCTGGTGCAAAGGTAAACCTAGCACAGATGTCAAGGGCTAAGCAGCCATTTGCACTAGTTTGTGTCTTCTTCTTCTACAGGTCTGTGTAGTGATGACTAATGTGCAGAGTACACTCACTGGTCAGTTTAATGGGTACACCAGCTCATTAACAGCCAGTTCTTCCAAACAGCCAATCATGTGGCTGAAACTGAACACATGTAGCACACAGAAGGGGTCACCGGGTTCACTGACTGTTCAGCTACTTTAAACGAGGTGTGACTGTTGGTGTCAGACATGGTGGTCTCGGAAACAGCCACCCTCCAGGGATTTCCGTGCATTACGGTGCCCGGAGTTTACAGAGAATGGTGCAATAAACAAAGAAACATCCAGTCTGGGGCATTTCTGTGGCTGAAAACATCTTGCTAATGAGAGAGGTCAGAGGAGAATGGCCAGACTCGTTAAAGTTAACAGGAAGGACACAAGTGCATAAATAACAGCTCGGTGCGACAGTGGTGTGCAGAAAGCATCTTCTTGTCAGTCCTCTAAGTGGTTCTGGAGATAATAAAGGTATTTCCTGGTATTACGTAGGGGAGCCTAATGAAATATCTGCTGAGAGTATACCGTGGAATACTCATACACATATTGAGATGCACATACAGTCACTCCTTACTGCATTTGATATAGTTCGGTGCTGTTTGCCATGCATATATTTCAGGTGTCCCTCGCTGGTTCTTTGGGAATCTCCCGGGAAAATCCCGATTTGCATCCTTGTTAATAAAAGGCCAAGTTCTCATGCATGTTTCACAATTTGAATGTGCGAGCCGCGGTGCAGTGGTTTGCTGGTTTCAGTAGCAATGTGTGCATGATGGTTTTGCACAGGCTAAACCAGCTGCCCACATCTGGTCGGAAAAAGAATGTCCAGAAACAGAAACCCCACAGGAAGGTGATACTAGCTAAACAACATTGTTAGCTGACAACAGTGGAAATATTTATAACTCTAAGCTGTTCACCTAAGTTGTTAGCGATCTTGATTCTTCATGTCATAAGCCAGTGATTCAGTTAGAAATTCCATTTTTAAATTAATTTTGTTTCAATTTTTATTTTAAATTGAGCTCGTTCAATATGTAAAAGTGTTACATTTTACAATTTTTGCTGAAGATTTAAGTTTATTAGAAATGAAATAAAACTGAAGCCATCTAAAATAATCCCAGGGCTGGACTGGGACCAAAAAATGGGCCTGGCATTTTTTGGTCATGGTGGCCCACTATGATTATTTATATAATATGCGAAAGTACATGACATACCAGAGGATATATGTGCACGTTGCATGATTTCAAAAATTAAGAAAATGCGCAGCAGCCTACAAGGAAGAGAGTAACCATGTTAAAAAATTGATATGCTCTTTCGCTACTCAGGGATTCATCTTGGGAGAGATGGTCACAGTGTCACAATTCCAGTGCCCCATATATTTTGCTCTGTGACTCCTCCACTCCTATTTCAACAGTCTGGCTTGACTAAACACAGAGAGAGAGAGGAATGTTAATTTCACTAGTGTTATTTCTCTGGTTACCTATCAAGGATAAATCCTCCATTTCAGCAAAGCAAAGCTGTACTAATATTATATGATAATAATAACTGTAAGCTGTAACACCTGCCAACTGTAACTTTATGGCAGCTAAAATACTGCACCAGTAAGTTGGACACCAAATCTACTCATAGCATTATTTAAAAATGAAGGCTATAAAGGCAATTCTCTCTCTCATACACACACAGTTTGTGCACAAAACTGTAGTTTTGTACACAAATGACACATAACTCTATAGGTTAATATTATTATGCATGTTTTAAGTATGACTGAATAAGTTATGTAATAATTTCCAATGTTCAACATTTGCACACTTCTGGCCCAGATACAATTTAGTGAAGATACGTCTCTAATCAATTTTTATCATTTTTAAATTGTATTAATTCTAACTCTTCTAAATTTTTTCTTATTTTACGTTTTTTGTTTTAATTCACTATTATTA
>JAODKE010000001.1:15509108-15525155 GCA_026779605.1 Mormyrus hasselquistii
ACACACACACACACATACATACATACACACACACACACACGCACACACACATACACACACGCACGCACGCACACACACACGCACACACACATACACATACACGCACACACACACACACACACATACACACACACACACTGCAGCCCTTTGCACTCCCTACATGAAACGTCCCTCTTCATTAACATTTCGGCTACTTTTTACCGGGCTGGACAGTAGCTAATCTGACCTCTTCCTCAATCTTTCCCTGTGCCACGTCTCTCTCCTCATCCTCCTCCTCCGGCGTATCTCCCTGAATCGCTAATTCTGCCTCCTCCTTCGGCCCTGCATCAGCTGCTGCAGCAGTAAAACTTGTGGTGGCAAACATATTGGTTAAGTTTTGCGCATTTTGCTGCATCCACTTGCCTTTTTTCCCTGAGCTTTTCTGCATCCCCTTTGCACTTATTTAGTTTGTCTATAGCCACTCCTCTCCAACTCCGGTCAGCTCAAATGGCAAATTTGATAACCTTGGTTAAAAAAGGGAGGGAGGGGCAGGCCGAAGATGGCTGAGAGATTTCATTGGATTAGCTCAATGTCCTTCAAGAAAATCAACCAATGGAATGTTACGGTCGATAAAAACCAGATGGCCAGTCCAACCCTGCTTTGTCCCATAAAGAGATTAGTACATTTCTAATTTTTTAATATTAAAAACGTTTTCATTATGATCCACGTTTTATCAATTTTATCATTCCCGTTATGTGATTTCTTTTTAATCTAAGCTTTGAAATATGTTAAGAATCACCATGTAAGCACATTTTTTTGTTTCATTTTATTTTTAGCTAGATTATTTTTGGTGGATTGTTTGAATATAGGTTATGTATGTGGTTAGCATTTCTGTTATGAATACCCCACTCATCCCAGAAAAAAACCACCAAAAATGAAAACAGTCCATTTTTAGTGCCAATAGAGGAAGTGCATTCCCATTTTCCATTTATGTCTCTCACGTTCCCGTGCTTCCTGACAAAGGCAGAGGTATGTTTTTTCCTTTTTTTAACGGCAGATTGGACTGGAGGTGTGATTAAGACCAGGGATTGTGCTTGCTGAAAGCCTGCCTCTGCGCACAGTTAAAAGCAGAAGCGCAAATTGGAAAAGTGGGCAAAGCTGGGTCCTTTTTGTGATTAGCCCAAGCGGGAAGCCTTACACAAAGAAGCTGATTTCGCTGAACGGAACAGCCGCACTTATTTCCCGGCAAATGTAATTATTTAGCGGCGCGCTGCGCGAACAGGCCGCACGCGCCGTCGCCAAGAGCTGGAGTGAGTGAGAGGTGCTATTAGCGACAGATTTCGGTGCGAGGTGGAATGTTCCCAGCCTGCAGGAGGCGCTGGTTTTAGGCACTGAACGTGAGGTTGAAATTAATGCATTTGATCCACGGTCTGATTTCACCTTTCACAATGTGCGTCTGTATGCATACAACAAGTGAAGAACACGCAGCAGGTTCATCTGGTAGGTCATACAGGTAATGCCACATGACTTCACACGATTAACTTCTAATCTCATCCCAACCCTGGCTTGTCTGGGTCATTTATCACTTTGGAGATTCTTATCCATACAAAGCACCCATTTGGTGATTTAAAAGTACTAAGTCCTAAGGAGCGAGACAGCAGCTGCACCTTTGTAAAAATGTAGTACCCAGCATTCATTATTCTTAAGTCTGCATAAAACTAAAGGCTGACTCAGCCAAGTGGATTAAAACCCAGTGTTATGAAATTTAATGACTCAGTTGGTAAAATAACATTTTCCTGTTGCGAGTTTTCCGCCCTCGCCTGTGACAAGACACCTTAGACGGTTAATGATCTCCTGTCTGAGAGGAAATTCAGCCCCCCCCCCCCCCCCCCCCCCAAGAGCCATATTGGCCCCTCTATCGAGCTCAGAGCCACAGCCAACGCGCCGGTTAATAACGATTCATGCAGCCGTCAGTCCCCCTGACCGATGTCATCAATATCGAGCTGTTCCAAATAACGGCAATTAACAGAGAGGTTCAAGGGAAGCAGCCAGCCACTTTTATTTTTTCAAAAAAAAAAAAGGGTCTCTAATGTCCTAATGCAGAATTGACATTTTGGTCCAGGGAAACTACAGCAAGTAATTCTCACATGTGAGGTGCAGTGAACAGTTAGTGGGGTGGGGGGGGTTGATCGCTTTATTTTTAAGGAGGAACACGACACATGCTGCACGACAGAGAACCGCTACAATTGCTACACACTTAAACACTGGGCATAAAAGCATGAAAATAAAAATAAGCCACTAAAACAAAATGTGTAACTTGAAAATAATTTTAGAAGCTGTATTCTGGAAATCATTTAGTGCCATTTAATGACAACTAGAAGGCAGCATATTGGAGGGTCACCGCTCTATGACGTGTCACAGTGTTTGAGTATTACTCTTATTAAATCACGTTAGGTCACTTCCTGTGTTGAGCTCACTGCTCTGTTCTTCCAGAGCCTGTTAGAGTACGACGAACACACAAAATGACCTTTAGGGTGGGGTCACAACTCTTACCTTCGATGGAAGCACCCATCCAGCAAGCAATTTGTCACATCTGAGGCTCATATTCCACTCCGCCTCGCACGAAACCATCAGTCGCTTCCAGAGAGCGCTCATCAAAACTAGCCAATATGCCTTTGTTTCTCTCTCAATTATTTGTTTATTACCTTAATAATTAAAATGATCATTACCCAGTATTGTCACCACTGCACACAAATATTTATTTGCTACAGAGACAATGATATTGATATTGTTGGTTCCAAAACAGGCTATATAACTTATGAAGAAGATGGGGAAGATTCACATTGTACATCTGATAGTGAGAACAGGGAGGTGATCATTCAGGATTTAAAGATGCCATTTTTCACACCATCCTGAACCATCTGAACCATCATTCTACATCCAGCTGCGGCTTGAAATATTTGTGAAACTTCCAAAAGCAGTTTAAGTAACCAGGCGCCTGGCCCGCTCCATATTCTGCTCCATATTCCGACAGAGTGTTTTCCTAATTGCAGCTGCTCTACACGGCTTCCCCACATAATAAATGTGTTCACCATTGGTGGTGAAAAATTACACGCTATGTCAAAAACATCAGAGCTTTTGTTCTTTGCTGTTCCCCACATGACTATGACAGGTAGAACAGAAAAGCCTCCAAACACCATGCATTGTTTCTTCACAACTGTTATGGTTTTTTGTTGAGTGAAACTTTGGATTCCACCCCCACATCAGTGTTCCAGCCAAAAGTAGCCATAGTGCACACAGCTCCTGGCGCAGTAGAAAAGGATGCTTGATTCTGCGTTCTTAAACTACATTAACCAACAATGTCCTGTCTATGGAACAGCATCCATTTGTATTAATGACTTATGTTCTAACACCTCAACCACAGTCTTAAACTCAACAGTGATCAGATGCGTTCCACAAACTCCACACTGGGACTCCTGCCCTACTTTACACATGAAAAAGTTATTACTCCAAGCATTATGCTGAGACTGAGATTTATTTATTCATACGGCAATGATATATCAGTGGCCTATTTTTACAAGTCTGCCTCCTGTGGATTCACAGCTGTGTACACAAGTATTAGTAGCAATATAAGCAGCAATACGATATTGGGACATTTTTAGTGCATAACCATGCTATGCCAAATATTATTCTTCTCTTTCTATACAGAGACATAGTTACCAGACATTAAGCATTATCAAATCCTCAATGCTAAATCCTGCTTCTTCATTCGGTTCTTTGACCCTCACTAAACAGCTTAAATTTCTCAGGTAAACAGCAATTGCAACACATCATTCCTTTTTTTTACCCTTTCACCTATCAGCTCAGAGGAAGTCTTTGTTTAAGAACATGTTGTCTCAAAACAAACCTGTTTATCTTCATTGCAGCAAAATTACCTGGTTATTGTGCTATTAATTTCAGACAGCCAGATGTTCATACTGACCCTTTTTTCTGCAAAATGCAAAGTGTTAGGCGCACATCTGGTATGATTACATTTTTGGTTTATGCAGCTTGAACCTGTGAATTAGTCTGTCAGAGAATATTTCATATGAAATTAATACAAATTGATACAAAAAGTTAGCAACCTGTTACACTCAGCTCTTTACAGAACATGATTAATCTCATTTGGCATCCCACTAACGATCTCTACTGTATCTACATTTAAGACTCTTTTAGCATTGTGTCAATATTTAAACAATGAAATGCTCCAGTTTGAAAGTTTTCAGCTTTAAACTTCCCACGCTACTCTGTAGTGGTTTACCTTCTGGATAATATCCTAGGCTTTTATTTAAACAGCCTAGACTGAGCAACTTGAAAGACAGGCAGGAAGGCAGGCTTTCACAGTGGGATACAGACAGGGAATTATTAAGATTTTTTTTAATCAAGAGGAACAGTGGGGCACTCTTCAGGATGCTCCTGAAACAACGTGTCAGTTCGCCAAGAAATCAGAGGTGGGGGACAGGGGGGGGGGGCGCCCAGCTTGCAGCCATAAATATACATACAAGTAATTATCACCAATTACCCTGATTACAAAGGCCTTTTCTTAAATGATGGAGCTGAACATCTCATCAGTCTTGTCTACAGTCATATTTAAAAACCACTTTAAATGATCAGCATTTGCAAAAATAAATAATCACCAACTGCAAAGGCTGTGCCATCTTTGTTTCATGATAAAGGAGACTCTAGCATACCGTGTCTGGAGTACGGACGAAAACCAGAGGCATCGTCATTTGCCAGAAAAAACCCCAGTGAACGTGACAGATGCCAGCAAGCACCATGTCTCTGAGCAGGATGATGCCAGGCCCTCCTAGGGGCTGTATAGATCGCTCCCCACCTCAGCTGGTCATTGCGCCCTGCTGGAGGAGATCAATGAGCAGTCATTAATAACTTCCAGGACGTCTTCTGCTTTGGATGGACATTAAGCAGCAGAGCTGTGTCAGTCTCCCTACTGGCGATAATTACATAACCATACAGCTTTTCCTATTACTTAAATACGTCTCGTATGTTGTCTTCATTTATGACTATAATGCCTGAAATTTCCTTCTGTTTGCCAGTCCGTCTGTATACCTTTGTGTCCGTCTTCCTGTTTGCGTCTGTCTATCTGCCTCTGTCTCTTTGTCTATCTGTCTCTCTTCCTACTTGTCTCTTTATCTGTCTGTCTGCCTCTTTGTCTGCCAATCTGTCTGTCTGCCTCTCTCCCTACCTGTCTCTTTATTCGTCTTTCTGCATACCGGTCTCTTTGTCTGTCTGCCTGTCTCTCTGCCTGCCTGTCTGTCAGTCTGTCTGCCTGTCTCTTTATCTATCTGCCTGCCTGCCCGTCTCTCTCCCTACCTGTCTCTTTATTCGTCTTTCTGCATACCTGTCTCTTTGTCTGTCTGCCTGTCTCTCTGCCTGCCTGTCTGTCAGTCTGTCTGCCTGTCTCTTTATCTATCTGTCTGCCTGCCCGTCTCTCTGCCTACCTGTCTCTTTATCTGTCTGTCTGCATGCCTGTCTCTTTGCCTGTCTCTCTGCCTGCCTGCCTGTCTGCCTGTCTGTCAGTCTGACTGCCAGTCTCTTTATCTATCTGCCTGCCTGTCTCTGTCTGCCTGCCCGTCTCTCTGCCTACCTGTCTCTTTATCTGTCTGTCTGCATGCTTGTCTCTTTGTCTCTTTGCCTGTCTCTCTGCCTGCCTGCCTGTCTGCCTACCTGTCTGCCTGTCTCTTTATCTATCTGCCTGCCTGTCTCTGTCTGCCTGCCAGTCTCTCTGTCTACCTGTCTCTTTATCTGTATGTCTGCCTACCTGTCTGTTTGTCTGTCTGCCTCTCTGTCTGCTGTCATCGCTGGCTTGTGTGTCTGCTCCATGTGTTCCCATATGTTTCCTCCCCCAATCTAAGGGTGGGTATCTCGAAACAGCCAAAAACCGAGGTGGTGGTGGTGGGTGGGAGGGCGTCTACATCCCGATCTTCTGGCCACTCGCCCAGGATTAACCATGATCCAAATTAGATATGGGTCAACTGGAAAGTGGATGAGGATTATATCGAAAGTGTGAGTCTGTAGAAAGCAAATCACCTACAGTATTGCATCTTCAGTATATCCAGAGATCCAGTCAGTATAAATGAATAGGACATAGATCTGACATTTTAACAGTGCGATTATCCGTGAGCCTGGTACTTCAACGGAGAAGATGACCAAAACATTTTTAACTCTTGCTTGATATACTATAAAAGTTCACCTCTTAAATAAATCAGGGTGCCATTGTCCTACTAAACAGCCTCAGAGAAGGATCTCCAGTCTGGCAGGAAATGACAAACCTCGGCTGGCGTCCAGAGACAAATTCAGCTCACCACGAAGACACGTTTCTGTAAATCAATCATATCAACTCCACAAGCTTAGGCTGCCACTTACCAAGTGTTGAACAAATGCTCCAGACGGGGTAAAAACGGCTGTTTAGGAGGCCAGTGAACGCAAAGCTGTGCTAAATCAATAAAGCATCCGTTATTATACGTTCTGTTAACACAAGTTACCCGCAGGTCCTCAAATTATGTGCTAACGATGCTAATATACTGATATAATAATTTTCTTTTTAAATCTTTTTTTTTGATGCAGACCCCGCACTGTTGCAAATTTTAGCATAATCTCAACACAAGTATATGAGCAGAGATACAGCCAGCAGCACATGGAAAATTAAACGGCTACTGAGTGTGTTATCTGTCCCTATGCATAACAACCTATGCAGAAATAGCCATTGCTGATTAATAATAATATTACTGTAGAGGGAACTGGGAGCCATCGCTAGTGGTGGAAAAGTATCCCAGGAACAAGTCGCGGTGCTGTTTACGACACGCCAGTCATTATACCCATCAGTCCTGCTGAGTCATATGCTGGCAAGTTAACGGGATAAAGAAGGCATGCGGGGAGCCTCACTTCTGACACAGGATTTACCGCAGTAACGGGGCAGAGCCTTTAGCTGGGGGTCCGTCTGCAGGTCAAGCAGGACAAACGGCTAAGGTGTTACTCTCCATTTAGCGAGCAGAAGTGAAGTGAATGTGTCAGTTTTTGCATATCCTATCATGTTCTCCTTTAAGACATATATAAGTGAGAGTGAAATTTGTGTCTGAGTGCAGGGTCAGCCGTCCATCCAGCACCCCTGGTGTATGTGGGGGTTAAGGGTCATGCTCAAGGGCGCAATGGTGATGTCACTTTTCTGCCAAGCACAGAATTTTAACAGGAGACCTTCTGATCACAGGCACGGAGGCCTAACCCACTGAGGGGCCCCCAAGAGTAATGTTCTACATCCTTCTCAGCCAAACCACGCCAGGGCCGTGCCGAGCGCCTCTCCCAGGCGTTTTTTCCCACTCCAGTCCCTCTATGATACAGTTAAATTAAAGGAATTAAAAACAGCAGTGAACCAAAACATTCAGCTAGAACTTTGGATTTACATAAGCTGCTTTTGCACTAAACTCCAACAAAAAAACAGCGCTGCTATCAGAATAATTGCAAAAATCATTTTCTAGGAACCTAATCGAATTCGACTGTCATTTGAAAACAAAGAAAGGCGCCGTACGTTCGCGTTCAGCGAGACAGGGCGATACTGCCAGTCTAAAAGGAAAAACTCATCAGCATTATTCAAAAAAAAAGTTACGGAAGAAAATGGGAGCAAATAAAAGCTTAAGTCATTAATGTTGCTTCCAAACAGATGCAGTGAATCAGTCATGAACTTGCTCCTATCTCCGCAGAACAGGCGTCTCCAAAAGTAGCGAAGACTTCTGTTTGAAATCCTTCTCGAAGACGTCCTCCCTGTAATCTGGGAAAAGATTACGCTTCCTTCTCCGCTAATAAACTCCCCAAACCTCGCCTTTCATCCATCCACTTTAAATGCAGGACATGTGAGTTATTGATTACTTTTACACATATTGCCTTTGACCTAATGTCAGCTAAGCATAATGATACCATGCAATACAGAAGCAAACCCACTGCTCCTTTTAAGTAAAGATAACTGCATTCTATATTTCACAGGTTATGAATACCCGTGCCATGATTGGCAGGACGGCCCATTTGGTGGTTCGGGCTGTAAACGTGAGGAACTATCCTTTTAGCTAGCAAAATATTGCCACTCAACAACCACAAGCACGATTCCAGTTGAAAGAGGCAAACGTTAACTATAAGAAATGGCTCCGCCTGTGTGTGACACTCACCATTAGCTTCCAGCATAATCTGTCTCCCAGAAAAAGACTCCAGAGTTTGCCACTATCTATGCTAGGCAGCCTCATGACATCAGCTTTAAGTTACGAGGTCTTCCGAAGACTTGCTAAAAAAAAAAAAAATTTAAGAAGAAGGATTATGCAAAAAAATGTGCTGACCTGCTCTGAATCCTCACTCACCTTGGGAAGGATGGACATCAGGAGATAACAAGATTTCCCCTCGATAGCTGGGACCGAGATAAGAAATCCACAATTTATAATCAAATATTGATTTGTGTTATCCTGAGTTTGAGTGTGTGGTTTGAAAATGTCATTGAAAAGCTGTCAGGACAAAATATATTTAGATCATGGTTTAGCTAGACCTGTGTAATAAAACTCACATTAAGTCCTATGCTGACGTTTTAAGGAGAACGTAGTAGGAATGCTTTCTAAAGGACTTTTCATTAAACAATCATGGTTTTTGTTTCCAGTTATGATCATTGGTAACTGGTGCCTCTACATTAAGCTACGCGTTGCCTGCTAAGAGCAAAAGCGGATAAGTAGCAGTAGCATGCTAACTGGTGATTAAGCTCTCACACTGCTTGCTAATGGGAGGAGCAAATTAGTACTATTAGCATGCTAACTGCTGAATAAGCTACACACTGTTTACTAAAGGGAGAAGCGAATCAGTAGCATTAGCATGCTAACTGCTGATTAAGATACACAATGCTTTCTATGGGAGGAAGCAAGTCAGTAGCATTAGCATGCTAACTGCTGATTAAGATACACAATGCTTTCTACGGGAGGAAGCAAGTCAGTAGCATTAGCATACTAACTGCTGATTAATGCTACACACTGCTTGCTAAAAAGAGAAGCAAATCAGTAGCATTAGTATGCTATCTGCTGATTAAGCTACACGTTGCTTTCTAAAGGGAGAAACAAATCAGTAGCATTAGCAAGGTAACTGCTGATTAAGCAGGAAATAAATGCAGCCATCGAACAGGTCAGGAGAGCAAAGCTGATCGAGGAGATGGAAGAGTTAGAGGGGGTTGTTCTGAGGGGCTAAAGTCATGCCCTAGCCTCTACCCAACACCTTGGCAGACTCTGCCTACATGGATCCTCTTATAAAGAGCACAGCTAGCTGAATGTTTCCTTGTTGACGTTCTCAGCCGACCACCAAGTTTTCAAGGTCTGCAAACCGACCATGAGAATTCAGCTGCTCCAACACCCAGCTGTTGAAATTTCACAGGGCCTGAAATCACATTTTTAATATAAGAGAAGATTAACTGTTGTGGCAGATCAATAATTGCAGCGTAAACCATGAAATACCCATCGATTTCTGTGGCATTATCTTAATGTCAAAGTACATTTGATTATGGTCTTCGTGGGAGTATTTCAATCGTTCTCAAATCCTTTATTGTTTAAGTTCCTCTTAAAAATGTTTAATTTTTATACATCAAATTAGTTTTTCCAATACTGTGCCAATATAACCATACCTCTTTTTTACATTTAGATACCTCTGTTTTACATGCTATGCAATATGATGTTTGCTGTATGTAATCCTCTTTAATCCAAACAGGCACATGGCATTTCTAAACTGCTCCATTCGGAATTATATCTGTTATTTACGTGCATTTGTGCAGTGCGGGAAAAAATGAATTTACTTAAAATGCCAGGGATATTAATGTCAGTGTCAAAGGATGGTGTGTGATAATCAGTGATAAAAGGACATGTTTGTCTTCATCTTAACTTCAGAAATAAAAAGCAATTAAATGCAAAAGATACAGAGAGATGGAAATGTGTAAAAGGACTGTAACACAAAGGTATTTATGTTTACCTTTCCCTAGTTGAGAAAATAATTATTCCTCTTAATCTTCTGCGATTTGCATTCAAGTTTAAACTTTCCAGAAACGTTCAGACCCTCTTGGTTCTCAAAAGACAAGGCTTTCTGAAAGGCATAAACAGCATAATGGCTGGTACATTGTGCTACGTTTGTAAGCCATCAATTACTCGCATTAGAAAGGAATGTAAATACACACAGTATCATTTCTGGGTGGAAAATTATTAGGACATTCCATATGCATTATTCATGGTTACATCCCACACAAAGTTTAACCCAAATGAAAAATTACAGCAACTCTTCAACTGACACTTTTGGTTTAACATGATTTGCATTGTGCGATTAATTCAAACAACAGTTTAATTGAGGGAAATCAATTAAAACTTGGCTGGAATGAAACCCACTGGGTTCCTTGGTTCCCCACGCCAGGAATGGCTGGCTTTAAAGTCTGCTTCATGGTCGAATTACCAACCATAAAAGATTTAAGGGCACTACTCGAAATATCTTTCAGATTGTTTAAATGATGCTGCCTTTTCGAAAGTGCCTATTTGCAGTATAATACTACGGTTTACTAGGACTGTTATAAATCTGCATTACCTAAATAGGTTTATTGGACAGGTATTTACAAATTAGAGACCGTATGATTACACAGATCTCTGTAAAATCACATCCCTGGTAATATTCGATCTTGATCAATTCCCTGCCATGTGAATTCTCTGCAATCTATTTCTCATTCATACTTGTGCATATTTTATGTGAAAGTCAGAGGTGCATTCGTCTTTTAACAAAATACAAAATACTGGGCTGCTTTCTTTTAAACATACTTACAGTAGCTGTTCTCTTGTCTTTACTCCGGGGGCATTTAATATTTTAATATAACTTACCACAGTATCACAAGGCTTTTCATGGCATTCATATGGTTATTTCATAATTAAACCCAATAATAAATCACATGAGAGTGCCCCTATAATCAATTAAATGATTGGGAATTGGAAGTACACCGTAGCTTTCTTGTGCAGCTTATCGGCTGAACGATGTCTGAGCTACAACATAACGGTTCAGATGGCTTTGTGGTCGCCTTGTAAACAGCACTTACTGACAGGAACACTCCTTCTGAGATTATAGTGTTAAATCACCGGGAGATTTCTGACAGTCATTACTGTGGACAAGGCTGTAATCAACCACTGAGACAGGCTCTAATTATTCACCCTCCTGCTCACGCCGATCGGGCACCCCGCCACGAACAGTGACACGGAGATGCTCTCCTCCGATACCGAGGGGTTACGGGCCTGGAGCCCCCACCCCTGCTTATTCTATATGCCAGATCCAGCCTGCTTCCCTGGGGTTAAGAAAGGAAGTGTTGTGCAGTAAGTGAAATATTCCTCAGCTGAAGTGGTTTTCTCTGCCGTTCTGTATTTATTAAGAGACAGCAGACATTACTGACTTCATGTTCATTTTAAGCACTGGGAGGACACAAATCACTACTGGTGTACGATGGGGGAGCTTACGTGCATCTAAGAGGGGAAATTTAATGTACACACTCCTCTGCTGTGATCGAGTAGTATACTTAGGAACTGTATGCCAAGCTTTTCAGCATTATGTAGTAAAAATGAGCCATAAATTATCTGTCAAGTCTTGTTGCATCATCTCGCTGCCTTCACAGAACAAGGCAATAAAAAATTAATAGTATATTACAGTTCGCTGATAGGCTGTGAGATCCTCTATCATGATGTAGCAGCATTTTGCATTTTTCTTGATAATTCCCATTGGGCACAGAATTAAGCAGAGTGCAAATCAGCTGGCGAGCTTTTATATTTCTGTCTGATCTTCACTATGAACGTCCCCTTTCAGAAATCGGCAAAACGGATAAAAGGATCGAAAGCTGGGAAGATTAACAAAGGTAGAAACTGGTTTAAAAAATAAATAAATAAATAAATGTCACCTAAAAATAGCAGGAGGGTGCGGTGGATTAGGGAGATACATCAAGTGATAAGAGTGAAGATTCGCCCGTGGTCGGCGGGGCTGTTATCTTCAGGAAAAACCCGCACGGCAATTTCACCTCTGTCGCCGGCACACGCCCATCCCCCCACCGAAGGTCACCGTCACCACCCAAGCACAGGATGAACGAGGACACCCGCCACCGGCCATGCTGGGGCGGGGGGGTTCTGCTCCCACCTTATCGGCCACCTCAGTCCGTTCAAACGGCATTCGACTTCACCGCAGCCTCATTAGACCTTTCCATGGTACAAAGAGCAGAGTGGGCAGGGCGACTGGGCAGCCCCGAAGCACGGCCAGATTCATTTATCGTTAGCCACGGCGAGGCTAACCACTTAACATCAGCACTCTTATGCTGCAATGCGATATCAGGGGTCTTGTCTTATATGGCAAAGAGTATAATTCTTATTCTATGGATAAAACACTTTACAAGACAGGCATCGGGCGGAATCATTACTACAGTGTGTGTTTGCTTAGTTTTTTATTTATTTATATTGTCAGCAGTGAGCAAATATATACTTTCCATCCATATGTCATTCCCAGGATTTCTGTAAATATCTTTCAAGCAGCAAAACTGAGCATTATTTTCATATCTTTGGTCAAGAATTGCTTTTTTTCAGCGATTCTTTCATTTCATGTCAAAGACTCTGAATTTTAAAAAATCATAAGTAATGAGGACTTCTTAGTGAGACACCATAGATGATACCTTAGTTATCCCAACAGCAGGCCCAAAGAACAAGATGTTAATGATATTACAGAAAATTGATCAACTCCCTTCTGACCAATCAGATTCGATTTTACTGGACAGTCCCGTCTTGTCCCGTCATTAACATCGGTGTAATATGAGATATGCGGCTTCATGTTTTTCACACTGAATCAGATTCCACGCAAGCCTTCAATGAGATCTTTTCATTACGGAGTTGGATGGGAAAATCTGATGTACCACCATGTGGAATTTAATTAAGCCATTATAATTTCCTGTTAAACACAAGGCGTATCACCGATATCTCTGAAAAGGAGTTAAATAATGTGATTGTCACAAAAGCAGAGGTGGAAGATCCAATCTCCCGGTGTTCACAGTGTGCGCAGTCAATTTCCAAGTGCTATATGTTTCTTTAAAAAAAAAAAGGAAAAAATTGAAAAAAGAAAAAAGAAAATAACATCCTGGATGACTGACACCCAGAGCCCCAGAAATCAAGGGAAGTGTAATGGAGCCTACCGGCTTATAATGAGAGTGCTGCAATGACGCCTCGTCCCTGCAGAGCTCTGCGGCCCCATGCTGGCGTCCGGGGCCAAAAAACAGCGGCGGCCTGATAAGGGTCTATTTGGGACAGGCACTCTGCAGGAACACTGCAAAAATAAGTGACTTAAATACGGACGTGGAGAAGGTCCATCTACGTCACATGCACCTCTTCCTCATCTCAGTCACCTTCCAAACGAAACGTGGCTGTTTAGCTGTGACACATTAACAGACGGGAATCAGATCGACGCTGTGTTACGTTATATTATTTATTAAATATCCTGCGGCTCAACGCATTACAGAGTGTCCCGTTTTCATCGCGTTACAGTGCATGATGGGAAACACAAAGTGCAAAACAAATCAGGGCACAGTTTGCGGTGAAGAGTTTGCAAAATTAGTCTGTTGTCTGGCGTCCTAATTATCACAGTAACTGTATATATTCTCAGAATTTATAAATAAAAAATCTATGTCAGTTTTTAGAGTGCCTGTTTAATCAAGCCATACAGTATATTCTGCATGATACCATGTGTTACATATACAACACACATGAACAAAAGTATTTTGGATAATTATATTCAAGCCTCACCTTTCGACACATAAATTATTGAGTGTATATGACGCTCAGAGCAGGCTGAATGGTGATACCTGGTGTGGAAAAAGCTACGAAACAGGTGAACTCGAGTTTTTTTAGATCAATTGACAGCAGTGCCAACACACTCCTGCACAAAGACCTCACCGGCTCTCATCTCTACACTGTAAACAGCCAGTGTGTCATACAAAGAGCGTTTTCACATGACATCCCCCCAGTTCAATCAACACCATTTATTACCCACCACCAAGTAAGGATACTTTACAGTGATTTACCACAAACTCAATGTCGCTCAACAGGAAATGCTGCACCAGCAGTAACTCCCATCCAGCTCACCTCCCACCAGTGCTCAAAGATGACGCATATTATTAATTTTCATGTCAAAAAACATATCGACGCAAGTACCCACCAGTTCCACAAAACAATATATCACCAACCAGGCAGCAAATAATAGATTAAATATGCAAATAAGATAATTGAATATAAAACATTTCTTGCTCAATATTTTACACACTGTACAATGTGTTCGTTTGTCAATAGTTTTTTAAAAACCAAAAAAATGTGTTTCGGATTTTAATGGACTGAAAATAAAATTTAAGAAAAGCCTGGAACAGATTTGTTTATGGGTAAGAAGCAGAGTGGGAAGGAGAGTGGGGAACTGGGTCTGGTCTTTCAGCATTTAATTAATCGATATCTACTTGCTTAAATGACAGGGCTGAGTTTGCCGTGCATCAAAATTTCAGCGTATGAAGGTATTATAAACTAATACAGTTTGTAAATGGTGATTCACTGAAGGCTGCGTGCGATCGCACTGCATGTGGCAAAACAAGAGCCTTGTTCAAAACATATAAAAATCAGTAGAGGCACTGGGATATTGTATGACAGATCAACAGCCTGAACTGAAACATACTTGTTTGGAAGTAATTATCCAGCAGATGGATACATGATCTTTGAAAGATGCCTCATCTGGAGAAGGTCGTCGTTCTTAATTAAATTACAGAAGACGACCTTCTCGGAATCAATAGTGACAGCCAAGCCTCTTTGGTTCATATTAACCAACCCAGTGTAATTACATCCCAGCTTTCACATACTTAATAATTGTATCTGTCCCTGTAACATTGTGCTTATGAAACACAAAATGCATTTTATTTTGCTTGTTACTCAAGTGCCGCTGGACATTTGTTAGTGTGTTTAGCTTTTAGGCATTAAACACAGCACAATACCTGCGCTCTTTATCTGCTAATTACTTTGGCAACTGCAGAAAAAATTTTGTGATGTGTTACTGATGTAAAGCGTGTCTTGTGAAAGGTTGAATTCCACAGTGGTCAGATTGGGCTGCCATGTTAGCTATTTCTGGAGCCTTTTAAAAATACTTTGAGGGAGAGAGGTAATTTAAAACTTTCAGAGCTTAGCAAGACAGCGCTAACTGCAGCTTTATGATAAAAAATATGGTCCAGGGTTGTGTTAAATTCTCATCAGCTTCTCCACTCACATGCCTGAGTGAATCTTGAGGCTTCTGAGGCAGGGATGCTGGCTGGCGCCAAAGAGCAAACAGCCACACAATGCTGCTCTCTGCGGCCTTTGGTGATGCCTCACCTACTTAAGTGAATCACTGATCCCCTTTCCATTTACTGCTTCACAAAATATTTGTAAAACAAAAGTTGTAATGTAGGGCCATTGTACAGGCAATCAAAGGGGACATCAGCTTTTTAGGAGAAAGGCATAGTCCACATGGGTCTTCATATTGGAAAGACATCCAGATCATCAATGGGGCAACAGCTTGCTGCATCTATGACCCCCCAATCAGTATTTGATGTATAGAAATAAAATATAGAAAAAGTAATTATAAAGTTGCGTCAATGGTAATTTGCATTCATGTTACATTTTGTCATGCCCAGCTCCGTCCGATCCTCCTGTGTGCCACGCCCACCTCGTTACCTGATGTTAATTCCCAATTGTGATCACCTGTTGCTTGTCCTGTTCTGCTTGTCTTGGGTATTTAGCCCGTGTCTCAGTCTGTATTCCCCAGATCAGTCATTGTAATGTTATGTTATGTTCGTTGCCGTGCCCCGATTAAACCCTCCTTGCCCGTCATCCTGCCTGCCTGCCTGCCTGCTTTTAGGGTTGCTGCTCGCCTGCTCGTCCCGCACAACGTTACACATTTTATTTAAAGGAATAAGAAGCTATATATATATATATATATATA
>JAODKE010000001.1:15525255-15536123 GCA_026779605.1 Mormyrus hasselquistii
ATATGTATCCATGTGAGCTAATATATTTCTAGGGTGGGGTCAATCCACATTTTTTCCATTCTGATCCAATTCCGATACACAATTGCCCATGCACATTCAGATTATGATACACATTTTTACTTTGATATTGTAATATAATTAATATATATGAATATTTATACTGTATAAATACTGTATATATTTATACTGAACTAAATGTATATATAGACACACCCACACAGCCGTGGAAAAAATGAAGCGACCACTCTATATTTTTAAACAAATCTGTATTTTTAGAAGGCTACACTGACCAGCAGGTTGCTTCCAGGTTCAAAATTTCTAAGACAGCAGTACACAAGAATAAGGTGAAGCAGGAGACACTGGGAATGACCAGAAACCAGCCAGGTAAAGGATGGAAGCAACATTCTAATACCAGAGAAGACCATTAACTTATTTGACAGTAAAGCGTAGGATGACATGAAGTGGCCTTCAAAAGGAATGGGACACATTAAGTGCAGCTGTGAAGTGCACTGCTAGGACAGTTTGTATCAGGCTCCTAAAAGCAGGACTGAAGTCCCATAAAGCGAGGAAGAAGCCCTTCATTAATGTGAAGCAGGTAAGAGCCAGACTGCAGTTTGCAGTAAAATATACATTATTCACAGATGACACTCATAAATTGAAATGAGTGACGCAAAAATTGTCAACTCTGTTCTAAATTTTTCCCACAGGGGGTCTAGTGGTTACATCACCAACTATGGTGTTTAGATTTTTTTTTGATTGCTTTGAAATAGGCAGTAATAATTGACTCATATAGCACATGTACACAAGTTTAAGCGTGTAGTTGAGGGGCAGCCAATCTTATCCGCAAAAGGCTGGTGTGTATGCAGGCTGTTGGGATAACCTTTAGGTCAGCTGTTCAAACCCAGTGTGAGGACTCTTCAGCCAATCAGTCCTCTAATTAGTGACCTAATTAGCAAAAACCTGCATACACAGAGGCCCTTTGCGGATAAGATTGGCCACCCCTGTTAGGTGACGGGTGTTTTTAAAAGCATCCTGTAGCCTTTAACGGGATCAGAACTGAACAGCTACATGCACAGTCGCCTGCGAATGACGCCACTGCCGCTCTCTGTTACTTTATGTAGCTGAAAATTCATTAAGGGCCGGCCTGTAAGTCCACTTTTCCACACAGCAGGGCCTCCCTGGTATATGTGGCAAGCAGACAAAAAACATTCTGAATCTGTCTGGTGAGAAACAACCAGAAGATTAATGAAGGAGCAGAGATGTGCAGCGGGTTTGTTGGCGGCTCCAGGCTCCAGGAGTCAGTGTCTTTGGGGTTACGAGGTATAAACTCCAGCCGGAGATTCAGCTCACCTTCTCACACTGATCCTCACTAAGCTCTGAGCTGAGGAACCGGGCCGAGGTCCACCACAGTCCACAGACGGGTCTGAGCAAGACAGCTGGACAGGACAAATGTAAAATGTCAGGCTGCACCTGAAAATAAAGAAAAAGATCTCACTTATGCTCAATGAAACTGGCACCTTTTCTTCAGCTATGCCTTTATACGTAATAATAATCATATATAATTTAAATACTGAATTATATTTTTGCAGGAATCCACATTAAAAGAGAGAAAATGTTGCCATTTAAAATGATTATGTATTGTGTGTATAATTTGACTTTTACTTATGTCACAGCCCCGAACTCTCCCATCATATTTGCAGTCACACGTTGTAATGTATTTTGACAAGTAAATTGCCTGCCTTTCTCCCTGATAGCTGCCCACATAAATAATAAATGCTTACTAATAGCTTCCAAAATAATTCAAAGCAAAGGTAGAAAAATTTGACATACTTATTACCGGCTGGGACTATGTGCTCTAAATTCAACATTATGCAAGGATTTTATTTATTTATTAAACTGTCTTTTCTTTTGATTGTGAGAGATTAGTATACTGGCTGACATGGTAATTAATTGCCTGGACACTCTTAAAATGCTGATGCAACTTGCCATTGTAATTACCATGTATTAATTTGGTAGATATTTTGTTGTCCGTGTGACTCCATGCAGCAGCAAAGTGATTTAAGAGAGTGATGCAAAGATAAATAAACTGTCTGGGGAAAAAAGCAAGACTGACATTTTTATTCTGACATCTTGTATAGACTCTGAGAACGAGTTCTTCAGCAGGAGGTCAGTCGAATATCATTCTCTTGGATGCCTACAGTCTGTGAATATGTACCCACAATGCACTAGGCCAGCGCAACCCTTCAGACCAACTGACACACTCCAATTCCTTGTTTTTGTTAGGGAAATTGTTACTTTACCCTATAACTCAGAGTAAATCAGAATCAGAATATTCATTTTCAGATTTATTCCAGATCAAACTATTTTTTCATGCAGTACATTTAAGGCCCAGGGCGGCATGGCGGCACAGCGCTTAGTATCATGGCCTCATACCTCTGGGGCCGGCAATCGACTCCACTATGGCTCCTTGTGTGGCGTTTGCTAGTTTCACCCCCGTGTCCACAGCTTCTGGGATGGACTCCAGACCCCCACAACCCTGCATAGGACAATGGGAATAGAAAATGTATGGACATAGAAGCTTAGGTTATAGGCAGAGTTTTATGTTTGAACTTGATGGGACAAAAAAAAAAAACATAAAATCTGGCTCACCCTGTATGTTAATGCATGTGTTTGATGCCCCGTGACCTATTTTGTCTACAGCGAACCAACAAACCGCACAAGCATGTGTCCCCTCCCCCCCGCCAAACTTCACCCGTGGTTTAGATCTACACAACTCTGCTCAGAAGTACAGTAAAGGACCGAATAGGGGCTTGTGACAGGGAGAGATAGTAATTTTAGCACTTTATAGTAACGGCAGGTAAGCAGCCATGGTGCAGGGAATGCTCAGGTATTAAAGTGATCAGCTGTCTGTGGAGTTGGTCTGCAGCACCGGACAGCTTCACCTCGGCACACAAAATAAACTATTTCCTTTCAGCCGTCGGGCATGTTACTCTCTGTTTTTTTGCATATGGTACAGATTTATTACTTGGGCTCAGAAAAAATATTAAATAATCAGCGATTTAAAAGGTTTAAAGAAACGTTAGCGGCCGGGAGACTGAATCTATGGCTGTAAAAATGCAGCCGGTTCACGGAGCCGCCATGGTCTGTGTTAATTGATTTTCCCCTGTCGGCCGGAGGCCCTGATTGGAATGAGAATGTGCTTCCCGAGAGCGATCTGCCTGTGTCACCCACCGTCCCCGGACACACCTGTGCGGTACTGATAAAGGCGACGGCCGGACAGGGCATGCTCCAAAACGGGGCCCCCGGGGGCCTCCCCGTTTTAACATCACCATCCCCCCGGGGTGGGTGGGGGGGGGGGGTTTCTCAGCTACGCTGCTTGTCCTTCAGGTTTCACCTTCAGAGGAAGTGGGGGCCACATTTCCTGAGCGAGGCAGAAATGTAGAAGGTGCTAAATGGATGAGGAACAGACAGGCGAGCACCTAGAGGCCAAAGGAGATTCTATTATAGTCTCGTAATGATTCTTATGTAGTCTGAACAGCATTAAATAATTTTCTATGTACGTTGACAGAAACAGAATATATGGATGGATGGAAGCATACGTCAGTTTTCCATTTTCTTTATCCCGTGCATGGTTATCATTATTATTATTATTATTAGTAGTAGTAGTAGTAGTAGTAGTATGTTTTAATTACATAAAATGCCTATAATCCTATATTAGATGACAGAAGCATATACACTGTTGTTTTTGTTGTGTGATTTAATAAAATAATTATGTTGACATGCTAGTTGATAAGAACTGAATAAGATTATTATGCAATGCATTTGCAATCAAATAAAATATACTATATTTCTTAGGTAGATGTTATATCAGTACTGAAAGTTAAGGAACCTTTTAATTGTCTCATTAGCTCGTTAAAAGATGACAGTAATTTCACTTGTTACAGAGGGGGCGTATTTTAAGCCATAATATCAGCACATAACCCTTGAACAATGTGGCTAATTGTACACTTGGATGGTGTATTTTTCTCATATGACGTCCATATGTTGTATGGTTTGATGTGCTCCATGACAGGAGCCTGAAGATGAATTTAAGGGGTATCTGAACAAGCGAAGCACCGATTTGTACCCCCTGATTGAATGCATGCAGAATAAATTTGGAGGGAAACTGGTGGAGGTCGTAATGAAGCATTTCCCTGATGCGGACTGACGCCCCAGCTGAGGTGCCAGGCGGCGCTTCGCCACCAAAACACAACATGCCTCACTTTAAATCTGTAGCGGTACCAGGTTCAAGGCCTCATGTTTATCAACCCATCAGCCCGTATGAGGTTTGTAAGAATGTGCAAGGGCCGCATACATTACAATCCATCAAACATGTGGGCCCGCCAGTTTGGAAACTTTAGAAAGTTCTGGAACATGCTCATGCACAGGTACCAAAGTACCGACAAGCGAACTGAGACTTCGGTGCCGTTACAAAATGTCTTTTCAGCAAAGAGTGAAATTCATGTGACACACATGAAAGGCAGGCAGGCTGGGGAAGGTCGTGAGGTGGGATAGCACCGGGCAACATGAAACGGCTAACGGGCATGGGGCTGGCCGGCCGACACAGAGCGGAGATGTCAGGGGTCACCCGCCAGCCATTATCAGCTTCGTAATCTGCTGCTTTGGAGGCGTCTCACAACAAGTTTAAAGGAAACATATAAATGACAGTTTCCCCTTGAACGACTGCACCTACGTCACGTCTGGAGCCCGCCTGCGCCCTTCAAAGGAACCCTTTCAAGTGCGTGCTAACATCCGTCTCCCGCTTTCAAACGGGGTCCTAATCTCGCATATTTTATGCAAAATTAACCTTTTAAGTTAATCTGCAAGCCACGTGAATTTGAGTTCCTTTGAATTAGACTGTTTGCGAGCTTGATTTCCTTTGTCTCTGTCTTGTCCCCCCCCACCCCCCCACGCTCCATGTTGAGTTTCCCGCCAAGCTGACACTGTACTCAGATAAGCTAAGACTGAATGAGCTGAAAAAAATTATAAGACCCCCCCCAACTCCCCTTCCAATATTACAGTCTCATGGTACATTTAATTCTCTGGGACGGATCCAAGGTAAAATAATTAGACCGATGCTTTCAAGCCCCTTGTGATTGGTTCATTATTCCTCCAATAGCAGACATACGTGTCACCTGCAAAATAGTCAAGGACAAGAATAAGTTCTGCTGTTCAAAAGGAGAAAAACCAATATGGAAATGATGTTAAAGCAATATTATTAATAATTTATTTTATATTAGTACGGAGAAGCCCTTATAGAAAAGAGATGGAGATTAACCCATTTTTAGTTTTAAGGTACCCTGTCTCTATTAACGATCTATTAATTAGTATATTTAATTCATCACAGAAATGATAAGTCGATATAAAGGTTTGCCTTATGTGTGATACTGGATGTGTCCGTTTGTGCCCTTATCTGAGCTCCAGCTGTAAACGGCACGTATTCATTTTAAAAAGAGAGATGCAGCCATACATGCAAACTGTAAACATGCTGAAATGGTGATTAGTCATGAAGGCAAAGGGCCACTGACCTTGTACATGTTGCCCAGCAGACATTTGCTGTATCGCGGCATAATTTAAGGCCCCTAAGATGCACTGTTTCACAAATACCACCGCTTAGCACCACTAACTAACACGCCAGGATTAGCTGTACAAGGGGAAGCTCCAGCCTTCTGGCACTTTCCTTTAGGCTGAAGTCAAATCCTGATTATTATGCATTACCCAGATTTGATCCGGTCTCCGGCATTCTGGTTGTTTAGTGCATAAGAATGAAGTCATAATACTCCGCAAAGACAACAAGGGTGAGAGTATGCAATGAGAGGGTTATGTATTGTTACCCTTTTTGGTTCTGGATCCCGTTGGTTGAGTGGACAGTAATACTGTCCCCCCATCTCGTGGTTGGCCAACTAAGTGGTTGTAGGAATTGATGTTACTGACTTTTCGACATGCCAGCTCCACTGGTCTGAAAGGAGCCACACCAACAATTTATGAATTAATTATCATGATGCATCAATTTCCTGCTTTGTCTTACAGTAGGGTGCCGAACATGCACTAACTCAAAGAAGAAACTGGTTTTTAAATATATGCACAAGAATTATTTAAAAAGAAATAATAAAATCCTGCATATAAAATGCTAAATTCCCAGCTGTTTTCCTCTGTTGTTCCCCAAACCTGATTAGGAGGTTCACAGATAGCTGGGCTCTTCATGCTCCTAAGTGGTGCAGAAGCTCCAATACAGGTGGCTGACAGTCTGTAGATTCCTAATCAATCCTTAGGGGGCGCCAATACACCCCTAAAATTTACCAAATATTCAGTGATTGGTAAAACAGCCGGGTGTGATGGGGGGGGGGGGGGGGTGGTTCATAGTTAAAAAAAATTCAGATGCAAACGGAATTCTAATATATTTGGGTTCAGATAAAATTTTAAATATTAGACAAACTGGAAATGAACCAACCCCTCCATAAAACCCCCAGCACTCTGTAGCCCGGTGGAATACTGGCCAGGAATCGGTACCGGTCTGCAAGCCAGGAGTTGGGTACCCCTACTTTCAAGGTACTCGTCTTCCTAACCATTGAGAATATATGATCAAGTGCCCAAATAGATGCCCCCCCAGTGGATAAAATCTGTCGCAGTGCTGTATAGGGTGTGTGTACAAATGCACAGAGGGAGCATAAGTTAGAATCCATCAAATTACCACCATTCTGCAGGCTGCATGCAATAGGTGCCATTTTTATTTTTTCCCCCTGCCCTTCAAGCGGGGCTTGCCGCTGCCTGACGGATCCAGCTGCATCACACCTCTGCAGAATTCCCAGGGGCACCAGAAGGGCATGTGTTCAAACCAACGGCGTCTGCTCTGAAAGACTCAGTCCACATCTGTGCTTTCACCGTCTAAGCACTTCGAAATTTAATTTCTTTGCTGCAAAATATTAATATTTTAAGGCAGCTGCACATTCCCCCCACGTAAGCAGCATATTGCAGCTAAAAAAAGTTTAAAAAAGCAGAGTGCAAGTTTAAAGAAAGAGAAAATAAGATGCTGGCCAAAGACAGACAGCAAAATGTGCTGTCTGTAGGAATCTGAGTATGGCCAATTAAGTGGAGATCAATCAACCTTTATCTCAGACGCGATTCTGCCAAGCTTTGTGCTTGAGTGTTGTGGTTGTGTGTGTGTGCGTGTGTGTGTGTGCGTGTGTGTGTGTGTGTGCGCGTGTGTGTGTGCGTGTGTGTGTGGATTATGGTTATCCAAATGTTCTCCACAATGTAGTAAAAACTTGTTATTTTGAAATTGTAGGGACCTGGAAAATGGTCCCCACAAAGATCTAGGAATGCAGTACCAATACTCTCGTATTTTCTTTGGTGTGAGGGAGACAGATAGACATGGAGAATTTGTAAATGTTGTCACCATTGATTAAAGTGACACTAGTGTTCCTTTCAAAATTAAAAGCTGATTACAAAAAGTGCATCCAATCAGAAAGCGAGTGAGATGTCACTCAGCGCCCTGAGCAATTCCAGGCTGGAAAAAAGACATTTCCAGAAACACAGTGCGGCTGGTTACCATCAGGCTACAAGCAGCAGCGCTGCTCTCCTTATTATGCAGCCGGCCGGGAACCTGCCATGCAGGGTCCCCCATTCTGTGTTTAAACTGCACTTTCAGGAAACTTCAACCAGTGGGAAATGTACTGCTAGTAAGGAGCCAATGACAGCATTAAACACCATTTGAAGGTGCTACAAATGCATGTGTGATTCTGAATTGTCACTGAGATCCGTCAATGTCACTGCAGAGAAACATTCATTATCTGCACAATGTTGCATAGTCCAGGTACGAAGCCACCTAGAGGGAATTCATTGTATTGCAAGTGATGTGCTCTGCTCTACAAAATGTAACACATCTCAGGAATTTTGCAAATAATTCTCCTTGATGAGTAAGTTGTTCAATTTGTCAAAGAGGCTTTGTCAAAGAGTGCTGACTGATAAGAACAATGTGCATAAAAGCTCAATCTCACTACGTTTAGCAACAAAACTCAGGGCTCCTACAACACAAACAAAAAAACACACTGCCTAACATACGAACATACATGACAGAAATGAGTCTCTGGGATTCATTTGAAGCCAAATGCTGTGTTCAGGCCAGCCCATAACCCAGGATAGGGTGCAGTCAATAACCAACCCATAACGCAGGATGGGGTGCCCGCCCATAACTAACCCATAACGCAGGATGGGGTGCCCGCCTATAACCAACCCTTAACCAAGGATGGGTTTCCAGCCCATAACCAACCCTAACCAAGGATGGGTCACATGCACCATTCACACACACGGCCACATCAACAGACAATTTGGTAACTCAAATTCACCGTAGAATGTTTGTGATCAGTGGGGGGAAACAGGAGAAACCAGAGCAAAGTCCACAACAACACGGGGAGAACATGCAAACTCCACAACATCACTAAGAAAACATGCAAACTCCACAACATCACTAAGAAAACATGCAAACTCCACAACATCACTAAGAAAACATGTAAACTCCACAACATCATGGGGAGAACATGCAAACTCCACAACAACATGAGGAGAACATACAAACTCCACAACAACATGAGGAGAACATACAAACTCCACAACAACATGGGGAGAACATGTAAAATCCACAACATCACTGAGAGAACATGCAAACTCTACAACATCACGGGGCTCCACAACAACACGGAGAGAACATGTAAACTCCACAACATCATGGGGAGAACATGCAAACTCCAGAACAACATGGGGAGAACATGCAAACTCCACAACATCACAAGGAGAACATGGAAATTCCACAACAATACTGGAAGAACATGTAAACTCCACACCCTCACGGGGCTCCACAACAACACGGAGAGAACATGTAAACTCCACAAAATCACCAGGAGAACATGTAAACTCCACAACATCACTAGGAGAACATGCAAACTCCACAACATCACTAGGAGAACATGCAAACTCCACAACATCATGAGGCTCCATCACGACCTACTGTGGTTGCTTATATGCTTCTACTTTTTAAATGTTCATCAGTAAGTTGAGTAATAAGCAGAGTATACAGTAGTAGTTGTAGCAGGTACAACCCACTGTCTCCATTACCAGCTGACCCCACCAATGGCCAGATATTCCCGCGTGATCAGACCAAAGATTTGGCAAGAACCGCTGACACCCCAAGGGCTGCTAGTTAATGAGCCTCAGCTTAATCCAGCCTTACATGCAGCTTAGGTAACATAATCTTATCCCACATCTTATCAGCTACCTTAAAAGAGAAGGAACTCATTACTGAACATCACAAGGGAGGTGTATAGGAGCCGTCTTGACAAATTATACCTACAGAATTTTTCCCTTTATGGTGGTTATGCTGATTATGGATGGTTTTAATCTAAAGAGACTTACATACCTATCAATTTGACCTTTTAACACAGCAGGATAATTAGTGAATCAATTCCGGTAATACATTCAGCTATCCTGTGTAGGATATATATAAATGTACATACTGTTATTAAATTTGGCTACAATAGTTTATAATAGCTTATTTCTTTATTAATATAGTCATAGAATGCATTTGTAGTCAGATGGGCACAAATACATGTATTTTGTTCCAAATTACAAATATCTGAATTTACTCAAATGTAACAAAAGAAAACAAAATGGTGTGAGAAAATGTATTTATTTAAAATACAAGTAATGTATAACTTAATAATACAAAAATACTTGTAAAATAGTAACAGTACATGATGAATATGTGTATAGTTTCGCCCTGGTAATGTGTAATACTTACAAAACATACAGCATGCCGTAACTTCAAACAGAATAATAATTTAATTATTATGAAATGATGTCTCTGCTGCCCAAGAGATGTGTTATTGTGTTAATTGTGAATTGAAAAATAACTTTTGTAACATTAGTAACGTAATTAACAGGCTGAGATTAGGGGGGTGTCGCGGTTCAGGGTCTCGGAATCGTGATACGAGATTGTGTACGTCTGTATGGTGGTTTCACTCTCGGGTTTCAGACCAGTGACACCCTTGTTCTTTACTCAGTGTTTCCCACAGAATCAGTGCTGGTGGCTGACAGAGGTGCCGCTGTGTGCATGTGCAAGCAGGCACACCAACACTTACATCAATTATCATGACATGCAATTTTCCAGCTTTGTCTTACAATCGAGTGCCGAACATGCGGAAGCTCAAAGGAGAAATTGTTTTTGTTAGATAGACTCTCAAAAAATAAAATATAACAAACAGAACCATGCATATAACATGCAACGTCGGTTCTCCCGCAGGCTCAGTGGCTATAAAAACGTAAGATCAGATAATAGAAATTAATTTTGTCATTAGGAACAAAAGTAGCCTGATCTATTGCAAAGAAAGGCTTCTACTGTATACATGAATAACCAAATGATGCCACTGCCTGAGCATGTCTGTTGGCATGAACTAGCAGGCTACCAAGTTGACGGGTTCTAAAGCATAACACTGCTGTTTGCTAATTGTGCTGTTTCTCTGTCCTACAATGACATTCAGTGAGTACTGTAATATTTTATAGTATATCTTACTACATACACCTTACTGTAAAGCAATTTGCAGTGAGCACCAAAGCAGCTCCTTTTCTTGGATTCCAGGTCAGTGGAAAATGAATTTCACAACAAGCGAACTGGGCCCAATAGGGTGAGTCACATGATTTATTTGCATGTAGATAAAAATGGTGGAAGTCTGGTGATGAAAGTCCTTAAAATGATGACAGAAGATGATAGATAGATAGATAGATAGATAGATAGATAGATAGATAGATAGATAGATAGATAGATAGATAGATAGATA
>JAODKE010000001.1:15549769-15562673 GCA_026779605.1 Mormyrus hasselquistii
GGGGGTGCGTGCGGATCCCGCGGGGGCGTCTAAGCGGGCGCGGGGGGGGGGGGGGGGGGGGGGGGGGGGGGGGGGGGGGTGGGGATTGTGGCTTACTAAAGCATTGTACTTAGCTTTTATTAAATTGTTTAGATTTTCTTATAGAATGTCTGTCTGTCCAACACAGAGCACACAATTATGTGCAACTGGTAATTCACCAATTGGGTATACTGGGATTGCATCATATGTGTAAAATTGTTTTTAAAAATCCTGCAGGGATCTGGTATGTGTTCGACAGTGATTTAGATTAAGTATGAGTAAGAAAAGGCGCAGTTTGAATAGAGAGAGATGGCAGTGGTGGGGCGGCAGAGGCCTGGGCTGGCCGTCGATACAGAGAAGCTGGGAAGGGCATCGGCTCTGGGAGGGCAATGAATAAGTGATGCCGCTGATGAAACGAGAATGATCCACTCATTAGGCGCGATAGATCTGTCATGGCAGACATAAATTCACAGATCAGAGTAAAGGGACAGTAAATTAAACTCCTTCCAATAACATATCCACACCCAGGCAGCATCGGAGGCACACGCCAATCACACAAATGTTAGTCACACACATGCCAGTGACACACATGCTAATCACAAACATGCCAGTGACACACATGCTAATCACACACACACCAGTCACACACATGCCAGTCACACACATGCTCGTCACACACATGCCAGTCACACATACGCAGCCACACACACGCTAGTCAGACACATGCCAATCACACACACGCCAATCACACACATGCTCGTCACACACATGCCAGTCACACATACGCAGCCACACACACGCTAGTCAGACACATGCCAATCACACACATCCCAGTCACACACATGCCAGTCACACCCATGCTAGTCAGACACATGCCAATCACACACACGCCAATCACACACATGCCAGTCACACACATGCCAGTCACACCCATGCTAGTCAGACACATGCCAGTCACACATACGCAGCCACACACATGCCAGTCACATACACATCAGTCACACACACACCAATCACATAAATGTTAGTCACATACATGCCAGTCACACACACACCAATCACAGAAATATTAGTTTCACACATGCTAGTCATACACATGCTGATCACACGCTTGTCTCACACACACCAGTCATACACATGCTAGTCGCACACACCAGTCACAAACATGCTAGTCAGACACACCAGTCACACACATGCAAGTCATACACATGCTAATCACACACTTGTCTCACACACACCAGTCACACACATGCTAGTCGCACACTCCAGTCACGTACAAACTAGTCACACACACACCAGTCACAAACATGCTAGTTACACGCGCCAGTCACACACACACCAATCACACATGCACTAGTCACATACATGCCAGTTACACACCATGAGTACTTCAGCACAAAAGGTGTCTGCCATTTTCCAGGAAAATTGGGTCAAACTGACTGATTTTTGCAGATGACAAAGTAAAATGTATCATGGGCCAGAGCTGAAAAATCAAGGTACCCATTAACTCTCCATCATTTTTAGGAAGTTACAGTACGGATGCAAGAAACTTCATCTGTCACACTTTTTTTCCCATTAAACATTTTCCCCTTGTGAATGTAAATATAATGTCAGTCAGGACAGCAACCCCCCTCCTGAATGGATGGTTCATTAATACGTCAGAAATGATAATAAGTCACTCTTATGTTGAACTGCAGCTCAGTGTCATATGGGTGTCCTGTAACTGAAAAAGGAAATGCTTCTGTTTACTTCACAATAATGTACAGTATAATGACCTTTATAGATGTGACACGAGTCCATCACAAAAAAATATTATACATACAGCCAGTGTATGCAACTATTTTTTTGTTTCAGTCATTTCTCAATTTATGGATATGCATTTGTGAGAAATATCTTTCTTTTTTGCAAACTGCAGCCAGTTCTTCTCTCTTTCTGGTTGATGAAGGGCTTCCTCCTTGCTTGTAGGGGCCTGATATGAACTGTCCTAGCAGTGCATTTCACACCTGCCTCAGTGTTTTCCATTCCTTTTGAAGGTCACGTGATGTCATCCTATGATTCATGACAATTCAGTTGGATAAGTTAATGGTCATCTCTGGCATTAGAATGTCGCTTCCGCCCTTTACCTGGTTGATTTCTGGTCATTCCCAGTGTCTCCTGCTTCAGAATGTTTATATGTACTGCTGTCTTAGAAATTTTGAACTTGGAAGCAACCTGCCGCCCAGTGTAGCCTCTGCCAGCAGAACCAGGATTAAGCCAGGATTTAAAAATACAGATTTGTTTAAAAATATAGTGTGGGCTCTAAATTTTTTCCATGGCTGAATATATTTATTAAGTCTGTCTTAACTATAGCCAGTTAACAAGTTATCTTAGTTGGCCTGAAGCCAATAATATTCTCTTAATACTGCTACTTCTGTAGGTGACATCACTGACTCACAAGGCCAAGTTGGTGGTAAATGATCAATGTCACCAGCAGCCCAGGTCAAACTTGCATAATTAATAAGTGACTATTAGTAGGAGTTATATTTTATTTGATATAAATTCAGTGGTCACTCTACAGTAATAGGTATAGGCTTCTTAGCTAGCAGCCCGCTTCTTTATGCAGAGAATCTTGCAGCTGCAGCTGAATACGTACAGAATCACAGGGACAGGGTCAAGGGCTCTAGTGGATGTGCAGCTGACCGTTAGAACGGTGAAGATCTGAGCGATTCTGAATGCGGCGTGATTGTTGTTGCCAGACGTGGTGGTTCCAGAATCTCAGAAACAGCTGCCCTCCTGGGATTTTCACACTGCAGTGTCTAGAGTTTGCAGAGAATGGTGCAATAATAATAAAAAAAAAACATCCAGACTGTGGCATTTCTGCAGCGGAAATCACCCTGTCAATGAGAGAGGTCAGAGGAGAATGGCCACACTTGTTAAAGCTAACAGGAAGGACACGAGCGCAAAAATAACAGCCTAGTACTACTGGGGTGTGCAGAAAGGCATCTCTGAATGCACAGCTCATCTAAACTTGTCACTGTTGTGAAGGCTAAGGGGGATTCTAACCAGTACTAGCTAGGTGTACCTAATAAAGTGGATTCTACTTAGTACTAACTATATCTCCCTAATAAAATGGCCACTTCAGTTTATTCACTTAACATAAAAACAGATCAAGCCAGATCAAAGATCTATTCTTATGACAATAAGAGATATAAAACCATCCATCAATCCTTCTACCTTGCAGATGTGGCTTCTATATACATTCATCTCCTACTACTCCAAAATAAATCACTTTCACTTTCTGTACAAGAGAATACGGTTTTTCCTGCACAGTTTAAGTTCACTAGTTAGCATTCCAGACAAATGGCTGCCTCAATTCAAAAGCAAAGGAGAAAGTATGACATGCCCAGAAAGAGCACTTTGGGGAGGCAGAGAAGGCCGTTCCCCGCAGATCGCTGATCCGACCGTAAGGTATCTCTGTCCCTAGTCTGAGATGGCATTCTTGATCTCTCCCCAGTCAATCAGGCCAGGCTGAACGTCATCATCCACATGATCAGTTACCTTAAAGTTTTTAAACACTTTGAGATTATTTTTCAAAATGATTATTGTGTTTTTAACAGAAACAGAAGTCTACAACCAAATGTATAACATAAATATAGAATGTCGAGTATGTGGAGTGAAATATGCAGAAATATGTTGTATCTCCACCGCAACCCCCCCCCCCCCCTTATTGAAACTTAGGATAACCCCTTTAAGGACACAGGCCACTGCCTCTTTAAGGCCAACCCCTTTAAGGACTCCAACCACTGCCCCTTTAAGGACTCCAACCACTGCCCCTTTAAGGACGGATGCAGGCCACTGCCCCTTTAAAAATGCAGGTCAGTGCCCCTTTAAGTTGCTGGGTTGGCTCTCAGGAGGGGTCCTGCTTTGGCACTGTCAGTTGGGGCATTTGACCTGAAGAGCTCCAATAAAAATAGATGTCAACCCTTATCTCACACTGATGGGTTTTGTGGTTTTCTATGATTTTTTGTTATTAGTATCAGTATTATATATATATATGTGTGTGTGTGTGTGTGTGTGTGTGTGGATTATATTTATATTATATTGTGGGGAACAAATACCCCCCACAATGTAATAAAAACTTGTTACTTTGACATTGTGGGGTGACCATTTTCCAGGTCCCCACAAACATCTGTGAATGCAATCAAAAAACTAAAAAAATCTCATATTTTGTTTGGTTACTGATAGTTAAGGTTAGGGATGGGTAGAGGTTAAGGTCATCATGTTTGGATTAGAGTTTTTCCCATAGAAATGAATGGAGAGTCCCCACAAAGATATAATTACAAACCTGTATGTTTGTGTGTGTGTGTGATTCCCTGGGATCCAGCGAGATGGTCCCTCCCCGGTTTCCCTACCCTGGAATTCTGTGTAACAGAGAAGTATTCCAATGTTCCAATAAGGCGGCTGACCAGCTAATCCTTTTTAGCACCATTTAATGTCATTAGATCATATATTAAAACGTGGTTTAAGTGCATAATGGTAATATTCTTATGTGACACTTATGTGTGCAGAAAATCTCACACAGTCACACACACAGATTAAGATGGAAAACAATGAACCTTTTTATTTAAAAAAAAAACCATTTTGGTTAATAAGGAAATTGACATTACGTTAAAACAGCAGACTAAATAAATATATCATCAGCTCCAAGTAATAGGATTTTTAATAACACTAATAATTGCATGCAATATTCAGGACCGTGGACAGTTCCAGACAGACAGCTCAATTAGCCTCTTAATTCTGTAAAATGCACATTCAGGCTGAGTAAAAGACAGACAGCCTTTAATCTTCTGGGTCTTTGCGAACTGGGTAAATATATTCTCAATAAAATAAATAAATAACAGCAGCCAGTTAGACATTTAAAGCAAGTTAGAGGCTTCCGATTGAACCGCTGGTTCAGGCAGCAGTTTAGTGTAAAAACATGCATCAAAATCAAAAGAATCCACTACTGGAAAGGATAACAAAGACGTAAACAAATACAGTGGCACCAACAATAAACGGGGTTAATAAATGCTTACTAATGCATTAAAGAAGAATTAAGAAATAAATATATATATATATATCAGCATTGAAAATTAGGAAATAGGGTAAAGTTAAACAAGCGACAGTGTTTTCTTCTATTTTATCCTTGAGACATTTTCAATAGCAAATCAGGGAAAACTTAAGGGTAGAAATAATGAAATGCTGTCTGGCATTTTACTGTGTCTGTACATCATCATGCATGTGGAGTGGAAGCAAAGAGGTCCAGCGACTATGTGGAACACATGCGGAGGCAGATGCACTGCCAAAAGTCACAATTAGGAGGCGCTAGAGCGGGGGTATCGTTCCCTCCGCATGGTACCTTGACCACTTAGCCGTGTGCTACCCTGATTCTGAATGCCTGAATGTAGCATTAAAGAAGGCTGAAGTAGTCAGTAAGCAGCAGCACTGTCTGAGCAATATGGCACGTTTGAAAATTCCACTTGCCTTAAAAATATTTCAACAGCACTGTATGAAAATAATAAATGTATCAACTGCAAAAAAAAAGCCAGCAAGAGTGTAATCTCTCACCTTCAGATGTGAATGTCAGAAAATTCCAATTCAATCTCCTACACTGAGATAGGAACGCAAAAATGCAAGTCAAGAGATCAGCCGCTGTGATTTAAAAATCATGAACTCAGTAGGGAATGTAAACTGTCACTTCAGGTCAAGTTCCCTCACCCCAATATCCTTCCAACTTTTCCTTTCAGTGTTTTTTGCCCTATTAAACTATCAATTATAAAGGATAAATTATACATTTAATTGTTTGCAAAACAATTTTTAGAGGAAATATTTTAGCTAGATATTTATTAGATATGCTGAGACATCCTAATATTAAATCAGGAGAAATAATAGAAATTATACACATTTATTAATAAATTATCGTGAATAATAATGAAGTTTTGGGGCGAAATTACATGCCCTGTCAATAAACCCGACTTCGCTGTGTTCGCTGGCAGTATTCATACTCGATATTTGAAACAGCGCTTTGGGAAAGACTGTGGAGTCAGACGACGAAATAAAGGTTCAGTAACTTGCGAGCTCATATTAAGGCGAATATAAGCGTGTTCGCTCTCTCTTAGCCGCAGAGCCCTGAAATGCTACAGTCGGCGCGCCTGGAGCAGAAACGCAGGACACATCTTCGGCAACGGGACGCTGATCACCCATCACTCATCCCCCCAAATACGAGCTGAGTTTGCAAGCCCGACTGGGGGTGGTGCTGGGGTAGCGGTACCGGCGCTGATGTCACAGCCTGCACGCCGTCATGATTGGGTCTAATTAGAAATTGCGGCAGCAAATAGATGGGCTTCCTGCATGGTCGGATTCAAAGTGGCTGGTGCCAAAAAGGCAGAGGTGCAGAACCTGGAGCGCCTGGAGCGGCAGTGCGCGCCGCAGCCGACGCGCGGAGTCTGGGGGGCGTGATCGAGCAGACGCTCCTCAATCTGCGCGAGGGACACCCTTTAAGACTGGGGGAATAAAGAGAAAGGCAGCATCTCCAGCGGCTTCGAGGGACGCCCCAGACCGCAAAGTGAAGCTGAACTACTTAGGAGGCACCACGATGGCTTCGGTCCTCGGCCACGGCAGCCGCGCTCCGGGCGCTCCGAGCAGCCAGCTGAAATGCAAGTTCAAGAGGAGACGGAGGAGGAGGTCAAAGAGAAAAGGTAAACTTTTATAGCGCGAACACAGCTGGCCGAGAATCGGGTCCGATGGAGGTGACATTTAAGCGGGTTAAACGCTGTCAGACAGGGGCATCGCCGCACGTCGCGTCCTCGCCGTGTCACTTTGGCACTTTGTCTGATATACCCCATAAATCAATAAATGTCCACCTGTGCTTTAGAAACAGCCGCTATCCGTAATCGCCCCCGAAAAGGGTAAATTCCACATTGATACCACTGTTACAGTCATTAACTAATCACTATCAGGTTGTGATTGTCTGTATATTAAGGAGGTTTGTTCAGTTTCCACTCATCCTACCATCCGACGGGCAGACTGCTCTGAACGAATTTGTGATTATTATTATTATTATTATTATTATTATTATTATTACTAGAGAGCGTGCGCATAGGTAGCCGGAAAATGGGCTGACTTATTCTTAGCGATTGTCACTCCTGGGAAACACGCGCGCGATCGGGGCCGCCCAATTAACACCCCCCTTAATTGTAGTACGTCGCTTGTTATTCCGAACCACCTAGAACTTTTTACATCTTTTTTTAATGACAAATGGAAACTCCCCCCAAAGTTTCCACAGTAAATGCCCATCTTAATAAATTGAATTAGGCTATTGTTTATTGCGGAATAAACGCGTCATGTGAATTTACTTGCAAGCGTCAATCCCGTAACAAGCCGTTTAAATATACACAATGGAAACGCCTTTTAGACTGTACCTTATACGTCGGAGCATTCTGGCATGTTTAATATTTGATAACACTTTAATCTGTTCGTTTTTGTTTGCTAATGCAGCACTTTACCATTAGCTTACTCTTCTCACTATTTTTATATCAACTTAATCTTTATTTTCTGTTTAACTATTTGTTACAACACCACTGGGCGGATGATTTTTAAATATTTTTTTTTTATTATAATTATAAACCATATACATCTATTCATGCAGCCATTTAGTATTTTTTTTCTAGTGATAGCTTATTAGTTTCACTACTATACACACATATGTATGTGCGTATACACACACACATGTATATATTTGTATATATTTCTTAGGTTGTACTTTAAGAGCAAATAAGAAAAAAAGAACAGTTTGGATCGGTTAGTTGACCGTTTGGATCGGTTAGTTGACCGTTTGGATCGGTTAGTTGACCGTTTGTGGCGGTGCTTTGGGTTGTGTTCTACCATTTGACTTTCCCGCACTGTATTTTGTGACTTTGTATGAACTTTATTTAAATAACAGTGTATTTTATAAACGTCCAAATTTATTGCTGATGAGTTTACAGTTTCCGGAAAATCGGGACTTTAAAAATAGCCTTTGATCCAAAAAAAGAAAAATCATAACGCAGGTAAAGATTTCACAGGTGAGCTCAATAATAATAATAATAATAATAATAATTAAATTCATAAAATAGTGCCACCATACAAAATAATTTATGTAAGAAATAATCTGTCATTTTATTAAACTATTTTGATTGAAGGGTGTATATGTTTGATCTTCGACCATAGAGTTACTCTTCACAAAGCTTTTCTTCCAGTGTGTTACAGTGTGCTGCAGTGTGGTGTTTAACCATCTTCACATTTGTGACACTGCAAATATTTAAATGACTCTATTCCTGATAGTTATATCACAATGGTTTGGCCACCTGCCACATACACCAAATATTCCCGAGTGAAATGGCAGCAGCCTGAGGTTTAAATGCCCTCATTTGAAAGATTTGAATTTCTGCACTTTCACCATTTCATTTCCGGATTTTCCTTGATTATCCTGGTATATTGGAGCTGGCTCAGAAAGTTAGAGAGCCTGGTCCTGTCAGTTGAAAGACAGTCCCATGGAAACATCTGCAGATGTTTGGCATTTTTGGATGGAAGACAGTCAGAGCTGTTGAATTACAAAGGCAGTACCCATGTTAATAGATGCACGCCCGGCCTGTTGGCTGTGCAAGTCTCTGCTTACACCTACAGACACACAAACACGGGAAATGCGTGTATCTGGCACAATGGCCACCCACCTGTCCATCAGAGTAATGAATGTCCGCAAAGGTTCAGGGCCGCGGCTCCGTCTCCGTGACGGGTTTGTGTGGGATTCCGAAGCTTCGCCATTTACCGTGCTCTTTGACCGATGTGGGACACGCCTGGATCTTCTGATAATGTGTAATTCATTGGCTTGGTCGCCACCCGGCTCAGTTTGTCCCCTCCGTCGCTCCGTAGGATTTTTGGCCATTTTCCCCATTATTCGGCCATTCTTCCCTTTAGCAACCCCAAGTTGGGAGATGGCGAGGGCCTCTGTTATATTCACGCCTCAAATTCGGCACGATATGCTTGTCAGTTTGAATTATCTAAAAAACAAACCTAATGGCTGGAACTTGTTCACGATGTGTGTCACCTGGGCTCAGCCAGCAGCTGGAGCACTCAAACAAAACCTCTTTCGTCATACATCTGATCTATATTTTAAAGTTTTTTTTTTTTTTGATTGACTGTAATTTTAGTAAGTACTGTTGAAATGAAGCTATTCATGCTGTGTCAATCACGGGCACGATTGAAACCTTATAACTTGCAATATTAAATTCAGAGCCATGATTAATGCCATTAACACTTCAGTATTTCCCATTGGGCTAAAAATAAAGTGAAGAAAAATTTCACATACGATACTTTTCCATCAGCTGACATTTTCAAAATCATACAGAAACAATAGACAAAGTTTCTTGTGACAATGGGACGTTAAATTATGTTTCCCCAGCATGTCACGGTACACGTTGCGTTTCATGCAGGGAATTGAAGCTTCACCACAGCCTGCAATATTAACACCCAAATAATTTAGGCGAGAACGGCAAAACATAAAATATAATGTTGAAGAAAATGTATTTACATAATGGAATGACAGAATTGGTTACACAACATTAGGCTTTGCATATGAATATGGGAAACACATGCACATTAGCGGGAGACATGCTTCAGAGTATCACATTATACTTTAAAATGGGCAATTTATCACTGTTGCTGATTCAGTTTGATATCGTTGGACGGCCCACAAATATCGGCGCCATGTGAAAGTTACCTGAGCCCCAGAGTGCTCATTACCCGTTTTATTGCATCGTCAAAATAAACAGTGCTTACATTATTTTACTAGCCTGTCTATTACTTTTATTCAAAGTGACTTGCGTCATTGCTCATTTATACTGATGGATATTTTACAGTGACACAGTGCATCTATTAGCAAAATTACGGTTTGTGTGTCTACATTATATATTACGGTACAACTTAGCTTTCTTGTAACTACAGGAATAATTTTGATTTAATTTTCTTTATTATCCTTGTGATCATTGCAGTTTTCAGTTTAATGGTGAATAATAACCCAGCCGGACAGAGGTAAAAACTCGCAAACTATTTTGGTTTTGCATCAGCATCGTGTGGCGTCGCTTCTCCAACCACTTCTGTCTGACATCTTGATGGGGCGATTCGCCTCCCCTCTCTGACCTCCAAGTGCCCCTCCCTTCTGTACTTCGAGGCCCTGGACCGCGTACTGCGAACGCGCGCGCCGAGACCGCGCTTGGCTTTGTGTATGGCAGGCGCGTACCTGCTGAAGCGGTTATCTGGACAGCAGCAGATGGACGTGATTATAGGGACACCTTATCTGATCGCACAGTCGCAGGCTTACACGCTTCTCTGCGTCCTTCCATTTCAAACAGACGCTTTTTCTGGGTATGAAAATAGATAATCCATCAACGGCGTTTTAAATGTTTTAATAATAATAAGGATGGTACTATAATTCTTTGTGATATTTTAATATGTATTCATCATATTGAAAGGCCAGGCACTTATTTTTATAGTGCTTTTGGCAATAGGACAGTGTTCGGATTACAGGGATATATTATTCGATGGAATAATCCCCAGCAAATGCTGAAGATTATTTTATGACAGCTCTTGCATTAAAACGTATTTGTATATTGAAAGGAAATACAGTAAGCAGATTTTAATGTTGATTTCATTAGTCTCTCCCGCTTCGTTGTCCTTTTTGGACAATGGAGCAACATTAGCAGTCTGGGGTTTATGAAAAGGAAAACAAACTGGGGCATTTTTGACTGCCATATCTGAACGTAAATTAAAAAACTCAATTTTCGCGGAAATTTAGCTCGGCGAAACCCTGTGGCAGGCTTCTGCTCCGTAGTGAAATGTAAATGCGGAGCGCGCCGCACTGGCGCGTGTAAAAGCAGTAACGCGTGTGTCCTCCCTCATAATGACCCCGACGGTGCCCCGTCTGCGCGCCGCGGACTCACTTCATGATTTACAGGTTCCTCCGTGCACCATTTGTCAAGCCATAGAAAGAATCAGGGGGGGAAATACATTGGTCAGCATTTCATCATTAACGTCATCAGTCTCTAAATCACACTGTATTTTTCACTGCTCCAACTAGTCAGAGCACCAGGAGTGCCTTTGTGCTCTAAGGAACTGCATCTTGGAAGAGGCTTTCTACAGGCCTATGCTTTTTGTTTCTGCGCACAAAGTCAAACAATATATAATATAGAAAGAAATTGGTTTGTCTTCTAATGTGTATGAGGAAAGATTTTTAAAATATGTCAATTTTTTTTTTTTTTTTTCCAGACTTGAGTGTTCACCCTGTGAACGAGGTAACATTTTTCCATGCTAATTGCTGGGAGCGTGTAACGTGCTAAAAGCATGCCAGTGCATTTCACTTCAGTGATCTTCATGTCTTTCCTTTTCTTTCCTCTGAGAGCTAGGGATTTCGTCAGGAGGAAACTGCAACACGTTTACAAAATGGGGGGGGGGAGCACTGCAACCGATGGCACTGAACAGTGTCCTCCTGCTCGAACAGGGAGAGGAAGGGGTGACAGCCACACAGGCGCTGTCTCCAGGAGGCACATAATTTATATGGCCATTACATTTTACACACTCCCAAAGGGAAGGCTTTTCCAGGGGTGCCACAACCACAGACCCAGGTCAACATATTTCTAGTCTGCCAGACGGCGGTCCGTTCGAAACACGTTTAGTAAATCAGATGAATTGCCCCAGCAAGTAAAAAAAAAAAAAAAAAAAAACTTTTCTGCCACAAACATGAAGTTGAGCCCTTGGGCAGGAAGGGGAATCTCTCGTCCCTCGGTGGCAAAACAGATCGTTTTCAGATATTTGCTGAGGGGATAGTGACAGCAGCCCTCGCTTCAGGCCCCTCAAATGTCACACAGATGCCGCAATGTGTAGTAATCAAAAGCCGGATTAGTCACCGCCAAGTTCCGATCCGAATCCCAGTCGCGGTTTAACACCCTCAGCGATCTCGGCTCTACCCTTAACGGCTCTGACTTGGTGTGGGTTGGAATCACCAGACACTTTCTACTGCCTTGTGATACCTGCCTGTGTCCTGCTCGGGGGGGGCCCTATAGGAAAGGCTCGAGACGCAGATAATCCCACAAAATATTTAACGAAGTATTAAAAGTAAATGCGTGCAATACTAAAACATATTTAAATTATATATCCACATGCACACATCGAATCACCATCGAACTCTTCCTAAAATCCGTCTCTAAAAGTAGATGGATAAAAACTAGTTCAAATGACTTAAATTGGAGGTGTGACTTTTCAAAAGGGACAAATTGTTTCAGTGGGTGTGTGTGGGAAATTATTATTAGTGTATCATGAGCCGCAGTGATTTCGGAATGGACCACGTCGGCTTTTCGGATTCATTATGGTTGTAAGTGGCTGTTTGTATTTCTTGTATTTTGTATAATAACATTAAAATATGGCTAAACACCCTTGGTGATTGTGAGGTTAATGAAGGTCGTTTCCATAAGTGTGTGCTGCCTGCTATCAAGGCGCTTTCCTAGTCACATCCTGATTAACTGTAAAATATTCCCCAGTTTAGGACACTTTGTCCTCCACTGAACGTTTAGCAGAGGCTGAAAAAGGTTATTAACGTTGAATGGTGGCTGTTCTCTCAGGAGCACACCGCAGATAAAATGACCAAGGGATGGAATAGCACAACTTTGCAAATTAGCATAATTAGTAATTATCGCTTAATAGCCCCTCTTGGCTTTTGAGACTTGGCACTTGAATTTCTGCTTAAAGTTCAGTGAGGAAAAACAAATTTCATGCTGAAATGTCTCAATAACACAGCTCAGCTATTACGGTAATCACCTCAGCCGTGCTGGGGGGGGCG
>JAODKE010000001.1:15582554-15594574 GCA_026779605.1 Mormyrus hasselquistii
AAGAGGTGGGGACTGTGTGATCCCGGTGGGGCAAAGGCGGGGACTGTGTGACCCCTGTGGGGCAAAGGCGGGGACTGTGTGATCCCTGTGGGGAAAAGGCGGGGACTGTGTGATCCCTGTGGGGCAAAGTCGGGGACTGTGTGATCCCTGTGGGGCAAAGGCGGGGACTGTGTGATCACATAAACAGATCCTGTGTGTCTCATCCTGCTTGTGCACATACCTACAGTGAAGTGGTGAAATATTTCTGACCCCCCCCATTTCTGTGGAAGACTGGGTTCAGGCCCCCCCCCCCAGTTCACATTGGAGGACACTGGGTCAGCTTCCACAGCCTAGGCTAATCCCTGACGGGACACAGGAGGGTGCCGTGTCTGGAGGAGGGTCTGAAGCAGCCATCCTGGGGTGACGTACAGGCGCCTTAACCTGTCCTCCTCCCTTTCAGCTGTCTGTTGGCTCGATCCATCTGCTGAGTGCCTCAACCCCCCCTCTCTTCTAATGATCTCCCTTCTCTGTTCTGCGAGCAGGACCAGTACATCGCTGCCACGCATCATCGACCCACTAACAAATTACCCGGCAACCCCCCCCCCCCCAACCGCTGTCAAGTTGGGGCTCTGAGGCGCAGACGCCTCCCCACCCCCCTAGCCCATCCGCAGCTGGCACGTAACGCTGCAGTGAACCTGGGGGCGCTCCCCCCCCCCACTGCCTGATCACACCGCGTGACCACCCCGGCCGTGTGACTCTCCGCGGTGCTGAGACGCCGTTTTTCTGCACCATGGATTTTTGCGACGCTGGCCCCGGCACATGCCCAGTGATGTCGTGCTACCACCTGCCTCTGGAGCCACTCGTGGGGACCAGGAATTTGGTGAGGTTGAGGGCAGATTTGAAAATTATTGAAACCAGGAAGAAAATTACATGAAACATGTGTGTGCGCATGCGTGTGTGTGTATGCTCGTGTGTGTGTATGTGTCTGCTCCTGTCACGCCATTCCTTTTAGACCTGGTCCCTCCCTGCATCTCCCTTCTGTGGTGTAGTAGTGAGAGTACGAGCCCCATCAGGAGTTGGGGGGGGGGGGTTTGGCGTTGCCAGGATCCCTTGAATGTTATCGTGTGGGTCCAGCTGATGCAGGCAGGGCTGTACAAGTAGGGCTCAGGCTGTGCCCAGCCATGCGGCTTTACACACTTGTTACACCCCCCCCCCCCCCCCCGCTTGCAACTGGAGTCAGAGTTTCCAAGATAACAAATTCTTAGACTTAATAATAAGGAAGTATGAATTTTCACAAGTAATCACCTTGATGACTCTGTCAACAAGCCAGGGGGTCTAATTACATCACAGATTTATTCCCCTTTTCCTGCTCCTATGCTGGCATCCAGGAATCTGAGAAAAATAGTATTTCCTCTTGTGCCCTCCCCCCCCCCCCCCAACCCTGCACAGGGAATAAATGTCAGACTGGCTAAGAATCCTCTGATCCCCTGAGAAACAGACAACAAGTCTAATGGCTTTTAAACATCAGTGTTACTTTTCGGGGAGACAAATTTGTACTTTTTCCAGATGGAGATGAGAGCCTGTTAAAAATCAGCCCTACAACCATTTGCAAGAAATTTCCAGCCTCTAATTTAAAAAAAAAAATGCGAAAATTTCCTGCCATTTTCCTCATAAGTATGAGCAGAGTGTCATGAAGTCGTACCAGGCGGTCCGGAGATGAGGGATGGGTGCTGAAGCCTGATAGGGAAACTTGCATGGCTTGCCTGGTGTTTGCTGTCTCCTCAGTTGCAGGTAGTAATTACTGATTAAAGCTTTGGATCTGAGGACACGTGCTCTGTATAATCAGGAAGCAGATGTACTTTTAGTGTGCCTGACAATGGATAATTATTTATGCGGTAATTGCAATGGCAGGTCTAAGATTTCCTGCATCCCTCTTTGTCCTCATGTCACTGTGTCTCCGAATGTGCATCTTTGTGGTTCTAATGATATAGTGCCCTTCCAGTTCCCCGAACCGCTGGCCATGCTCCTGCTCTGTCCGCACATGGGGAGGTATTCCTCAGGCAGTGTGGTGTGTGGGAAGGACCCGGGAAAGTATGTGCTCAGGAGCGCCCCCTGCAGGCCATGCCGAGCTTGCATTCTGGAGTTAATAATGCCACTGTTGCAAGAACTGAATCTCATAAAAGTGGAGATTTCACCCAGGCAATGAGCAAATAATTGCAACATCATTTCATATGTAATTTTATATTGCTTGCTCTTTCATACTTAATTACGGATTCACTAATCACATCTTTCTTCTTGTTTATGCAGCACAAAACCAACTGATCTAGATGGTCGGTTAGTTAATTACTTTGGCAATATATAGGGGTTGGACAATGAAACTGAAAAACCTGGTTATAGACCACAATTATTTATTAGCATGGTCTATGGCCTGCTTTTGCAGCCAATACAGCAGCAATTTGTCATTGGAATGACAGATACAAGTCCTGCACAAAGGCCAGAGGTATTTTCAACCATTCGTCTTGCAGAATAGTGGCCAGGTCACTATGTGATGCTGCTGAAGGAAAACGCTTCATAACTCACTCCTCTGAAACACCCTAAAGTGGTTCAATAATATTCAGATCTGCTGACTGCAGGCCATGGGAGATGTTCAGCTTCACTTTCATGTTCCTCAAACCACTCTGTCACCAGTCTTGCTGTGTGTGTTGGTGCATTATCACCCTGATTCACGACTCCACCTTTGGAGTATAATGTTTGAACAATTGGGTGAACATGGTCCTCCAGAATGGTTCAGTAGTCCTTGGCAGTGACCTGCCCATCACAAGTTGCAGTAGTAGTGAGCCTAGAGAATGTCATGATATTACAGCCCAAACCATCACTGGTCCACCCCTGTGCTGCACTCTGGGTCCTCAACAGTCTGGGTGATAATTCTCTTTGGGGCGTCTCCACATCGTAACTCTCTCAGATGTGGCAAAGACAGTGAAGATGAACTCATCAGAGAACAATTCATGTTTCATATTGTCTACAACCTAAGATTTGTGCTGCTGGCACAATTGAAACTGACATTTGACATTGTTGTGAATGAGCAAAAGTTTGGCTACGGCAGGCTGCCCATGAATTTTTGACCCTGGTAACAGGAGAGTCGAGGTGTGGATCTAATTTTGCATTGAGTTGGGCAGCTGTGGTTTTATGTTTTTTGGATACAATCCAGGTTAGTACCTGGACTACCCTTTCAGACAGCTTCCTCTTGTATCCACAATTTGTCCTCTTTTGAACTCTGACACGTCTCCCATAATGTTGTCTATAATGCAATAATTTGCATACAGCTGTGCTATTGCTCTGCTAATTCAACCTTCACACTGTGCTCTTACTGATGGAATGTGCAGTCGGTGTTGGTCACCAGGCCATACATAAGTAGATGTGAAACATCAAACACTATATTGGCTGTTTCAGTTTCATTTTCCAAACCCTGAATGTTCTGTAGAACAAACAACCTGCTCCACAAAACCCCATGCAACTACAACAGATATTACTAATTTGTGATGTTTACTCTTCGGGAGCCTTAGTTTGGTTTGGTTTGGTTTGTGCTAATTCTGGCTCACGCCCCATGGACTTGAGATGACTTTGAAATATAGACCTCACAGCCTAGGGCGCCTCTTTAAGAGCAAAAAGGTGACTGCTTTGAAACTGGTAGCTTACAGGAGCTACGAGATGGCTCATCGGCTGAGACAGTAAAAAAGGTGTTCAGTGAAAAATTACAGTAGAGCTTCAGAGGATCCGCCTCCCACATGAAGTAGGTGCGCTTGTCAGTGTCTGGGTCTATTTGTCAGAATCTGGGGGGTCCATGCTAAATTGGCATAGACCTCTCCTTCCCTAACCACCCAACACAGTGCTGGTGCAGACATCTCAGCTCCCTGCATGTCAGACACGTGCTCCCACACTTCAATCTCGCCGTCGGCTGAGCTGATTATGGTCCGTAAAGCCCGAGGGTTCTGCCTGAGAGCAGAAGTGGCCCGAGGCCCCAGACCTGTTAGCTTCCTGCTGCCGGCAGTATAGAGTCAAGTCAATCAAACGGCCAGAGTCAGTCTCCTTCCAATTCCTACACAGGAAGCTCTCTGATGGACCCGCAGCATTGAATTTTTTAGGCTATCAAGCATTTTTCGTATTTTAATTATGTATGACAACACATGGTGTTTTTTTATATGTTCACTAATCAGTGTTTTTTCTTGTATGATTATGGCCACATTCATACCACGTAAGGCACTCATGGGAAAAGCCTACAGGAAAAATATTAAACTTTTACATTTACTTTACATTATGGTAATATATGGAAAAAACATGTTTTCCACCTTCAGTTGGTTTATTTAGAAATCAGGAAATTCATATTATGGTCTCAGAACACAAAGTGAATGCATCAACTGAAAAGGATGTTTCCTTTTCAAAATACTCATTCTAATTATGTGGAACGACTTCTCCATGATTCAATTCAGTTCATTTAAAGAATTATGCATAAAACTAATAATGACAAAACACTCATTTAAAATGCATTGCACATCAACGCAGAACTTATATGTTTGACTAAATTTTCACTTAATATGTATTTTACATGAATAAGAGACAGATACAGTATGATTAATGACACATACATTTAATATGGATTGTATATTTATTTTGAGTGTCATATAAAGAGCGTATACGATTTAGGTAAAAACACAAGAGTCATGTTAATTAAAAAAAAACATTTCCAAATAGAGAAGCTGTATGTCTGCCAGCCTGTTTATCTGACTGAGAAAAACCTTTAACATTTATAAGGGTTATTACCAGTCAGGTGTCCCTTTAAAGCCTGCCCTACTTGTATGGCTCCGCCCACTTTGGTGAGGTTGGGTTTTTTGCCTGTTCTACCACATTTTATAATCTAGTTCAATAAACTGAGTTTGGATGAACGCCTGTAGAACTGGCCAGGCTACAGAAGTGTGATTCAAAATTACTGTCCTCCATGCTTCTGGCCTCTTGCCCTTAAACGCTCAGGGGATTGTAGACAAAGTAATAAAATACTTCCAAACCTACTCTCTACAGGGACACTTGTTTGAGACCCAATTACTGTAAATAGCAGCGCAAGTGCATCCGTTTACCAATATGTTAAGTCTGTTTGCACTTGTTTGATCCTCTGTTGAACCCAGGCTAATAAACATAAGGTAATTGAAACTCTGAAGGCACTCTTGTACTCAAATGGATTACTGATAAAATGATGGGATTTATGGTTCAGTCTAAAAAATCCAAGCTCAGCTAGACCCGATTGCCTTGACTATGAAGGTACGCTCTCTAGTAGATCAGTTACATATGTTCTGATATATGTATTTAAATAATTTGTGTTGTCTGCTATACATCCTGAAGGATTTGGTGCTACGGAGCCCTACATTAGATATTTACAGCACCTCTCCTTATCGCCTACCTCACCTGCGCAGATCTGTGTGGAGCCACGTAACCTTTCCTGAACCCCAGGGATGGCCGGCAGGCCCAAACCCTACATAGCAACTGCCCATGCACTGCAGATAAGGGAGACCCCCTTTCTAGCTGGTCTGCAAGAGCCACGGAGGCCCTCCATTTACGTTAGCCTGTATATGGAGTAGTTGATATTTTTACTCAGTCATGCATTGACCTGAACGTCTTCCTTGCGGCGTTTAATGTTACAGCAGGACCACATACTGTAGGAGTGCCTTTGTGTAACACACTACACCTGTCCCCGTCTCGCAGCACCTCACCTGCCAGTTCAACCTGTCATCTGCCCTTTTTAATTTAGTCTCTGACAGTTTGACACTTTTTTCCCAGTAACTGAGGGCATATGACGAGCAAACACATGATGAAGGTTAGCGCGTCACTAAACCGCATTATTAACCTTCTGCTCCCACAACCCATTTATAGTTTGATACTGGCATTTTTCAATGTGCTCTGAATTTAACAAAATATAAAAAAGGTTTTTTTTTTTTTAATAGGAGTATGCATTTCTCATAAAGCATACAGATAAGACACATTTGCATCCAATTAATTTAATGTAATTAAGGTTCCGGAAGAAGTGGACGTAAAACATGGATGGAACTTCTTTCGCTGTCTAACAATTAAAGAAGTACATTTATAGTTCAAAGTTCAACAACAGGTCTAAATAATTTTAAATTATAATGATTTTTAGTTCTCATTTTCATTTTAAGGTCTACATGCCAATGACGGCAGAACGGTAGAAAGCACTGTGATTGGCTAAGCCTCTTGAAAACATTTTTTTTTTACGCATGTTTATGTGTATTATGCTTCTGACAAACATTTTATGCCATTTCTTCTGTCATGGCTTTTACTTTCAGCAAATATACTTTGGAAATTGATGGAGTACCCCCGGGCCTTAATAATTTATAAGGTTTTCAGAATTCAATCTTGGAATCGTATGATGCATTCGGGAACGGAGAGCCGAGTGTATGTTTGACGGGGAACATGATTTCACCCCCTCCTAAGTAATTGATTTGCTTTGCTATTTGTGTTTTTTCCAAGCCAGGAGAAACTGTGATAGATGGAGCAGATGGGCTGATCGCCTTCCTCCTCATAAACAGGACTTATCCTCTGCTCAGCCCACTATCAGATAGGCTTTTCTTTTCTTCACGGCAGGATAGATTTAAGCAAAATGTTGACGCTCTTTCAATTTCATTCTATGTTTTATTATCAGAGACTCCATTAGAGAGCTTTGTCTTGTTCTGCAGGTATTATAAAGCGACTCTGCTTCCCATAGCATTTTAATGGGAAAGTTGATTCGCAAATGGTTGTTAGCTATATCTACATGCCAACTGGGGCGAAATTGGCATGTGATGGCCTTCGTGCCTCCTTATGCCTTCAGGTTAAGGCTGTAGCCTGAAGAGCATCTGTTTTTAGGAAGTCAATCATTCGGTTCCACATATGAGTATAAGTAATTAAAGTTGTGCTTTTTCATTTAAGGATCCCTTTGTAATTTGCAAACCGTGGAGGGAGGGGGATGTTTCAGCCCTCTGCAGTAATTGAGTGATGGTGAATAGACAGGGACAACAGCGTGGCTGATGGCTATTCCAGAGCTCCCCCGATGGTAAACAGTAATATTAATATTAAAAATAATTATAATAATAATAATAATGTTTGCCTCAAAGCTCATCACATATATCACATTGCAGAGGAATGAAAAAAAAATCATCCCTACATATTTTGGGGCTCATATTTTTGTGCCTTTCTGTGAGACTTTTCTGGATGTTTGGCTGAATTTTACGGCGTTTAACAAGTGGCGTCAATGTTCTAAATATAGCTAATTAGCTACGGAGTGGCCGGAGCGTTGCGGCTCCTTTTGAGAAGCGCGGCTGTGTGCGACGGCTAAGGGCAGCCGCTGTCCGCTACGTCGCAATGGCTCTCCAGGTCATGCTTCGCCTTCTACAGGCTCCTTTGGCCTGGCTGCCCTGTGAATTTTATTTGTTAACGTTAAGCACAGGCTCCTTCTCCTTTAAGTCGTGTTGAGTGGATGTTTGCTTCTGACACTGAAGGGCATCATGGTCATAAACCACATTATTAACCTTTTGCCTCAGTTTTTGACTCATTTTATGAGACGATTCCATGTCCCGGGGGTCTTTCGTGAATTCAGCAAAAATTGATCATTGAGTTTTCTTCCTGGGCCACATGTGCCGAATGCTATGTACACTTCTATTTTTATTGGATACAGAGATTTTTTTGCATCCATTTTCCACCCACTTACTTAATTCCATCTAATTAAGTTCCCTAATCAATTTTAAGTGAAGTTATTGTGAAACTCCTTTATTACCTTGGCAACACCACAGTTTATGTGAGCACACAAGAAGTTGAAAATAAAGTCTTAATTACTTTTTTCATAATTGATTTTCTGTTTAAAATTAAATCATTGCTGGAATATTTGTTCTCAGTTGACCAAACCCACAAGGCATCGATCACCATATTGTTGATGGTGCAGTGTAAAACGATACAATGTTTACCATTTGAAAGGTGAGTCTGCTTTCAAATCTCTTTGAGATTTACTGGAAGGCTGAGAAATACAAATACAAACTTATTCAGCCGTTGATGATAATGATCAGCAGTTCACTGGTCCGTGAGTATGTCGCTGTCTGAGAGAACCTATGCAAGCAGGGTCGTGTTTATGAGTAAATAGCTGAATAAAAGGCAAATTAATTAGGAGTGTAAGCGGATTGTGTGACATCGCATTCACAGGGTCCTCGCTAGCGTGTAAAACCTGCTGACCAGGAAACAACTTATGAAATCTGTCATCAAAACTGTCGCCTGTCAAAATACAGCCGATGCTAAATGGCCGCTGGAGAAGATGGCAAATGTTTACGAAAATTAATCTGGTCCAAATTCTTCACAGTGATGCTCCTGTGTTGCCACACTGACTTAATCATGTGTCTGATTTGTAAATTAACACAAGGACCTTTAAAAATTTGCTCCAATCTGCTAAACATTCCTAGTTTGCACCATTTTAAGTTTGGATTAATGTGCTGTCTTGTGTTACATAGTTGCATCATCATTTGCATTTATCATTCATTTTAGTCATTTATGTGGTGTGTATGATATATATAATAATTTTCAGAATTCTGCTACTTGCATTTGAGATAAAAAAATCTATTGTTTTTTTTTTCCCAAGGGACTGATTCTTAGCCGACAGGATGGTTGCTATGGCATCCTCACCACAGTGTGTGACAATACACAGGTCTGTGGGTGTAGGTATTTTAAAGTACCAAATGATGGATGGATGGATGGATGGAAGGAAGGAAGGAAGAAATTTATATTTGCCTAGAAAGTGGTGCTGAAAGAAGTCATTCAACCTCTGGGCTTAAATATTCCCAGCTCGCCAAAACAAAATTGGAACATGAGCCTATTCACAGCCACATTTTACCCACCAAAACTGAGAATTGTCCTGTGAACGGACTGGTGAGGTGCACTGTGCATCCTGAAACACCCCTCATTGTGGAACTAGCTGGCCTCTCGTACCAGCAAAAGGAGGCCATGAGGTCAGTTAGCAGCATTCTGCCAGGCACTGCTGTCAGCCCTGAATGCAGTGCCTCTGCTCTGTTTGAATGTGACAGGCTTGAGCACCATCTAAATGGAGAGGTAGGTTTGCCAGATTGGAGGAATGTTACTCTTTGAATCAGAAAACAAATTGCACATAAAAGTATGTGTTGTGGGTAATCTATTTTTCTGCGTTTGGCAGCTCTGTTGTAGAGGACATTTTGTGTGGAATTTGATTCTACTTGGCAAACTGAACAGCACGCTGACATCACATATAGCCCATAATGCCCTAACACACCATTCATTTACATGGCAGTCTCTCTCTTCTTGGTAGAGGGATGGCAAAGCTGCATGGTGCGAGTGTTTCCCTTCTGTTTTTGGCAGGCTCCCTAGATGAAACTCTGAGACTGCACATTTCATTTCTGTGTTCCGCTCAACAGTTCATTTGGACCGCATTGTTATTTTTATGTCTGTTTCAAGAAATCATTTGCATGTTTTGCATATTTAAATAACAGTAAAGTTGTTACTGGTGATGATGATGATGATGATGATGTTTGAGCTGGTGACACTGATGATGATCATCATCATCATGGTGATCTATCATATGAAGCAGTGGGTTGTGCTGAAGGACTAGCAGCCATGTGTTGGCTTGGTTTCCTTGCATGTCATCTCCTTGAAAGTCCTCATTTGGATGTTTTCCTGCTATTTGCACCTTGTGACAGTTTTTAGCTGTACTGAACACAGCTCACTGACCCGCTGGTTTCATCAAAGAATGGCGCTGTTGCATTTTATGTCCTCTGTTGCCTTGTGTAAAATTGGCAACGAATGTGCCCAGCTTTGGCCAACTGCAAAGGATTCTGGTAGAGATCAGGGGTCACTCTTATAGAGATCAGGGGTCACTCTTATAGAGATCAGGGGTCACTCTTACTGTCTTTCTTGGAAATCTGCTCTATTGGATAAGGCTCATCTTCCTAAAGTCTGCATTGCGGCTCTTTCAATGCTCGCGGTGCTCTTGTGCTGTTTCTGTGGCACACATCTGCCTACTGTGATCAATGGTAATCCTAAAGGAAACGTTAATAAGAGTTGATTGTGTTTCTAAAGCCCCTGTTTCCTTTTAGCGGGAATCCACTGACATCACCTGATGTTTAGTGACACTCGCTCGATAGTGATGATCACCTTGGGGATTTCCAAGGTGTTTGTCTCGCGGCGGTCACCTTTGAAGCCAAATCAATAACGCTGTCATTGTGGCCTTTCATGTCTGCTTTCTTGTTTGATTTAGATGAACGCAGGGCTTTAAAATCACATCTTTTCTTTTTAAATAAAACTCAACTTGAGATTTTCTTACACATCTAGTATCAAGCTACTGTCTCATCTATATGACTTACATTGAAGGACTGAGAGTTAGAGTTATTATTATTAATTTGTAGAGGATAATCACCCCCACACGAACCCGCACAAACATAATTCCTCAAGGGACATTTCAGCTTGCAAGTGTATATTATTCCTCTTTAATCTATTCAACTTAAGAGTTACATTATTTTCATTTTTTAGATAGCTAAAGGCAACAAAACACAATTTGCATAAGCTACAGTGCAATTATGTTGCCATGTCCCTATTAGTAGTGAATGAGACGTTTGAGATCAATGAAAGTGTCAGTCTGTTGGCACTATCATTGTTTCTAAGAAGTTTTCTAATTGTACTCAGAATCCTGGCAGCTGAACAAAGTCTTAAATCCTTTGTATATACTAAAAAGGACAAGGCTTTGGGAATGATGGAACAAACCAGGATGTAAAACCAGTTGAGGGTGGGGATATCCTTCACTGTCAGTAAGACTCATTTACTGTTGGTTACTGTGTGTTCTTGGTTCCCATTGGGTTAAAACCGGCCGTGACTGGGGTTGAGTAATAATAATAATAACCTTGTCTGCTGCTTTGCACCCCTCCCAAAATCACTAGACCCAGACACAGGATGCGGACTAGAAGCTAATACATATACCCCCAACATTAGGATGTCTGTCATCACAAGCAATATACGTGGTTCTCCTGTAGATCACCACCCAAATGTAGCGTTTGTTCATTTATCTTCATAAATGCTTTGATTGAATTGGCTTTATTGGACAAAATAAGGTACAGAACTTGTCCCAACTAATTCAGCATGTGGGTTTTTATCTGCTAGCATTCTGTGGAGCTCTCCGCTCGTGCCTTAACGATTGGCAGAGTGCGAGACTTTAATTAAAAACTCCTTAAAGTGGTAAAATGGGACATTTATAGTACATGCTGTGTGCTGTCAAAAAGTCCCTCAGTCCTAATCAACCCGTCCTCTTACTTAGTGATAATGAGGTTTATTAAATTAGTTATCCTGTTCAGCTTTTATCATGCAGCTGTACTGGGTATAGTTTTGTGGGGGTGTAATGTTACACACTGCAAGTGCAATAATTAAAAGCTGACAGGTACCATGTCTTTTTGCGGAGAACAGCGGAGAACCCTTGCAGACTTCCGCCATATTTGTGTCGACTCTGGTATCATCTTCGGCTTGTGCTGTTTACATTTTATGCATTTCAGTAGCCCCCCTTTTTAACGGTGCTCGTATTATAACTGTAGTTAAATGTTGTAAAGTCCAGCTGTTAATGGAAATTGGGAGTGCCCTCTTTATGATGTCATTCAGAAGAGCAGGTGCCTTGGGCTGCAGGTCCTCTGGACGTAGGGGCCCGAGGAGTCAGCCGGCAGATAGCCGCCACCAGGCCGCCCGGATGGCAGCTGTTAACAGTGACGGATAGATCCCTAAACCCTACTGACGCGGGGGTGGACGAGGCAGTCCAGCTCACCCTATTAGCACATTCTCAGGTAGCAACAGTCTCCCATTCGCTTTTGTTCGCCCCTAATGAAGATGCAACTGAAGATCTCACGTGAAATGGGGGGGGGGGGGGGGGGGGGGGGGCTTGTCACTTTGAATGACATGAAAGCACAATAACTCAAAACACAGTCAAGGATCAATTAAAAAATGTGATGCAT
>JAODKE010000001.1:15594674-15608092 GCA_026779605.1 Mormyrus hasselquistii
ACGTCCCAGCGCGCGGCGCGCACGCGTAAGCTGGCGGGGGGGGCGGCTGGGGCGTGGATTGGGGGGGGGCGGGGGGGGGGCGGGGGGGGCGGGGGGGGGGGGGATGCTTGTCACACAAAAAACGTGCCTCAATGTCATCTGCGAAGCACAACAAATGGATGGGCTACAATCTCCCCATCGGCAACATCTTGTCATCAAAAACAAATAGGGAACAGGAACAGAAAGGAGAGATATTATAAATCACTGTAGTTTGTTCCGATTGAAAAAGGCAAACATGACAGCGTGCTTGTGCTGTTCTAGATGGTCATCAGAAGGCTATGAGCTGTTGGTGTAAATCTCTGCACAAGATGAGTTTAATCCCTGGGGCCCCAGGAATCCAACAAATCCTGTTCACCAATAATCCGCAGGCCGTAATGTGCCTCCGTGCGCACTGTGAGGTGGGATTAGGCCTCTAATGAGAGGCGCTGGGTCCAGTCTCTGCCAGATGTGGCCTCTGATTCTCCCTCTGCCCAATAACTCTGCTCCTCTACATCTTAACAGCAGGTGAGATTTTACAAACGCCTTGTAGGTGATTCTCTCTTACTAATGTGTCCCAGACAACTCGACGGAATTAACACTCTGTAGTTATCTTAAATTTGTTTGATTTGTTCAGATTTTACACTTTTTTCTTGGGGGGCATGGGATTGATGAGGTGTGCCCTTCCAGCATGAATATTCATTAGTGAGTGCCTGAGTGAGAGTTAGCATCTCTCTGTACCAAACACACCACTTGATTTACAAGGTTGCCTGGTGTTGCTCTGGGGATAAGCTTAACATAACTCGAGAATGAACTGGCTCACAGTGCTGATTTCATATTTCAATTTACACTTAACCAAGAGTTTGTTTTCATCTAAAACAGAAAAGCAACTATAAATGACACAATAACCCGCAATGTATTCGCTACAAGAAAAGAAAGTTGAGTCAAGTGTACTTGACAGGACCATGGCTTGGTTGGAAACATAGGGTCTTGACTTGACCATAAACCAACACAAACTGGGAAAATATACAGGGAAATGGGTCAGATAGGGTCCGGTACAAATTGCAAACGTCTTGGAATTCACTGATGACGTTGCCTGCAAATGCTCCACCGAGGTCAGTTCTTCAGGTAAGTAAGCATGAGTGACCTGGCACTCTAGGTCAGTTCTTCAGGTCAGTGAGCATGAGTGACCTGGCACTCTTAGCACCCATGCTAGCACTTGCATTTCCTCCCTACCTTGTCACTCTTACACAATTTGACAAAGAGTACATTTTCAATGCCAAAATTATCCATTTTTAAACAATGCTCTTTCAATAAGCATTTAAAAATGTGATTCTCAGATTCAACATGTATGTCTTGGACTGACGAGCAAAGTAATTAGAATTTTACAAATTCTCTTTAGCCGTCTGACAATTCATTATTTTTTGCCCCTTCTTCAATTAGATTTCCAGTTTGGCTTGTATTTGGTCGCACTGTTAATTCTGATAGTTGTGTGGCGTTGACTAATACAATTTTATTCAAAATAATGACGTCTGTTTGCAATTTACTGAAAGCATTGATTAGAAGCAGAAGAACATGGCATTCAATTATCTTATCAAACTAATGGACCTGTAACAGCAAAGAGAACTATGTTTTACTGACTGAATTTTCCACACCTTGCATTTCACTGTTTACCTGCATTTTCGACACACAGAACATCCTTAAGCCCCCGCCCTTCAAAAAACAGTTTGATTGCTTGTACTTGTGTCTTCCCTGTGTCTTCTCACACAGAGAAACAAATTATTTACAATTTATTTGATTGAGAGATCACATTACTTTAATGTTTAATGTTGGTGTCAAATGGTTTTTGCACATTTTTTTTACATAACCCACAGTTGAAAGGGAAATGAGTGAAGAAAATATCAGGCATTTTTGTTTATTATTGTATTTATTTTTTATTCGTATTGACTGTTTGTATAATGGTCACATATAGAACTCGTTGATGTACCATTTGTGAAACCTGCTCCAGATATTATCTCCAGAACAAAAGCAGACTTCATGCTCCTGGTTATTCTCCATAAGTCAGTTATTTGTTTAATGTGTTCAGGGGTTAGTGGTGCATTATTTGTTCAACATGAGAGCCCAGCTCCTCTTAGAACATAAGTGTTGAAGATACAGCCCATTTCAAGGCAGAAAAGAATCAGCGCAGATCTCAGATCAGTTTATTTTCATGATGGTCATGATGCCATAAAAAAAATGAATCTTCATCATCCATGTCTGTTTGACTAAGTGATGCTCAACTTAATACAGAATTCAATATCCCAAATCCTATCCTATATTTAAAGTCCTCATTTTCAGTTTATGAATATTATATTACTGCATTTGTCCATCTGAATTTGTAGTAAACATTATGAAATACACAGTTAAGGCAAACAGAACCCCAGCTCACCACAGGAAGCAAAACTCCTTAGTCTAAATTAAATAGTTAATGTGCTGCCCAAGTACTGTATAATTTCTTAATGTGGACTGATGTCACGGTAATATTTCACCACGATTGCTGTTTACTGCAACAACCATGCCTGCAATAATCGAGATTCAGCGATAATGATGCCGGAGCTGGATTCTTGCTCTGTCGGTAGAATATAAAAATAGATTTGATCAGTGCCAGTGGGACTAGCGCTGCGATCTCACCTGAACAGGTGGTCTCTAGTTATGAGAGAGCTATGTTGAGAGTTTGCTCTAATCCTGTTAGCAGGTCCTCATTCCCTGGTTTGAGGCCATTGTGTAACAGACTTTCTGTACACCGAAACCTGACCTTAAAATATTTGTCGTACAGGAAATGACTTTGTAGTGACTTTCTTATTTACTGTCGTGTTTTTCCGAAGCGACTTCACCAGCTAGATATTTATGGTGGGTTGATGCTTTTTTTTTGTTGCACCCCACTGGGGAGGTTACAGTCTTACAGATATTAAATATCACAGTATATCATGAATAATCAGTTCAATGGAACGCCAGGCAGCATGGCTGTTAATAACATGCTATCTGATGGTCATTGGGTGGATGCTATGTGGTGTTCTTGTTTCTTACTTTTGAATAAGGAACTCAACCTGAATTCCTCCAGCAAACAAAACGCAGCTGTTTAAATGGGTTAAAATAAAAAAAAAATAAATGCTTTACATAAAAAGGGCAGCTAAACTTGGAAGTGGGCTGTGTGTCTTTTATTTAAGAGACGCTGGGTGTGGCTCTGATTAAACAGCAACACATTTTCGCATCTACAGCGAAGCCCACCAAACAGGGGGCAGCAGGCGGGGGGGGGGGGGGGGGACATCTGTCGCCTCTGATAAAATTTCACGGCTTCTTATAGATCTTCAGCTGTTAACAAGAGGTAGAGTCCCCCCACCTCTTTCATGAGGTTCATTTTCTAACGTTCCGTTGTGAATTTGAGGGGGAGATGAGCCGCCCCGTCAGGGTGGACTCTGGTTCAAGCGACACTTTCCTCGGTTCCCGCTCTTCATGTAAACTGATTCAGGACCAGCAGTTAACACCCTGTCTTGGGGCAGGTTGCTTTGATAACATGAGTTGCTTTTGACAACAGTCCCTGTAGTGTCTGCGGTGCTTGAGACCCTCCAAGGACTCCCTGACTTGCTTAATGACGGTGGAGCTTTACCTTGAATTGACTCTTCGAAGTCCCATGTGGCTGAGCTCTGTGGTAAAAGCCCGGCCTGCTTCGTGACACTCAGCAGCACTGCTAGTGAGAGACGGTGCGCTGACACGTCATAGCAGGCGCTTGAGCGGACATGCAAAGAGAACATTAGGCTTAGATACTGGATATCATATATTAAATAGTCCCAGAGGATGTTTGCTTTTTAATTCCTTGTCAAATCTAGATATGTTGTTTGGTCATGCAGAGCTGCTGTGGGAACACAAGGAAAGATTGTTTGTCCAGCACTAGGGAGGCAGGATGCATCCAGACCACAATTTTTTTAATTAATGGGGGACCCGGGTGGCACTGGTCAACAGGTCAACCTGCTGCCACCTTCAGACAAAAAAATGGGTAAGCTTGGTCCAGAAACATCGGCACTGTGGATGAGGTTCAGGTGGGATCTCCTGCTTGCCCTCCTGTTAAAATGCAAGTGACGACGGTGACTTCAGTTAATAAAGGAACTAGCCTGCTTATTCAGAGGCTGACAGAGGTAAAGGATGGATTTCTGTCGTGTGCCTCAGGGTGATCGGTAGCCATGAGGGAAGATGCGATGATCCTCTGATCCACTGAAATCTCCTGAAAGCTCCTCAGTCTGTGATCAGTCATTCTTGGCTGAAGCCACGGTGTCAAAGCATTTATTCACTCACATACAAAGCAAAAATGTAATGTATGTAAAGAACAGCCTGTATATAAATTTTAATGATAGTTTGTAATAACCTCTATAGTTAAGCTCACTGCATATTTACAATGATTTTTTTTTCTTTTTTTTCTGAAATCATTCTTAAAGGAAGAGTATTTTTAACACATATGTATGTTTCCCGGTAGATAGTTAATGTGAATATGTGTAGTTGTGGTGGTTATCTTTTGAGAGCAGTATCACTCAAGATTTCATAGGGTTTATCATGTAAGGGAGCAGCATGCATCTAAATTAAAAACAATGCAAATTTTGGTAATGCCTTTACAATGCATTCATAGAACCTTCAGTGCACGTACATAATGGATTCATAATGCATTCACAGAACATTCATAAGCAGCATGTAAGTATAGCTTTACATCCTAACATGCTTTAACAGCTTTAATATACATTAATGAGAAATATTATGATCGTATAACCATATAATGTTCGTTATTAAAGCATATTATAACTATTAAAGTATATTAGGATGTTAAGGTGTACTTACATGCCGCTTATGAATTTTCTATGAATGCATTATGAAGGTGCAGTTAATGTAAAGCATTACCCATTTTTTGAGCAATTGAAATAAATTAAAACTATAATGAATATAGTTATAGGTTTAATTGAATATAATAGAATATAACTGCCCAGTAAAGTGATCAGCTGAACTGAACAAGTCTACGTACGGTATACTAAAACATACAAACATGGCGAAGGTCTTAAATCGTCATTCGCATATAATACTAAAACAAATCCAGTCGTAAACAACCAAGAGTTCAGCTTTGCTGTCAGTGGATTCAGCTAAAGGAACAGCTAAGTGAGTAATGATAAAAATGTTCAAATAAATAAACCAAAAACAGAGTTACAAATGGTTGCTTTTCCACTCGCTTAATTGGAACCACAGATGTTTGTAATTTGCTGAACTTTAGCTTTTATAAAACCAACAGTCTAATTAGAAGTGACGGTTAAATGCAAATATGTCATTATTTCAGAGGCAGAGACAGACACGTGCAAAGCCTTCAATGGCAGACTAATTAAATCTATTTTGTCTGTGCGCAGCAAATGAACCTTGATGAGCGTTGTGATATTGACAGGCCGGCAAACGGACGCAGCCAGCCGGAGCCAGGGAACCTTCCTGAAAGTAACGTTTTTTATCGACTTCAGTGCGCCTGGGACCCGACACAGTCAGACCCGCTCAATGCGCCTGGGACCCGACACAGTCAGACCCGCTCAGGCTTATTTCTGTGTGATTGCAGTCGTAACAGGGGTGATGTAAACAAGAAAAATGAAGTGTGTTTACATAAAAAATGATGTATCTCTGTGAAAGCGCAGATGCAGGTAGGTGAAAATGAGTCATCGTTATAACATTCAAATTCCAATGTTTCCTTTTCTTTCATTAAATCCAATAGCGACGACAAGAACTAAGTAAATTACTACATAATAACTTTAACTTTTGATCATAAACACTAATGTAGCATAAATCTTTCAGAGAGTTGTACGTTTTCAAGTGGGCTATAACATTCCAAGGAGGGCAGTCTGGAATTAATGTGCCTGGATGTTGAGAATCTGAGTGCTCAAGTTCAAAGATCCCTGACCAGATGAGGCCGAACCAAAGAACACAATACGATATACAATATTGCAGTGTCTGAGAAGGGTGATACCTTGAAAGACACAGCCATCTGGCAGAAGGTGAGTTTCAGTGTAGTGATGAAATGGGCCTTTGGTGCAAAGCGGTCTAATTGAGTCACTGGCCCTGTGTGTGTGTGTGTGTGAGTGTGTGTGTGTGTGTGTGTGTGTGAGAGAGAGAGTGAGAGTATGTCTGTGTGTGTGAGAGAGAGAGTGAGAGTATGTCTGTGTGTGTGTGTGTGCGTGTGTGTGTGAGAGAGAGAGAAAGAGAGAGTGTGTGTGTATGAGAGAGTATGTCTGTGTGTGTGTGTGAGAGAGAGAGAAAGAGAGAGTATGTGTGTGTGTGTGAGAGAGAGTATGTCTGTGTGTGTGAGAGAGAGAGAGAGAAAGAGAGAATATGTGTGTGTGTGTGTGTGTGTGTGCGTGGGGGGGGGGGGGGTGCATAGATCATATTTGAGGACCAAATTGTCCTTAAAGTACTGTAGTAAAAGCTGAAATGTTCCTACTTTTGGGGACATCTTTTGAGGTCCCCATTTGGATAACCTCAGTTTTATAAAAAATATGTGAATGCAATCAAAAAAGTAAAAATGCCAAAAGTCTTGTATTTGGGTTGCTTACTTATGGTTAAGGTTAGGGATGGGTATGGGTTAAGGTTGTCATGTTGGGATTAGTGTTTTCCCATAGAAATTAATGGAGAGTCCCCACAAAGATATAATTGCAAAACTTTGTATATGTATGTCTATGTGTGTGTTTGTATGCGTGTGTGTGTGTGTGTGTGGCTTCTGTAGCTCAGAGGCTTTGTGTTTTTAACTCCATGTTTCCAGGATTCCAGGATGCTACTGTAACATCTATCAGCTGCTGAGAAAGCATGCTTGGACTGACTTGAACATGCAATGTTCACCTCCCTTTATATTCATTCATGATTTAACATTTGACATGTAATTGACCGTGCACAAGTCCATTGGTTCACTTCCTATTCCAGCCACAGACAGAACAAAGAACAACTAACAATATTTAAAATGTATAAAAATACTACAGACGAGCAATAGTGCAGGGAAAATAATACACATAGACTGCAGTTGCATATGGCCTCAATTTAGATTTTGCAATTGATGATGTGGACGGCTTGGGGTTATAAAAGTGCTGTAGTCTGAGGTTGCTGACTGTTCTTGAGTCATCAGTGATGGTTGGCACGTGACTCCTTAAGTCTGCAACAGTCTCCTTTGTTTTACTGATGTTCTGGACAGGGCTGTTTATAGTGACGACCTCACTCCTGTATGTGATTTATCATTACTGATGATTAGATCAGTTACTGTGGTATTATTGGCAAAGTTGGTTATATGGTCATTTATAATTTTAGCCACATAGTGATGGGAATGCGGGGGAATGTGACACTGGGCTGAAGTGGGAATGGTCATGGGAATGTGGGGGAATGTGACACTGGGCTGAAGTGGGAACGGTCATAGGAATGCGGGGGAATGTGACACTGGGCTGAAGTGGGAACGGTCATGGGAATGCGGGGGAATGTGACACTGGGCTGAAGTGGGAACGGTCATGGGAATGCGGGGGAATGTGACACTGGGCTGAAGTGGGAACGGTCATGGGAATGTGGGGGAATGTGACACCGGGCTGAAGTGGGAACGGTCATGGGAATGTGGGGGAATGTGACACTGGGCTGAATTAAAATGTTCCCAGTCAGCTGCCCAGGCGTCACCTGCATAGCTCTCTGTCCTTGAGAACAAAGGTGTGTTACAGGTGTGCCACTTTCCTGTTTTTCCTCATGCTGCTCCATTTTAATGCTGCCCTTTTTTTTCTCTCTCCCCCATTCTCTTCCTCTGCTGCACGCTGCATGTTCATGACGTTGTCGGTCCATTGGTGCAGGTAAGCATCTCATCCTACTTACTCCACTCTCAACACCGGACTCTGCCAGTGGAAACTGGCATATTAAAATCCCAAAGTTTAGAACGTGGATTCAAAGAGTTGAGCTTCTAGCGCATTCGGCATGGCAGACCAAAAAGTGGCATTCCATGAATTCCTGATTAGGGCCAAACTTCACGGAAGATCAAACAAGCGAGATTACTGTCAGGGTCAGCACCTGCTTTGCCGCTCACGCCGGGGTATGTTTCCCTCGCGCCCGAACCACCCGAGTTCGTGACAGATTACATGATCCAGTCATGGCCATACATCATGGAAGAGCAAACAAGTAGGATACTAGGATCTCATCTGGGCCAAACCTCTGGAGCTGCTTAAATCAAGCCTCTGCTCTAACCAAATGATGAAATATGTTCTTTTGTACATTAGCTGATCCGCTAAAAAAAAGATTGTTACTTGTTTATATATAGCTGGATATGTAAATGAAGTACATAAGTAAGTAAAAATAACTAGATACACGAGCAACCTTCAGTGCATTGCTTTCCCGTCCTGTTTTAAAATACTGCACCTCATCATGTATGTGTAAGCCCATCTTAGTGAAACCCCAACTGCCTCTGTACGCTCAGGAAAGAGATATACTTTTAACATTGCACCATGTTCAAATGTGAGCATTGGGTCGCTTTGCTGTGAGGTTGGGGGGGGGGGGGGGGGGGGGTGTTACCTCTGCTTGGGCGGCTTAGAGACCTCCTCCAGACGACGACAGGCCTCCTCGAGTTGAGCCAGCGTATTTGGAGGGGGCAGTGGGGGCATAGCAGGGTCTTGGACAAACGGGTGAGCTGGGTGGTGCGCGCGGAGGTGACCATTGCCTCCGCCCCAGGCGTGCGGCCGGCCTGGGGGGGTCTTCGAGGAATCCGTACCGTATGCCTTCTTGAGGCCCTGGTTGCTGTGAAGGCAGTGTCGCGCATCATCAGCACTGAAATAGCTATCCTCTCAGATTTATACAGCTGCAGGAAAACTAGCTTACTAACGTAAACATTCCAATTGAAAAAACACAAGCCACGAGATACACATTTTTCACATTCTGTCCATTTTTAGCTAAATTATTCAGGTGGACAGAAGGCATATGTTGAAAATCGGTTATGACCGTCACGTTAAAAATAAAGGGCTGTATCTAGACCAGGCCACTGTGTCCTCGCCTGCTCACCCGTGGGTCTTGTGCTTGACTTGCCGCTCACTCTCCAGGATCCACTGCCACACGTTCTGCGTGCGGTCTGTACCGTCGGATGGCAGCTGTGGTGGAGTGCCGCCGCAGCCCCCACCATCGCCGTTGGCCAGGGCTGTCCCCTCGCCACACTTGCCCAGCCGCTTGGAGAAAGCACAGGGGCGCCTGGAGACATGTGTGGAGACATGTGTTGGTTAGAGGTGCAGTGACTGCGCAAGAGCAACGCAGGACTGAAACACATTCCGAATAAAAAGAAACTGAAAAAAATGTGTGCAGTAAAAATACAGAATCAATAATTGAACCAAAGTCTAAAACCAGGAAAATGCCCTAGAGAATTTCAGGTCCCTCGCAGGTCCTGGGATGCCTGTGTTGGGGGTTAGGGTGGGGGCGTGGAGGCTCACCCCAGGGTGGATTCGGCTGGACTGCTGCCCTGCTCCTTGCCGTGGCCGCGGCACTTGTGGTAAGCGGAGTAGTCTGTGATGGCAGGGCACAGGCCCTGCACGCGCTGGGCCGCCTCCGCCTCAATCTGCTCCTTGGTCTTGGGGCCGGCGTGATGATGGATGTAGTGATGGTGCACATGCTTGGTGGGCTGTCTGCCTAGGAAGGCCTTGGTGAGCCCGCAGCCTGGGCTGCCGGAGCCCACCGCGGGGCCCGCCGGCAGCATTTTGGGGGCGACGGTGCCGTGGCGCAGCTCCGGAGAGCGGGAGCGTGGGGAATGGCGTGCCATGCCGGGAGACTGGCACCCGGGGGTCTTTAGGACCCGGGAGAGGTGTTCGTCCAGGATGGCCTGGGGGTCTTCCTCGCAGGAGCCGGACGGCAGAAGGCCCAGGGGGTGGCCGGGGTGGTGGGGGGCACCGTTTGGCACTTCGCCCTCATCCCTCTCCTCCTCCTACGTCAAGAACACACGGTCAGCACCGTTGGCGCTGTCTAAGCCGGTAATGGAAGCCTCCAGAAATGTGACCAGCTCACATTCACAAAGGAGAACAGTACGATTGAACACCGCCTTGTGATCTGAACTTAAATAAAGCACCTTTCATCCATCCTCCGCACATCACAGTACCGCATGCAAGTACAGGTACAAGTGCACAAAAACCTATACATATCGGAAATCAAAAACTGGAGGCAGTTCTGGAAGTACTCATTAGCACCGACTGCTCTGCATCCCATGTTGCACTACAGCTAATTCAGCACAACAGGCAGAATAGGACCATACGCCCCCATTGAAGGGGCACAGATGATGTCACAGAGGAGCCGCCCTGCAGGGAGCCAGGTCTCGGGGACGCTCACCTCCTGGATCTGCTGCAGCCGCTCCTCCAGCGAGCTCCTGGTCTCCTGCTCGCGCTTGAGCCTCTCAAGGCGGGCGATGAGCTCGGCAGCGAATGCAGCGGGCTCCACGGGGGTCATCTCTTTGGGCAGGCGGCGCGTCCTCTGCGGGGTGACAGAGGAGAGCAGGCTTGAGTACGGGCCCGGCGGGGAAGGGCGTTGGGGGCGGTGTGGAGAACAACGGCGGTACCAGGAGAGAGGGTCAAGAGGAAGCGGTCTGCCGCTGCCGCCCTGAGCCTACGAGCCCCGTGCCAACCGCCCCCCCTCCCCACCTCCTGTGCCCAGCCGCCGCTGGCACCGCTCGCCAACGGCATGAGCAGTTGGTCTCACTCCGAGGAGCCCCTGCTTGCTCCTTCTGTAGTACAACCAAGCCATCAGCGGCGGCTCTGAAGTCAGGAGGCTTCAAAGGGCCCTTGTCAAACATCAAACACACACCAGGGTGGGAGGAACAGAAGCTTTAAATCTGGGAATAAAAGCCAGATATCGACAGGGAAAAAAAAAAGAGGGGGGGAATTAAAAAAGAGAAAATAAGATGGAGAGATGTGTGTGTGTGGGGGGGGGGGGGAGCACAGAGATAGAGGAGTCAAATGGTAAGAGATCAGAAGAAGAGGTAAATTATTTCCCAAAAGCACAGTGGGTACCTCTGAGGTTCAGAAGGACATTATCTCTTTTCCCCCCCACCTTTAGACTATATGTGCATTTCTTCCACATTTTGCACTCTTGCTTTTTTGATTTGCCCCCCCCCCCCACCAAACCCAGTTCCTCTCATCTCTTTGTAGAGGCGATGAAGACGAAGAAGAAAGCCGCCAGGATGCTGCCATATCCCGCTGCAGCGCGGAGCTCCTGCCGCCTGGAGCCCGGTGCATCATGGGATATGGAGCCATCTCCGAATCAGGGGGGAAACATTAAAAACATGTGGGAAGAAAGCGCACCGGTGGGAGAGAAAGGAAGCCCGCAACCAGCAGCCCCCCCCCTGCCTCCCAAAAAAAAAAAAAAAAAAAAAAAAAAAAAAAAAAAGGCACTTCAGGTGGAGGGGGCCACGCAGCTTAACGTCTTCCGTTTTGGTAACTATGTCGATACCCAGCCCCCATGGTGTTTAATGCCCGTCGCCCTGCCTGGGTAACATTAGCAGCCGATTCTCCCTGACCCGGGCTCACATGGGGGAGCGGCTCTGTGCACGGATCCAGGGGGAGGGCGTGTTGGAGGTGGGTGGGGGGGGGAATTTCGCGCTGTTGGAAGCTGTCACTTCTACACAAGCTGACTCCATTCATCCTCTGATCAAAGGACCATCCAGAAGAGCCTGGCTGATTTGGGAGCCCCCACACCCCTCCCCACTTTTACAATGTGAACCCCCCCCCCTTCCAATTTCTATGTTTAGCCCGCTGTTATTACTCTTTATTTTAGAAATGCCAACATTAATGGCACAAAAAAAAACTTTGGTTAATATTTTTTCGCAGACGGGGGGGTGGAGGGGTGCTCCAGAAAGGGGGGGGGGGCGGGATGCTAATTCTGACTTTCATTCACAGGCTTTTATATGAAAATGAAGAGGATGTCAGCAGATGAGGAAGACTACCAAGTATGAAGAAGACTACCAAGTTCCTGTCAAAACAAAAGCTCAGGATGGAGAAAAAGCAGGGAAAACAAAACAGGAGGAACGGAGGCGACACTTACGGGGAAGTGGGGCAGCGGGACCTGGCCGTTCATCCTGACGCTCCGCTGCATCTCTCGCTGCAGCTGCTTCTTGGTGCCCATCTTGTATGGAGGGATGCCATCTCTGTTCCAGGGGAAGGGGAGAAGGAAAACCAAATCGAATCAAACAAACTCATCTGGTTAAAGCACTCTGCCGACAGAAGGCGCCGTACTAGACAATTAGGAGGGACGGGAGGGCGGAGATGATGGAGCGATGAACTCAGGGCCCCAAACGGAGCCCCCTTGACGGGCATCCCGACCTGCTTCCGAACCGAGGCGGACAACAGACCACGCGCACCAGGAAGCAGCACCTCCTCAGCCGAGATGTCGGGACGCACTTTGATAAGTCTTTAAAAGCGACCTCCTTCCAAGCAGCTCCCAGAATTCCCCGGCCGAGCTTCTCAGGGCTGTTAGAGTCGTTTCCGCTGCGTGTGTGAGCCCCCCCCCACCGCCCCCTTTTCCTGTCAGGATGAAAGACTGCGGCCCCCGCTACCACGAACACGTCAGCGGGACAACGTGCTCCACTTCCGCGGTTTGCACCCCCCCCCCAACCCGACTCTCTAAGGGGGGGTTTGTGCCGGTAATGGCTAAGGGGGACAACCTGACACCAAAACAAACAAACACGCCCCCCTCCCAAATATAGGGACACTTCAACTCGGAGAAGGACTCAAGTGTTCCTCAGTTAGATCCTTAAAAGTCACACATAGCTAAATCAGAGCAGCTAACGCCATTATAATGGTCGTATTTAACATGGGGGGGTTGCGGCAAGACTCCATTGACTAATTTTTTTTAAACACTCACACAGCCGGCCTATGTGGGCCAGTTGCTAAAAGTTCGCCAAGACAGAGTCACTCCCTTCAATAGTGACAATGACAGTATACAATAATTGCTTATTTATCACCATAACGGTTATCACTAATGCAGAGGCTACACTCCAGCGCACTGCCATTTAAGTTGGGCCAATTATCTCAGCCCCCCACCCCCCTCTGTTTTTTTTTTTTTCTTTTGAGGGGAAGCGTGTGACCTAGCCCAAATGCGGTTTCTCTGCCGCTTTGAAATCTCGCACCCGCGCGCTCCCTGCCATCTTCATTTGGCAACGGCTGTGCAGCGCCTCTCTGATCTCGGCAACATCAAAAGGCTGGTTTGTAAGATAAGGTAATGTTTGAAGTTGGCGCAGTACTGCTCCCCTGCGCCCAAGTAAATCCATAAATAAGATATAAGCCAAAAAAAAAAAAAAAAAAAACCCTGAGCCCCGCCAGGTCAAGACAGGTGGCCGCCCCTTTCCCAACTCCACCCTCCTCCCCTCGTACAAT
>JAODKE010000001.1:15613195-15632524 GCA_026779605.1 Mormyrus hasselquistii
ATATATACAGAGATATACTTTTACACACACACAGATATATATATATATATATATATATATATATATATATATATACATGTTTGTGTGTGTATGTATAGATAGATAGAGCGGATCCTATTTTTTTCAATGGATATTTTTCTGTTAAGGCCTGATTTCTCAAACAAGCAACCTAATGGGAAATAAACCTAATGTGTATTAGGTTACAACTCCATGTGCTTAACTGCCCCATGGCATGTTGCCTTATACAAGCTGATAATATGCATTTACTGATATCATCATTTGAGTTGAAAGGCTTTGAGTTTTGGGTCTGTATAGCAAGTAACTTTGCTTGTGGCACAGTGTGAATTATAGAGTCACTTCTTATTTTCCAGGATTCATGGAAATGGTGGGCACTTTGTGGAATATGGACTATATAAGGGCTGATGCTCTGCAAATAAAAAGGCAGCTAAGCTGTATTTGAGATATTTACAGGTGGTTATGATGTCATAAAATGTTTGTTCATCTCCATTCCTCAGATGAACAGACCATTGTTTTACATTTAAAGTTAATACAGCTTCAGCCTGACAGAGATTTCAGTCGTTCCAAGATTGATCGAAAAAAGCCTCTGTGACATATGTGTGTGCTCTAAGAGACTATTATCCTGTCACTGCTTCACGAGTGAAACATTTTTCGCTCCATTATCATTCATTGTTTTGAAACGGCATCCAAATGAGATGGCAGACGATCAAAGATTTCATTTTCTTGAAGATTTGTGTAGGGATTTCTGTTTACTTTTATCAGTGTCTAGATGCTGCCCGATCATGGTATTAGAATAATAATCTAGATGTGTAAATAGCAGTTGTTTACCAGGACATACTGTGGTTTAAGTAAACAGTCGCTCGGATCCGGGTGTCTCCGAACGTGAGGACAGATAAGATGCGTTTACAGCGTGACGCTGCGAATCGGCGCTGTGGCTTGGCGCATCCTGACGGCCGTCTGGCAGGAGACGATAGCCCCGCGGCAGACTGGCTTCCGAATACCTGAATGTCTCCGCTAACGAGCATCTGTTTCAGGTGCGTTCTGGGTAGAGACAGTAGGGGCTGACAAAGTAGTAACACGTTGTTAGCAATTACTCAGTGAATTATCATGAATCTCATTACACACAAGGTGTACCTACATAACCTTGACAGCGCTGCCAAAAAGGGTGGCCCCGCATACTTGCGTAATTAAGGGGGAATCGGGCAGCAAAGGCATGCAGAATTACAATTGCAATTTAAATTGAAACTTAATTTCTGTAATCGGGAAAGGGAGAGGAAGTCCATACCCTAAGCGGGGAGGGAGCATTTATCTCCAGCAGGTTAACAAGGAGCACTGCAGTTCTGCTGTGCCCCTCTCAGTGTGTTTCTGGTGTCAGGCAGTTCCAGCGCCAACGAGAAGCCATGCGCCTCTTAAGCCTTGAGAGCTGCTTTAGCAGCATCTTCAGACAGATTAATTACATGTCTACGGTTTTAAATACCGTTTAGGGGCCCTACAGGGGATCGCCTTTGTGTACAGGCCTGAACCACGAGTCTTAAAAGGATTAGCGTTTCACAGGTGGTGCAGTTAAAATTACACGTGTGCCTGATGAGAGAATGATGTAGGGAACCATCCGCCCTCCACCACGGTGGACGTGTTCTCTGTGATCGACGTGCGAGTTTGACACAAAGCAAATATGAAGGCATTGTAATTATAAAGAGCGTTTCACATAAGCAAGCTCGTAAATCCTGACAGCTTCACGCCCCTCCGCAGACGGCGGTTTCACAACGACATCTTGCATCAAATGTGTCGCTTCTCACGAAGCAGACAAGTCGCATGTTAAAAGCGCCGCTTGATACCGGCCGTGTTTCGGCCGAATACTCCACGACACTGAGGTAAACAGACATCGGTTTCATGCTCAGGAGACACCGTAGTGGTTCTTGACAGAAACGGGTAATATGTACGTGATCATGGCTACAGGTTGTGATGCGCATTTTCAGATCACACGGTCTTAAGCGGTTACTGATCCTGGAAGATGATGAGACCTGAATTTCACACAGCGGACACCCCATCATCCTCCGGTCCCACTGGAAGAGTAAAATCAGCTTATGCGCCCTCCTGAGACTTGCTATGATGATACATACTTCCAGCATCTTATCTCCCCCTGCCCTCAACCCCAACCCACTTCTCCTCCCCAAGGGCTGCACTGAGCAGAAGGTTGGATGAAGCCAAGCCCTCTGCCTCAACACCTTTTCCTCCCTGCAGACTGAGGAACAGGAGCACGACACATGGCGATGCAATGTGCTGAGGTGTCGCTGGCGGACATCAAAGGTGGCTGCCATCCTTTAGTAATTTATGTATTTTAATGGTGTTCAGATGAGATCCATGTGTCACGAAAGGTTAAAAATGCTTCAGAATTAATTTTTGGCATCCCCTGCTTATATAATGCTCAAAGGACTACCCGTATATATAATGCTCAAAGGACTACCCGTAATCAGATGCTTGAAGTGTAACCTTTGTCTTTGGGAAGCGGCCATTTGTGGTGTCCTCTTTGGAACTGGACCCCGTTATTCCCAAATCCGCACAGTGGTCCAATGAAAATCAGAACTCCCAGCGGCGGAAGCCACTCCTGACCCAAACGTGTATTCGTGCAGTTACTGTAAACTGGAGTTTAGGCGGTCCATGTTCCGTAGCCTTGCAGCCCGCGGGTTGTGGTACAGGCTTCCCTCACGGCAGGCCGGCAGGTCGGGGGCTTGCACATGCCGTGCGCTCACACCACTAGCCGCTGACCCGCAGCCAAGAAGAAGATGGATTTCCCCTCCACTTGGCTCTGAGAAGCAGCACGGCGAGTGATAGATCACCATTGTAACAGACAACTATCCCGGAATCGCCAGGATCAGGTGTCAGCGCTGAGATCTCCCAGCTCGGGGGTCAGGGGGGTGTCCCCCCCAAGCTGGAACCGTAACTATGTGTGTGGAAACGAGGGACAGACAAGGTCTTGTTATGTTGTTTGAGGCACTTGTGACAACACTAAAGCAGGCTTTTCATTGCAGCTTTGAAAGATGATAGGAGTCTGAGTTCACTCAGTGATCGGAGGCCTGGGGTAGCAGCTGCCATGCTTAAGGTGGGAAAATGAACACCTAGATTATACAGGGAAATTTTAATCGCAGCCCTTATTAAGGCAATGAGTAATAAATAATGAATAACAATGCACCATGTTGGACTGCATGGAATATGTAAAACAAATCCCAAAACACAACAGGATGAATTAATAAACTTATAATCATATGGCATTTAAAAGTTATCCAAGTCAAATGAGTTATCCGCCTGCTCCTTAGTGTGGGTTAAGAAGCAGGTAATTGAAATTAAACTGTACTGTTTAATATCCTGCTATGCCTTGCAGAGTAATTAAGGTATGAGCTTAATGAAAGCTTTAATTACTGAAAGCACAGTTGTACTTCGCGGTTCCTCAGCAAACCCCATGGTCCAGAAGGGCCCAGTGTGGGTGTCTTTCACATTTTGCAGCTCTGTACAGGTGTACAGCATTTTATTAAAGCTATTTAGATTATATAAATCCCCTCCTGATATAGTGCCATTAAAACACAACAGGATGTTGTAATTATGTGTATTTTATCTACTTATTTTGTTAAATCATTTTTTGTCATTGGATACATGGTTTTGAATGATTCGTGCTTTTGTGGCTCCTTAACTGTTGAGTCTTGACTAGCAGATGTGTTTTCCCATGACTGCTTGGTGTAGCTTTCAGTCCCTCGGCGGGTGATATAAATAAACGCTGCTGTAGGTGATAACTCTGCCGATGTCTCCTATTGCATTTGAAGTAGATTACAACTATAAATGTAGGTGAACGTGCTCTAAATGCACATTAATGTAAGCTTCCTCTGCTGTGTTTATTTGCAGTTGAATGACATCTGTATTTTTTTTTAATTTTCATACGTTTGCTTTCTATAGCATGAATCTGCATAGGAAGCCAGCTGTGGGCTTACAGGCCTGCAGCTCTGCCAGTGCATTTCTGCATAAACCTATAGACAAGATACATAAATGTGCCCTTATGTAGCTACATTGCTTGGACTTGGGATTGTGCCTCATGTGAATTCTATATTCTTTTGATGTGTCTTTAATATGCCCAGTCCTGGGTAAAAGTATCCCTTCAGCGTTGTGTGTGATGCTCGCCTAGACACCATCGACTGAAAGACACCCACTCTGATCATTGTTCCAGAAAGAAGACAGTCTATCACACGTCAGGCAGCCCCAGGGCTACAAAGCAAGGCGTTCTCTCCGTGGAAGAGCACTCTTTAAGCTTGACTGTAAACCCAGAGAGTACCTGTTAAGATACAGCCCCCTTGGGATGTTCGCTATTGTTCAGGCATTAGAGGGATGTTAATATCTCTCTTTTAAACACTCACAGCTCCATGGCCAACCCATTTAAGAGGTATTTTATCTCGCTTTTCTATCTAACCATCCTTGAAAATGTCTCTGAGGGGAGGTTAGCCAATACGGCAAATAGTCTTTATGGGGGACGGCGTCTCTGGGCTTTTGCTATTTAAAGCTTGAATGTGATTTAAACTGACTGTAAATAATAGTGTTGCCCAAACGGCCGAGTGGGTCAGAGTAAATAAACACAGTGCACCTATAAATAAGAGCACTCGTTAACAAATTGCCGAGCTCGTTATCTTGCTACATAAAAGCCTTAGTAATGCCGTGTAGTCAGTTAATCTGCTGCATACATTCCACTGCATGCTTCTCATCGCGAAGCAGAATCTCACATCTGATGGCCTGACAGCCAAAACCTCCTAAAGTCCTCTGAATGGACACTGTTATTTTTGCTTATAAAAAATAAAAAAAAATCATCTTTTATGATGAAATAACTTAACATGACCGTTAATACTAAGCACCGAGGAATGTGGCAATCATCAATTGTTTATGAGTTGGTTTGAGGGGTGACATCAAAATCATTCTAGCCTGGCCCTATGCGATATCCCAACAGCTGTATTATTCGGAGAGGAGTTGATAGTCTAAAAATGGGTGAGAATGTATCTAATTTTATCCTTTGTGTTTTTTGGGCTGCAAGCTAAATAATGTGGAGGAAACCAGTAGAAAGAAATCCAAGCTCACTGGAGCATGTTAAATGCTGCTCGGACTCAGAGGAGTTGGTTAAACCCAAACTGAACTCATGGTGGCTGGTTAAACGATGCTTGGACTCACATGAGTTGGTTAAACCCAAACTGAACTCACAGTGGCTGGTTAAACGCTGCTCGAACTACCAGGAATTGGTTAAACCCAAACTGAACTCACAGTGGCTGGTTAAACGCTGCTCGAACTCTCAGGAGTTGGTTAAACCCAAACTGAACTCACAGTGGCTGGTTAAACGCTGCTCGAACTACCGGGAATTGGTTAAACCCAAACTGAACTCACAGTGGCTGGTTAAACGATGCTTGGACTCACATGAGTTGGTTAAACCCAAACTGAACTCACAGTGGCTGGTTAAACGCTGCTCGAACTCTCAGGAGTTGGTTAAACCCAAACTGAACTCACAGTGGCTGGTTAAACGCTACTCGGACTCACAGGAGTTGGTTAAACCCAAACTGAACTCATAGTGGCTGGTTAAACGCTGCTCGGACTCACAGGCCCAGGGAAAAACCTGTCATGACAATGAGGCAGACATTCTATCTCCTGAAACAGCACTTATAGTATATATATGTTTTTATCGCAAACAGTATTATGATGACACATATCCCAAAATTTAACATCACAACCTGTAAGTGAAGCTTTTTATTCATCTAAAGCTACTCGCGTGCTGGGCCACGCTTTCTGGAAAGCTAGGAGGCTTTCAACTGGAAGTGTGGGGACTTGGAATCAACAGAATTGTACAAAAATAGATGAGAGACAAGCAGTCTCCGAAACCTTGGTTGAGTAACCACAAAATAAGACATGGCATAAGGACCAGAGCGGGAGCGTGGATCTGAATATGGGAAAGAAAGTGCTGTCATTTCAGTACAAAGTCCTGAAGACAGAAGCAGGTGGAAAGAAGTACTAATGTCAGTCCCACCGCAAAGGTTTCCAGGTGCACCATGGGACTGCGGCTCAGTGACTGAGGAAGGTGAATTACACACTCATTTGCCCCCTTAACCACCTGGTACACTGCAGGTGCAGTGTGGTTCTAAAGGAACATGAGCAGAACTACGGCAGAGCAGGAGAAGTGCACATCTGGGCATCATGAGCTGAGTCAGATATATGCCCAGTAGACTGTCATTAGAGTTGGCCCGAGGTCATGATCGGGTTGCAATCACAAAGGAGGTTCAACTGTAGTTTCCGAGAATTTAACTGTCCATTCATTGGCCTGCAACTCCGCCGTCTTCATCAGTCTATTGGATGACTCCTTGTTTTCCCTGCTGATTGTACTTAGCAGTTGACTACTAGTATGTAGAAATATCACTGAATGGTCTCAGTGATGCAGTGTGTTGTCTCTGAATGGTTAAGGTCTTCTTTAGCATGCTGTACAGTTGAATGAAGAGGTTAAGGTAGTGTTGTTGCATTGTGAATTATAACTCCGATTTACATGGCCAGCAGAATAGCGGGAAGTGGGACGTTTTCAATGATCACCCGTGTTTATTTCTCGTCATGTCAGTGTACAGTAAAATGCATAAGCTCGCAACGCTTAGAGGCATGGAAACGAGCAGCCCCGTCGCATTCTAACTGCAGGGACAGCGATTTATTTCAAAGTCTCAATGCATCAGCTTCAAATGGCTCCTTAATTGACTGTGAATTACTCTTAATGCAGTACATGCAATTGGAAATGGGGTATTATGGGCTGTCAGTTTGTATTTATTGTGATATTGCTTGGGGATTGGATAACATGGCGGGATCGGGCTGCAATGAATGCAGCTGAAGCAGCCTCCTGAAATCACGCCTCTACCTTCCCTGGCGCCTGTCACCCAGTGAGGACGACACCTCACAGAAGGATGGTATTATTTTCCCACAGAATGTCTAGAAGTGTGATTATAAAATTTTAATCCCATTAAAGCATGACCCGGCTTGTCTCCAGGCTCCCAGCAATGTCACTTAAGTTAGCGCTGGTCCCCCATAAGCAGCAGGATGGAGACCTCACCCATTTCTCTCATTCACTGGAAGAAAAAAAAAGCACAGGAATGCCTGGAGCCCCCAGCACCCAGCCAGCCGTCCTCCCACCCCGAACACCATCCATTTTCAAGTCACCCCGCTGCCAGGAGGCAGTCCCACGCGGCCCGCATATGAAACTTATGACTAGCCACGTCCTCAGACATCACAGCGGAACGAAGGTGCGCTGGAATGACGGATAGCCCCTCCAATGTATAGTGACAAACAAATTAGTGCGAGGACGACGCCTGCTGCATGCCAGATGTGCTGGGTTACGTCGCACGGAACGAGCAGCACGGAAACACACATGTCCCATCTGTGCATGCCAGGACTGCTAACGTTCACGTGTATACATGTAACAACAGAGCAACACCTCCCAAAAAAAGGAATTAATAAAGGCTGACTGTACATGTGATTGTGACAGCTCTTCACAATGTCTAATCCAAATGCAGCAAAGTCCCACTTCTGCATGGGGGATAAGATGTGTGGCAATAATCGCTGTAAAACTTATTCTCACACGATGGACTGTTTATAAACTATTGGAGCAACTGGACTGACTGTTAGCCAAGGCCTTGCCCTATACAGATGGTTCTACCCCCCAGATAGAGTGGCACATCATTCAAGCCGCCCCCATCATTACATTTTTAATACCTTTTAATTTCCTGAATTTAATGAACATGCACATGACCACCTCAGGATAGGAGATTCCCGGTACCTAATCAAACCTCGTAAGACCTGGAAGCCTCACCCTCTTCACTGTGTTTTCAATCAAGCATTCCGCATGGCAAAGAAATCAGAATCAGGCGCTTCTGCTTATGTGCCGAGTAGAGGAAATTAAACTGTTTAGATGGTCAGCTTTGCAGTTGCATGGAATCCAGACCAGATATCCTGTTGGGCCTGGTTAGGATACAAGTGCTCATTTTGTCTTTTCACATGAGACAGAACTTGCTATTTTGCCTCTGACATTAATGTCATTTTACAAGGAGACCTTAACAGGTTCCCCTTTTTAAAGGCTACATGAGACCATAATAATGTACTTATGGTGCGGTGGGTGTTCTGGGCATCATCGCACTGGGATGTCTGTTTAAGCCGGCTCTGGTGGCTCTGTGGCCCCTGTGATTTTGTCATTTGCTTTTTACCCCAACTGTAAACCCCACCTTCTCCTTCTGAGAAGGGGCTGCAGTCAGGCAGATGATAACCTGGATCACCACCAAGGCTAACCCAAAATTAACAATTAAATCAACCTAACTCTAAACTGAAGTTAAACGCAAAATGTCACATTGCATTGTGTTAGTCATGGGGGAAATATACAGTCACTCAAGTTTACTGTATTCACTAGTTATAAATAATACTATGTGATTGACAAACCTGACAATCTATATTGCCATGACAACTGAGCAGAGCCTAGTCTTGCACTTTGTGATGCATCAGCCTTCTCCTTCCAGAGACTTCATCAGATTCATATTTGTCCTTATTTGGTGTGTCTGGTGACGTGAGCGGGCTATCCTTAGCACCAACGCTTCTGTGCTGCACTGGTGGCCTGTGAGGTTGGGTACAAGAATGTGTTGTGCCTGGTAGATAATGGCTGCCAGCAAAAGGGAAGTTATTGGGATTTTTTTCCCTCCCCCAACACCCATAGATTAGATGGTGAAAGGTGCAGGCCAGTAAGCAGCCTGGTCTTGTCCTGACAGCCTGATAAGAAGCTGGGAGTCCACACGGGGAGAGACTGTATTATTACGGGGGAGGGGAGGGTAAAGAGATGTGACCGACTCACTGACAAGTGAAGAGAAAAGACGCGTGTGTTACTAGGGGAGAGGAGAGAGTAAAGAGATGTGACCAACTTACCAATGAGTGATGAGAAAAGACCTGTGTGTTACTAGGGGAGAGGAGAGGGTAAAGAGATGTGACCAACTTACCAATGAGTGATGAGAAAAGACCTGTGTGTTACTAGAGGAGAGGTGAAAGTAAGGAGATGTGTCTGACTCACTGACGAGTGATGAGTAACGACCCGTGTGTTACTAGGGGAGAGCAAAGAGATGTGACCGACTCACCAACAAGTGACGATAAAAGATGTGTGTGTTACTAGGGTAGAGGACAGGGAAAGAGATGTGTCCGACTCACGATGAGTGACGGAAAATACTTGTGCAACAACTTGTGGAGAGGGGTGAGTAAAGAGGTGTGTCTACCTCACTGACAAGTGATGAGTAAAGAACTGTGTGTTACTAGGGGAAGGGGAGGCTAAAGAGATGTGTCCGACTCACCAATGAGTGATGAGAAAAGACCCGTGTGCTACTAGGGGAGAGGGGAGGGTAAAAGAGATGTGTCCGACTCACTGACGAGTGATGAGTAAATGTCAGTGTATGGACCATAAGAGTCTCTTTCTCTGGGAGAGAAACTGTCAGTCATGTTGCATGGTACACTGTATTTAGATAAACTCCATCTCACCTCCTCTTTAGAATCTGATATAAAAATGTCTTTCTAATTTTCAAAATGGAATAAGTGGAGAGAGAACCGTAAATGCATTTATATTGTATTATAATATGAAATATGATTCTCATATAATGATGTATATTTTAAAGACCATGAAGCAGTTTTTCTGTGAACATGCTCCTTTTGGCTTGAGGTAAGGCATGTCATAATTAGTGGTAGCAAATGATGTTCTGTAGGCTGAGACTGTAATGGAAGGAGACATGTCTTCATATCTCATGTTCAGCTCTCTTGGGTGAATGACCCAGCTTTAACCAATATGAGCATGTCATGAACAAAACAAAGGGCTCCAGCCTGTGTTAGAAGCCATTATTAGCTCTGCACATTCTCAGTAGAAAGCTTTATCATGTATAGGCTGCTCCTTCTTTGAATGTGTAAGTCACTGGCTTGAAGAAACATCAGGAGAATGAATAAACAATAACATTTTTAGCAGATTTTACTTTTGTGACCCCAAAATAGACACAAAAAGCACATCTTTACTTTAACACGTGTCCTTAATTGATGCTTTAGAATCTAAAATATAGATCCCTGCAGATCTTTCAGAAATGTTTGCATGTTGTCATTCCATTGGTCCCAGGATGTACAGCTGAAATTTCCATGACAATCTCTCTTGGATCCTATACTGATCGTGTATACAATTATTTATTTTGTTGATTTTCAGGCAGTGTTTCTGCATTGAAACCTGCCTCTTTGAGCTGCTAACCTTTCCCCTGCACACCTCTGTTTCTAACTTCTTGTCATAAATGAAGAGTTGCTTCTCGGGATAAAGTACAAATACTCTTAAATGCTCTTCACCTTATTGCAGTACTTCTCAGGAGTATCCCCCCTTCTTGGCAGATGAAGAAATAAGAAGGGAACTCTTCTCCATAACCGTCGTGGTATTTGCTGGGCTCACCTGCTCCCATCCAGACAAACATGTATCCACGTAGGTCAAACTTTGTTTAAATTATATGGTATTTCATACCTGTTGTTCCTTAATTTTTAATTCTTTGACTTAATTTTTTCTATATCTATTTTTTAATTAACATGTGTTGGGTCTCTGTAGTCCCTTGGACTTCTCTGCTGATGGAGCCCGAGTTGAATGAGGACATCTACCCAAATTCTTTTGTTCACCCTTCTTAACTGCTGTCCTTGGCAAAGGTGAAGACAGCACGTGCAAAGCAGATGGTCATCTAGGTCATCCGCCAGGTGCAGGAAATCAAATGGCCTGGTTTTTTTTAACCCTCGGTCCTGTCCGCCAAGAATCCCACTTACAACATGCCAGTCAAAAGATGAGTCCTATAAGTACGGAATTTTGTGTGTCCTCTGAACATAATGTTTTACTTCAGCTGAATCAGTACATCAAACAGAAACACATTTCAATATCCATTAGGGCAGAGTCAAATACTATGACCTCCCCACCTCTCCAGATGTTTATAGCTTGCAAAATACTATAGGAAATTTAAAAACCACTGCTTGAATTATCTATTATACCATGTCAATGAAGCAATTTTAGCAAGGTGGTAAGTCAGGGGGTATGGTGTGCAGTGTGTCCATGTTTTAAATATGAATGGGGCTGTATTATGGGCGGAGTTTCCCAAGGTGAGGGTAGTTATGGCAAGACAACTTGAATGGAACAACACCATGAAACTAGAATTACATGAATGAATTTTACTTAATGAAAATATTTTGATATTACATTCCATAAATACTTGTACCCAAAAAAGACCACATATAAATATGTATATACATACATACACCCGGTCAGCCATAACATTAAAACCACTTTCCTAATATTGTGTAGGTCCCCCTCATGCCACCAAACGGCTCTGACCTGTTGAGACATGGGCCTCTGAAGGTTTCTTGTGGCGTCTGGCACCAAGACGTTGGCAACAGATCCTCTACGTCCTCTAAGTTGTGAGGTGGGGCCTCCATGGATCAGACTTGTTTGTCCAGCACATCCCGCAAATACACAATCGGATTGGGATGTGGGGGAATTTGGAGGCCAAGTCAACTCCTTGAACAACAACATGTTCCACAAACCTTGAACAACATGTTCCACAAACCATTTCTGAGCAATTTTTAGAGTGAGGCAGGATGCATTATTCTGCTGAAAGAGACCACTGCCATCGGGAAATACCATTGCCAAGATGGGGTGCACTTGGTCTGCAGGAATATTTAGGTAGGTGGTATGTGTAAAAGTAACATCCACAATAATATCAGGACTCAAGATTTCCCATCAGAATACGGCCTCTGCCAGCTTACCTTCTTGCCATAGTGCATCCTGTTATCATCTCTTCCCCAGGTGAAATATGCACTCTGAGTCATCCACTTGATGAAACAGAAAACATAACTTCTCAGACCAAGCAATGTTCTTCCATTGCTCCATGGTCCAGTTGTGACGCTCACGTGCCCATTGGGGGCACTTTCGGTGGTGAAGAGGGGTCAGCATGGGCACTCTGACCTGTTGGTGGCTATTCAGCCCCATGCGCAGGAAGCTGCAATGCATTGTGTGCCCTGACACCTTTCTATCATAGCCAGCATTAACCTTGTCAGCAATTTGTGCTACGGTAGCTCTCCTGTGGGTTCGGAGCAGACTGGCTGGCCTTCATTCCCCACACGCATCAATCAGCCTTGGGCAACCTTCACCCCATCACCGATTCACCAGTTGGCTTTCCTTGGACCATGTTTGGTAGGTACAGACCACTGCATACTGGGTACATCCCACAAGACCTGTGATTTTGGAGATGCTCTGACCCAGTCTAGCCATCACAATTAGACCCTTGTCAAAGTCGCTCAGTTTCCTACGTTTGCCCATTTTTCCTGCTTCCGACACAAAAACATCAAGAACTGACAGTTCACTTGATAGTATGTAATCACACCCTTGACTGAGGGTGTATGTACATAAATATATACAAGCACAAATACATATATAGACAGTGTATATTATATTGATTTCATACACGTTGTTGTATGAAACAGATGTAGGCCTGTCAGGTCTTCAGAGTACCATTATTTCTACAAACCTAGCTTTCACATATACAATCTAAGCCCACACACATTCTCACCCTCGAACTGGATCTATGTGACCTTAGAGTCTGACCCAACGCTGCTAACCTGTCACATGACCAGACAAGCCGCTTCCTAGCGGTGGCCGTGTCTGGCCTTCATGCAGGCGACTGTGGAACGACGCGTCCTTTCCCATTTGCCGCTTCAGCGACGCTGAGCAGTGCCTTCTTGCTCGTCCCACTTGTCTCTCCGGTCATTCGTTATGTCGAGTCACGAGGCTGTTCTGATGGGGCTCCTTACCGCCTTCGGCTGCGGAGTGGGAAGGGGGCGGGGCTCATCCCCCCCGCTCTATAATCTGTCCTAGCTATCCCAAGGGATCACGACTGTCCGCCAAGACCCAAAAACCTCACCTAGATGTTGCATTTTCTTTTGTGGTGGAAGATGAATGAATCAGAACCCCCTTGCACTGCGTAGCTACGACAAACGTAAAATACAGGATGTGCCAGCATCCCAGCCAACATAATGCTAGCTGATTACAAAACAAACTTGTCACATTCTGGTGTCTGAGTGCTGGATTGGAGGATTTGTTCTTTTCCACAAGTCCCATGCCTTTTTTTCCTCACAGTGTTGTTAGAGGATAGTGTAATCTATTGCTCAGTGCAACCCCTGTGTCCAAAATCCATTTCCATTAAAATTCAAATTGCATAAATTAGCCTGACTTTTAAAGAAGGAATCTGCCTCAAAACCATGTTTGGTTATTCCATTCATACCCCCTAGGTCAATTAAATTGGTTTCAGTTCAGATCCATGACATTTTTCATGTCTGGGATGAAAACCTCGGCACATTAGTAGCGGTAATAATATTAATAATAATAATGATGATGATTACATATTAACCCCCTAGGACTGATTTCTTCTGTACCCCAACAACAGACTGTGACAGACATTGACTGTGATGCAGATTGTTAGCTTAAGGCAGTTATACTCTTCTCAAGCTCTCAACAAGCAGTCCAGCCAGTTACACAGAGACGGATGGACGATTCTCTCTTCTTGCCCATCTCTTCATCAGGGTCTCCTCAGGTGTACAGGGGCCCATAAGTCCCCAGTGGTCTTTAGAAACAATCCTGCCTGCTGCTTGTTAGGAGAAATAATTGGATTTCAGTTCCTTAGTGCATTCTCGGTTAGCGGTGGTCACAATCCGGGAAGACCAGAGGAGGTGCCAAGTCCTCTGGTGTTCCGGTGATTTTTAAGACTGCTGGACTGGTGAATCACAACATTATCACCGGTTAACGCTTTTCTAAATCGCTTTATGTGTTTCACGGCCCGAACACCTGGGCGCAAGGAGACACGGGAAATGCACAAAACCTTTCCGGCTAAAGCAAGCTCATCTCTGCCACACATCATTCCCAAAAACCCAGAGAAAGACGTGTCTGCCGATACCGCGCCTGTCTGGGGGGTTGTGCTATATCCATGTGGATAAACTCAGAAAAAAAAATGGAGGAAAAAATAGTGAATTTAAAGGCCTCTAGTAATTTTCAGTTTAATTTTTTATGTTTATATAGGATTACATTCACATTAATTTTGATAACCTTCCCACAAGATCATAGCCATTATCTTTCACAGTCGAGCGAATTTCTGTATGACTTAATTAACACTTAAGCCACTTTTTCGAGCATTAACATCTATTTTGCAATTAGCAGCTCCTTATGACTGAGCCAAATGCAGATTAATCGTCCACGGAGGCCTTTAAATTGGTTGGCTGGCTAAACTGTCAGTCTGGCAGTAGGGAGCGTTTTTTGACCATTCAGCGTCCTCATCTGTTCCAGCACTTTATGGAAGCCTTAACTGTGCCGTAAAGCATTTTGCAAGCATTGTAAAGCAGTAGGCTATAAATATTCCCATGCAAATAATAAAGTTTACGTCTGTGATTCACTGAACGACACAGTCTTGAATAAAGGCTTGTCCGGAATGTGCAATACAAGTGAGGTATTTTTAAGAAATGCTGATTATTTTTTAACTACATAAAATGGGGAAAGCGCTTCAAATCTAACCTTGGATTCAGGAAGCAATAAGTGATATCAAACAGAAAACTCTTTTTTTCTGAGACTGTAGTCAAGTGTCTGAGTGTCTTGCCCATCTACTGGAAATGCGTGAAGTGCTCTCTGATATCACACTCCCTGCTCCCACTGTTGTGAGGCCGTTAAAACTATTGATCATTAAAGGATGTCCAGCTGTGAAGAATCTAATTGAGGTGCCTCTCGGCTCGTCGATTCCACTCCCTGCTCTGTGGACCGAGCAAAGTCCTTAATGGGAGCGTTGTCTGTAAACAAGGCAGGTGTGAGTGAGCAGATCTGAACGGAGGCCGGCTGCAGTTACAGGCTCCTCGCAGAAACGCTGCAGCTTTAGCACAGGGAGGTAATTCACCGCCCTGAGTCAGGTTCATGGTTAATGCGCCGTTCGCCAGCCGCTGACAGACAGCTATAATGTAATGCCCTGGTTTCATTCCATACTTCCGAGGTTCATACGCCTGAATTTAGCACAGTCCTGTTACACGCACGCTGTAGATGCTGATATTTCATACAGTGATTTTGCTTTTCTGTTTGATTTCAGAGAAAGTCAGCATGCTTTCTGCATTTATAGCACCTTTCAAATGCATGAATCCTGGGACAGTAAGCACAGAGGATGAAGATAATTTGAGTAAGTTCTTTAAATCTTCCAGTATCATTTCATATTCGTATGATCCCATAGATCTTATTCTTGGTCAAACAATTAGGCTTTAGATCTCTTAAGGTATTACTTTTGTGGCTGAGTGTGTAAGGTAAGCCAGTATACAGCAAGAAATAAACACATTCTATTTCACTGGGCTAGGTAGGTAAAAAGAGAAAAAAGGGTGAACTTTTCTCACTGTTTGTTTCTTTTTTCATTTTTCATACAAGTCATTTATTTTTTATCTTTTGATAAAAAGATACATTATTAAATTTTGCCCAGAGCACTAACTTCCATAGCAACATAAAAACTTAAACACAGTAGGCGCTCACAAAGGTGCGTTAAACGCACCTGGAAGTGTGCTGGCAGTGGGCCGGTGGTGCTGCATCATTCAGCACACAAGCAACGCTGCATCCTGTTTTTATTAAAGAATGAATTGGGGAAAATAAGAGCTGATCTTCTGCTTTATCTCCAAAGGCTTTAAGCACCCAAAGCTATCAGAGCTATCTGTCTATTACAATGGGATCCATGCCACCCTCATGTTGAAAGCTGGGAGCAAACCAGCTGCTTTAAACACAGAATCACACCCGATTTCACTGCAGATTACAGAATAATTTGGGAGGTGATGCCATGATCTGGGGGATTTATACATGGATCCGAAAACATTTGAGAAAGACCCAGCTGTATATGGTGATTAATGGAGTTACTGTCATGGCTTTGTATCACCCCATGTCGCTCAGATCTTTAGGTCCACATTGCCGAATTGTTCTGTATTTGGTAAAAGCAGATCTTGTTTAATTCTTCATTATTGTGGCTGTGTTACCCTGCCATATATTTCAGGAACATGAACACAAAAGAAACCACTTTTCCCTTCAATCTTTTCCAGGCACAAGCAGCGCTGAGGTGAAGGAAAACCGAAATATCGGAAACCTAGAAGACTGTGCCCTGCTTCCCGGAGATCACCAGTCCATCTTTCGTTCTGAGGCCTCCAGAGGCGGGACTTCTGGCCTGAAGAGGAAGCGGCCGCTGGAAGAGGGCAATAACTCCCACCTTTGTAAGCTCCAGCTGTTTTACAAGAGGCTGAGCTGGTCCGACGCTCCAAAGAACGCTCTGGTCCAGCTGAACGAGCTCAGGCCGGGCCTGCAGTACCGAATGGTCTCCCAGACCGGACCGGTGCATGCCCCAGTGTTCTCGATTGCCGTGGAGGTCAACGGGCTGACGTTCGAGGGCACAGGGCCTACAAAGAAGAAGGCCAAGATGAGGGCTGCAGAGATGGCCCTCAGGTCCTTTGTCCAGTTCCCAAATGCCCCTCAGGCTCACCAGGCCATGGGAAACCGGGGCAACCCGACAGCCGACTTCACTTCGGATCAGGCCGACTTTCCGGCCTCGCTGTTCAAGGAGTTTGAGCCGGCGTCCCAAGCTGACGGCCTGCTGGTGTGCAGGTCCACAGACAATGAGTCGGTCCCCGGACCCCTCTGGCACGGGAGACCACTTCGCCCCACGCTGGGCCTAGTGGCCCGGACCGGGCAAAACAAGCAGAAGATGGCCCCCCCTGTGGAGGGCGAGAAGAGCCCGGTGGTGCTGTTAAATGAGCTGCGACCAGGCCTGAGGTACGTCTTCCTCTCGGAGAGCGCGCAGAGCAGACACAGCAGAAGCTTCGTAATGGCCGTGAGGGTGGACGGGAGGATATTCGAGGGCTCTGGACGCAGCAAGAAGCTGGCAAAACGCCAGGCGGCGCTGTCCGCGTTACAGGCTCTCGAGTTGGCACCCGAGGGGAGAAGCAGCCATATTCCCAGCAGGAGTAAATGCCCTCATTTCCCACAGGTGAGCAATGCCAACTCGCTTCTGGCAAGTGTGTGCTATTCCTTATGGTAGCCTGTAATAATACCAGCAGCAGGAGCACCGGGAATTATGGGATGATGATTCAAAGCTTAATTAAGGGGGAGGAGTGAAAGGGCGGGGAGGGTGGGATATGCAAGCAGGCACGGGCAATGTTTGTTTTGGATGAAGGTGTCATGTGATCCCATGGAGCCACGTAAAAGCTTGAGTTGGGAGTCAACAGAATCTGCTCAGTGATCTATTCAGTTGGAAAGCATGGAAGCAGACGAGTAAACGATTGTTCCTGTGCCCCTAAAACGGAGGGTAAAAAATGAGCATTGCTTGGAAATGAGGTCTCCTGTGTGTTTATCGAGCTATAATTGGGAAAGTATTTTGCACAATCTCCTGTTTCTTCATGTGTGGCATCTCAGTGTCTATAAACATTAATTCAGTCCGTCGCCCAAAGGAGATGGAGAAACAAAGGGCAAATAGGCAAACAAGGCACAAACCAATTCCAACGTTAAATTAGTACAATATTTAAATAGCAATCAGGGGAAACTAGTTTTGGGAACTTTTCAAATGGATTTTTAAAGTGTGTGCATTACAAGTGTGGTAAAGATATATATGGGAAATGTAAATGACATATTGGAGATAACTTGGGGAGACTTGCTCCACAGTGTCGCCCAGGGCTTGTAATCAAACATGATGTTAATGTGAGAGATCACCGCATACATACATATACATAGCTGTGTGCGTAGAAATACAAATTGATTTAAAAGGTCTTTTGTAAACATGACACAGTGTCACTGGCTGCCGGCTTCACTGACACTGCAAAATAATGTATACGCTTATTTATAGTGAGACCCCCAGGCAGCCACCCCCCCCTCGCTAGGGCTGCGTGAGACAGCTGAATCTCATCGTGTCTGCGATGCAGAGTGTTACTAAACGCAGTATGTCGTATTAAAATTCCCCTCCCGGCTCCCAACAACAAGCCGGGAAAGTGTTGTCCTTCCTCTCACACAAGTCGCTCCTGCCCGCCTCGGAGAAACTTCAGCTTTTCTTTTCCCGACACGGTGTCTAAAAGGATTTTAAGAGGATTTTCCTCAGTGGTTTAGCTCCAGAAATTGGCCACTCGTGCACATTCCTGAAAGTCAGCAGCAGCGTCTGCGATGGGGGGACGGGGGAGTGGGATGGTGAAACGGGCACGGCGAAGGACACATGGTGAATGCAGATCTTCCCAGAGCTGCATGGGGTCGCTGCTCGAGGCCTCGGTGTATGGGGGGCCAGGAAATTTACTTGTCACAGACGGCTCTAAGAATGGGGTTGATGGCAGATCTGGTGCGTGGCTCTCCAGGTCTGTTCAAGCACATGTGCACTATGAAGTCCCCCACGCCTCTCTGACCAGGACATTCGTCTGTCATGCACTGCACGACACCCCCCCCCATTAGGTAGTCCACACTAACATGCGACTCTCAATGTTTACTGTGTATTCTCAACATTTGCTAATTCTAGCGGATGATCCTGTGTGAACTGGGCCAGTGCTACCCCACCGGAAAATGTCAGCAGAAATGCAAACAGGCCATTTTTGTCAAATGTAGAACGAGGGAATAATGGTGCGTCTGCGTTCAGTTGAACTGGATAAATTCACATTCGTCTCTGGAGATGGAAGCCTTCTCATTCTCCATCTCCAGTCCTCTCCGCAGATTTGCTTAAATTTGTCCGGGTGTTCTGAGTCGGAATCCCGAGATGAAGTGTTGCACGGAAGAGAAGAGAAAGGGCGAGAGATGATTGGGAGAGATGTCAGTAATGTCCCCTGTGCAATCAGCCTGGTTCCACACATACCCCAGTCTTTCTTCAGGTGTCTTTTTTGGCAGAAGTGTGGGGGGTGGAGTTACCACCCCCCACCATAGTGCACATGAGCCATTGTGATGGAGGGCCAGGTCTGTTCAAGCATCTACAATGTTCTACAGCATCTACAGTTTTCCCATCAGATATCCATCCACGAACTTCCCAGACAAGCTAAAAGACTAAAAGACAAAACAGGAAATACTCATATGAATATTCCGTCTGTTGGGGGGGGGGGGGGGGGGGGCGATGAACCAAGAACGTCGTGGTTGAGGGTGGGGTGGGGGGGGGGGGGGGGGGTGTTTTTCTTGGGTTCCCTGCTAAAGGGGGGGGGGGGGCGCAACCGCCCCGAGGGGCG
>JAODKE010000001.1:15639841-15664522 GCA_026779605.1 Mormyrus hasselquistii
AGGGCCGGGGGGGGGGCGCGCGGGGGGCGGGGGGGGGGGGGTGCGTCGGCGCGGGGGGGGTGGGGGGGGTGGTGGGGGGGGGGGGGGGGGGGGGGGGGGGGGGGGGGGGGGGGGGGGGGGGGGGGGGGGGGGTCATGAAATTGGGATCTGCACCAATCATGATTTATACTCCCCGCCTCTGAACACAGGGCTACAGGCCTCCTGAGGTCTGCGGCTTGCTTTTGGTTTTTGTTTTATCAGCGATGGCTGGTGAGGACTATTCTGGAAACATACCCAGTGAATGTCAGCTTAATCAGGCATCAGCCTTCATTTCTGCAATTATTAAATTCTGTATGTTTTCAGGAAAACCGTACGACACCTGAGGTCAAGCGACTGTAATATTGCTTTGAACGTTTGAGTGTCATTGATGTCCTGTCAACACACGTAGAGCGAGTTTTTATCGGTGTAATTATATCGATATAATTACAATGTTTAGAGCAAGTTCGCCACCTCACAATGGCTGATATGATATTCTTGTCACTCTGCTCGCCTCAAAAACTCCTACACGTTACAACCCACACATCAAACTATTTACTGCCCACATACTACTCCCCCTGTGTGAGATTAAAATGAATTTCAGCCCTCGGAGTGCGTCAGAAAAGTGCTGTTTAAAAACCGCGGCTCAATGTGACTGTCTGACAGGCGGACGAGTGCAGAAAGACCAGGACAAAGAGCACGACCCCCGTAGGAGTGAAAAAGGAGCATCGGCATGGAGACGTCGTCCTCGTATGGTGACGGAGTGTTGTCACGACTTAATAGCAGAAATTAAATTCCAGAATAAACACATGAATAATGACGAGTTGTTATTTTTAATGATGCATAAAAGGCCCTTGAATTAACTTTTTTAATTGCCGGCTGACACGCAGTTGGACACATGCGTATGGAGTGGGCGAGACCATGCAGACATTTCTTAAAATTAGAGTTTATAATTACACGCCTGTCAGAGGACCTGAGTACAGTTTCCATATGTCACCCTGCATGACATGGATGTTGGCTTCTCAGTAACCATTGCTTATATGGTATATGGGCCAGGGATGTTTAGCGCTGGGCGCTAAAATGCTAAGCCACTGGGTGAATGGCTGTTTGAGGTTGTATTTCTCAACTCTGCCAGTAAATTTGTAGGCATGTAGATGTCAGAAGAGTAGGGTGCGGTGTGAAGAGGCTTCCTTCACACCGTCAGTCTAAATGGCTTTCAGCTCATCGGTGTTATGACAGTGTGGCAGGCACTTGGCCCACTCTGAGTGCATTATTCAGCTGAAAACATATTTTTGAAGCAATAACCACTGTATGCTATGCTGCCTTAAGAAAACCCAATTTAACAGTAAAATATGTGGAGTCCTTTTTGAGAGGAAAAACTGACCAGCAAAGGGATGGATTCAATCTTCAAAATGATGAACAAACCTGAATCAGACAACATCCAGACAACATGAGACACTCTGAATAATAATTATCATCATCAGGAAGGGCCTGTGGGGAGTTTGCCAGAGCCTATCCTATGCAATGCAGGGCACGAGGCAGGGGGACACCCTGGATGGGACGCCAGTCCATCGCATGGCACACACACTCCCATTTACACACTGTGGAGAATTCAGTCATTCCAGTGGATGACTGGCTGGCTGGATGATGGATGGAATATGGTATAAATATTCTATAAGACATTTCTTCATTAAGAGGTAGCAGGTAAGGAGATGAAGATCACTAAGATCTGACAGGATTGTGTGGTATCTTTGGGGTGTATATCCGCGGCATCCCGGAACATCAGCGTGATTGATTTTTTAGTCCTTTATTATTAATTATTAACGATAAACACAGCCTAAGTGGGAAATGCAAGCAGCATTCAAGGCTATGACACATCGTTTGAGTGTCTCCACGTGTCCTGGGACAGGTGAAGGAGGCACAGATGAAGCCAGAGACAGATTAGCACCCTCCGTGTCTGGAGAGAGATCGGTGAGTGGAGGTACCTCAGCCAGCTCGCTTTACCGGTCCCACATGTGGCACTTCTGCTTTCCAAACAACATACATTTGACATTTTCCCTTGATCCCTTGTTGACTGCTCAGAATTAAAAAGAACACCTTAAGGTATGACTGAAATGTCAGCTGTAGCAGCGTAGTGGAACCGTATGAGTACTCCATGATGAATGGTTCGCTGGGAGGCTTTGGGAAAGCGGGGCCTGGCGGAGGGGGCGCTTTCTGCCCAGCCAGCCATATTACCCCAGGTCCCCGGGAAGGATATGAATCTCAACTTTTCAACCAGCTGGCAGGGCAGGGAACATGTCCTGTACTGGGCTGGCAGCTCTCATGCATCCAGCGCGATACTCATGCTTTCAGACTCGCGGTCATGCAAGAAATCTTACAGCAAATCCATATCATTCCGATATGAACCTATAATTAGCTACATCAAAAGCATTGGGGGTAGTTTGGAAGCCCTGCAGACTATTCACAAGGTAATAAAATTGTTACATAAATGGTTGTGTAGATTTTGTTTAGTGCTTATACTCTGAAAAAGGAATCTGTTTGTGCAATTTCATAAATGCACATTCGGAATTTAGCCTTTCGGTGTCCCCTTCACATTGTTATAATCGGTGACTGTTACATATTTTCAGGAAAATTAACATCTGTTGCATCCGTGGCATATTGTCAGAGGGTCTTGCCGCAAATCCAGGTTTTTTTTAGGCTTCGTGCTTGGCAGCCGTCGCAAAAGCCTGATTCAGAGTGGGATGGGTGCTTCTGAGAGCGAGCCGTGGTCATTTGAAAGCGTCGATTCGGATATCTTCTGGAATAGCACGGTTAGCGTAGCCCCGTCCTCTAAGCCACAGCCAGCATACCCATCCTTCTGAGAAGATGCTGTCTTCCCGCTTCATATGTGTGATTCCGTCCTCCTCGCTTCAATCACACCGAAGTGCCGAACCCCTACGTGGCAGGAAGTCCCCAGAGAGATGGAATCACTGATTTTTTTTCCCGTGTCTGACTGGGGCATACTGGGAGATAATTCAGTTTCATTCCCTTACATAAATTGGATGTGTTGGCGTCGAGTTTCTGCAGTTAATGTGCTGATGTGAGGGCATACTTAGTTTATGGATTGGTCCATTGGCATTTAAAAAAGCCTAATTTTATTATTGGAATCAAATTCAATTGAAAAAATCAATATAGACACATTCATATGATACATACACACACATAATGTGATGGGTATGTCACTGAAAGAAAAACACCTATAAATAAATATATATCTGGGGGGAGGGGGGTCTGCGGTGTGTGGCGTTGATTCTACAGGGGAGGGATCTCGACTTCTACGTGGAGCTGCTCTGGCCGCATGCAAGATTAGGCAGAATAATGACAGGTGACACCAGAGAGCAGACCCCTTCATGACTGGGCAAATCGCTGACTGCTTAGGTCTTTTTTTTTCTCCGAGAGGGAGTCAAGGGGTCTTCCTGATTCACAAGCAGATTGATGAACAGGTTCCGGTGGGCCCCCGGTCCACTTGGCCCCCGTGCAGTGGGGCCCGCCTGTTATCTGTGCCCCCGACCCCTTCTTGCCACACTGCATGGGTCGCGCCGCCGCCTGTTTGCTGATGTATTATGCATGGCTGCCTGCATGTGCGCCTCGCTTAATCAGTGACATGATCAGGCCCTGTTTGCTGGGGCAGGAGGTTCAGGCATGCAGGGAGAAGAGGGTCTGTCTCTCGGACCTCTGAGATCACGTCATTCCCCTCACTGTAATACGGCATATTTTCCTGCTGCACAAGGTAACATACATAACACAGTCAATCCCACCCTCCCTCTATTTCTCGGTACCAAGGCCATGCAAAGACTTTCCAGTCTCCTTCTGTAAAATCTGAGTGATTGTCTGTGATCAGCATGGGCACTCGGTAAAAACTGCCGACCAGGGGGTAAAAATTCACTTAAGATCAAAAAGGGGCCCTTAGGATGCAAAAGGGAAGAATTTTAGTCGGAGCAAAAAGGGCAAGTGTTTAGGCGGTACCCATCCCCCACATGTCCCTGATCTGTATCCTTCCTCACCCATGCCCTTCCTCATCCCACTCTTCCTCACCCTTCTCCTCAGTCTCCACCCTCCAACAGCCCTCTCCCTCTTATCCTGCTGTGATACCCCCTCTCTGTAGCCTGGGTGGGGGTTGTTTGTCCTTCAGCGAACTCCTGACCTCCAGCGGCACAACCACGACTGCCGGCGAGCTAATCCGATCCAGAGCGGGTGTCTTGCTTTGCACCTCAGTGTTATGTTAACAGTCAGTGCTTCTGCATTTGTACGCGCATCCCGGTCACTTTGCTTACGGAGGTTAATGGCCCTGAACTATCTGTTGGTACACAAATTTCACATGCTCTTTTTTCCCCTCTGCTTTCTGTTGTGCTGGCAGGACATGTTTTGCATTCGCAGCACAGATCGGGATTATCAGCGGAAATCAGCTTTCGCTACCTGTTTACTTGGCTGCCGTCAGGAGGAAACACGATTTAGGCAAATGTGCCCATTTGTGTGTCTGCAGCGATAACGCTGTCTGTTGTCACAGCCTGGCCTGCTGCTTGTTCAGACAGTTGACTGAAACGGCAGAGATGGATGCCATGGGTCATTCTATGAAAGCGGTGCCTTTTCAGTTCTGAAAAGTTGAAATTTAAAATGACTTTAATCATTACTTTTTTCATAGCTTTGGAAAAAGGACAATTTGAATTGACAGGAAATGGTACTGTGTATAATTTAGATTTTTCTTAAATGTTTGTAGTTATTTTGTCAGCCCTGTTACCAACAAGTGGATTAATAAATACATTTCTAAAAATATATATCCGGTAGATAGTGGATATATGAAAAGTACTTTGGTCCCTCTCTTTTCTGAGATCATTTTGTGATTTTAGATTTTTTATTAGTTTTTTCATACTGATTATGCCTGAATACTCTATTTTCATATGATGATCAGATGTGTATAGGAAAAATCAACATTTAAAAGAAATATTCACAGCATGCCAAAGTGCAAAAGATAATGCTGTTCCTTCTTCATATGTAGTGGGTGAAAGGTCATTTAATATATTATTTTTCAAATTTAAGATGGTAAAAGAGTGGACAGTGATTGACAATGTTTACTCAACCAGATAAAAAAGTGTATTTTGACAGGTTTCGCTTGTATTCTATACTGAAGATACTTCTGCACTGGATACTGTGTGTTGAGTATCATGTCAGAGTAGGAATTTTATATGCATTGCAAACTCATACAGAAACAAGGTACTACTTAACACCTCATATGTTTTCCTAGCTCTAACCTTGAGGAAGCTGCTTTTTGTGGTTCTGGTATTGCAGGTGGTGCTTTCAGGCTGCTGAGCAAATCTGTTGCTGCCTTTTTTGCAGCCTTGCATTTTGCCTGCGCTACTCCTACTCTCCATTCCTTCCCCTTTAACCTCTGACCTGGCTGACTGACCTCATTTATGGGTTTTTTTTCTTCCCCAGCTCCCTGTCTTTCATCCACCTCTTCTTCTCTCTTTCTAGGTATTTTGACCTTCTCTCCGGATCTGCATCTCTACAGATGCGATAGCGCCTTTGTTTTTCTACTCCACTTAATGGCATTCTAATTAGGGCTGGGCGATATGCGATATTAATATCGACCTTGCATGTTATGCCCATGCAGTTCGCACATCACAAGGGCTATGACAATCAGCTGGATTGAAATCGGGCCTTTTCATATCTTCATACTGTCAGGACATTATAGGTGTTTAACTTTTACCAAAAAATTTTTACTCGATCATAAGAAAAAAAAGCTTCGCTGTAATAGCTGAATATGAATTTTAGTGATTGGTCCTTTTCACGATTATCTATATATGTTAAAGAATCAGTCAATGAGCTCTGCATGCGCCCTCCAAGCCAATCATAATCATTTTCATGCTTGCTGTTCAAATCACTTATCGACCGGTTGTGAGAAATGTATTATTTTGGACCCCACTTTTTGCTTTAAAATGTAGCAATAACTTTTAAAAATCACAGCACGATATTTGAGATTTTTTCAATATCGTGCAGGCCAAAATCTGATTACAACACCAATAAAAGTGATTAAAATATAAATAACTCAACTCTACAATGACTATGTAAAATCACAATGTAAAATCAGACAATAAGCACTGTAAGTTTATTGTATTTCATTAAGCATACCCAAGATGCATTTAAAATAAACACAGCACCATCCATCCACTTTATATAGCCACCCCATGTTACGATCGCGATCCATCGAGCAGACAGAGGAGTGGAGCCGTCAATACGGGCAAAAAGGGGTTTATTGGAGGAATCCACAAAGCAGCACCAGACTAACATCAATGACAGATCTGGGGAAACTAATTCGGATGCAGACAAAATACACAAGACAAGCCAAAAATAACAGGCAACAGGTGATCACAATCAGGAATTAACACGAGGTAACGAGGGGGGTGTGGCACACAGGTGGATCGGACGAGCAGGTCATGACACCCCTATTCCGGAGGCTACAGACGCAAGGCAGGGAACAACCCAGGATGTGGCACCAGCATATTGCAGAGCACACACACCATTCACATCTATGGACAATTTGGCAAATCCAATTAACCTCAGCAAGTTCTTGCACTGTGGGGCAGGTGAAGTATCCCAGAAACACCACGACGACACAGGGGAACATGCAGACTCTAGAAACGGTGCCTGGGCACAAAGTTAAACCCCAGTCACAGAAGTGTGAGATAACAGTGCCACCTGAACACAGCAGCATTACACTGACAACTTTTATGCTGCCCTTCCTGAATAATATGAATGTTACATGAGCAAGACCTTTAAAATGGGCTTAAATTTTATCAGGCCAACATAATGCAAGTCAACCCAAAGAGTAACAGCATTGGCCATTTAAAGATAATTAGCTCATTTCAAAGGTGATTTTGCATAGGTACTTAATTCAAATAGAATTAATTCCTGATAGAGCAACGATGCAACTTTCAGAAAACTATGTCATTTATGGAACATACCATCATTTAGCAAGATTTTAAATGAGATAACAGGGTTGATGTGAACTTAGGGGATACCAATAAATTTTAATATAAATTTAAAACAATTTTAAAAAACAGCTAATCATTTAAGTATCATGTAAATGTAACATTTTGAGCATATTACCTACATTTTACCAGTTTAAAATCCTGTTGAATTAGGATAATCAGAGTAAGTGACAGGACAAATGCCTTCACCCCATAATTCATAAAGTGATTTAAAATGTTTGAAATAGCATTTGTTTGGCTTAAATGAGGTTTTCTGTAGAGGAGAAATGATACACAAATTGAATATTTTAAAATGGAGAGTTTATTTGTCATAATAATGATTTTATTGCTGATTGTTTCTTGGGGGCACAAAAGGCACAGATTTGGCAGAATGACCCTGACAGAGACCCCGCCTCATCTGACAGTGCCTCTTCTGACATGACAATCGGGTCATTCCATGTCAAATGAACCAAAAATACCCCCCTCCCCTTATCTATCATCCGGGCTGGTATTAGGTAGCAATGGTCTATGAAATAAACGTAATCCCCCCCGCCCCAAAATGAATGCATGAGCAAATGAGGGAACTGATTTGGATTTTTGCTGACAAAGATGTAAGATATTTGTAATATAATGAGCAGGAAAAAAACCTAAAGAACCGCTGCATCTATAGTGTGTGCAGTTAGGACTCAGTCATTAGTTAGTAAGCTGGCCGCGCTGCCATCGCTGTCTCTATATACAGAGGAACCTTTCAGGTGCTGTTTGTTATTTTGCATTCTTGTTCATGTTTTACGCGTTAATAATATTAATCGTACTTCTCCTTGACGACAGGCTTCCTTGCTGGCTTGCTCACTTGTTGCCTGCTGATCGTCTAAGGCGGAGAGCTTTCTGATCGCGTTCTCACTGACATAATGAGGGTGACATCATCACTTCAATCCATTCTGCTGTCCTCCGCTGTTTTGGCTCTCCTTCCCGAAAGAGGGACCCAGTGCTGCCTCTGCACGAGGTTTTAGGTTACTTACCGCTCAATTTTGTTTTCCTTTGCCACGGATGTTATTTCCGTCTGTCAGGTAGACGTCCATGTTTTTAGGTCAGCTATTCAAGTCTAAAAGGTATGCTTGACGGCAGGTTTGGGTTCAGTGGTGCCCCCTATAGGTGATCTGCCACACGACACCTTGCGGAGTGAATGAATCGAAAGTGCTGCTTTATACCGCTCCCTCTCTCCTTCACTCTCTCTCTGCCCTGCTGAGCGTGGCTAATAGGAAACGTTTTACCCATTCATGTGACACTAGCCCCGCTGCCCCGATTACCGGCCGTGCGAGAGCCATCAGCAGCCAGGGTCTGTCGCGTTGCCCGCGGGACCATCTGGAGATTCCTGGGGAAAAAAGTGCACGTGGTTTGCGGCGGGGTCTGGTCATGAGCACATTTCATTTTCCAGGGAGGCTGCTGGAGTACTTTGGGGAGGGGGGGGGGACAAAAGTGAGCAACAAAACAATGAAGGAGGGTCCGGTGACCTTCATTATTCATTCTGATTGGCTGTGGATGTTCCTTAGTGATGGTGCACGCATATATCAGTGTGTTCTTCTTTTATATTAACAGGCCGGGCCTTGCCAGCCGTCCTGCAAAGCCCGTGTGTGTGTGTTATTTTTTATATTTTATTAAGAACGCTCATTGCTCCCTTTTGTTCTCCTTGCCCATTTCCGCTTGTGAAAAGGGTTCCGGATCATTCCAAACTTCTCGTCTCATTAGGTCCCGTTTTCTTTCCCCACAAGCATGCTGGCTCTGACTTGTGACTTGGAGTGCCACCGGAATATCGAGTGAGGCTTTGGAGTACAAACAACGGGGGGGCTTTGAGGTTCTCAGAAGCTTGAGGGACTAGACCTTGTCTGCCCCAAGGGGATATTCCAGAAGGCAGAGTTTTGTAGGAGAGGTGAAGACGAAATGGTGCCAAGAGGACATTAGTACTACCAGAGGAATACATTGTTAAATGCCTTTATGAAGATATAGAAAACCTGGTCTATTTTTATGCTGTCATCACACCTCTGGTGGAGCCTGATAAGGCAGTTGAGGGTTTAATAAAGAAAAAAATACTGTCCCAAATGCAGACGAATGATCACCTCCTTGAAGGAGATGCCGAGATGCCTGGCAGCAGATACACGTTACCGCACATAACCACACGTTACCGCACATAACCACACGTTACCGCACATAACCACACGTCACCGCACATAACCACACGTCACCGCACATAACCACACGTTACCGCACGTTACCATACACGGGATATAGCTCATGGCATGTGGGCACTGTCCTCCACTGAGATTTTCACTTCACTCACATTTACTCTATCACATTTTTAATACGCCCAAGAAAGGATCCACCTTGTTCATCTTTTTTTAATTAACACTGGATCTTTCCTATCACAGCAGAGACTGCAGATCCGAATTATTCCAATGGGTAATTCTTTCTTGCAACTGAAAATATGAAAAAATCATTATGAATGGAACAGTACTCTATTGATATACACTGAGGTGAATGTTTATGTAAAAACAAACCATTTTGTTCAATTAGTAAGCCTAATATGTTGACAATTTAAAATAAATCTTCAGGCATGGTGAAAACCAAAGCTGTCCGATGTAAAAATCTGCCTTCACACTATGGAAAACCCAGATCAACACGCGGAGTGTACGATGTTCTCTCCCTACAGGAAATTAAGCCGTGTTTGAACCTTGTGTCAGCTAGAACGTGGAAGGAAAGACTCCAGGGTCAGGGATCAGCGGAGAAAATTTCTCTGTTGACATTTTGCTTCTTGGCACAATATTGACTTGTGAAAGAAGGAATGGGAAATGGCAGGAACGCTGTACGTCGATTAACACAGGGCAGTGGGCAAGGATTACAGCACATTGCGCTTCTAAATTAATTACAGATTTTTATTTGCTTTTATAGATAGAGAATAAAAGCAAAAATGACCTGCAACTGTAATATGACATCTAATGTGAGTTATTCTGTCAGCTTAGCTTGTTTACAAGTATCTCACATACATTATCCACTATACGTTGGAAATTATGCTGTCATATAAAAGGCGAGATGCTCGATTCAAGGGTACATCCTTTTATTGGAACTGAACTAGCAACTCTTATATTTCAAGGAACCGTAACCAATACCCCACCTGCTGGTTTGATGAATTGTTTCATTTTGAAGTCACAAAACTTGTTTTAATCTGAAAAATACACGTGATTAGACAACACTGAACTCCTCTTTTCTTCTGTCTCACAGATGAGATATTAGACACTTCCTGACAGTGAGGCTTTTTCCATTCGTCCTCTATAAGAACTTCAGATTTAAACTCTGTGACACTTTTTCCTGATTAAACACATCAGATGGTCTGTCACAGACCAGAACGGACCCCAGAAGCGGAGTGCATTGGTCTCTGAATGCCTTTGTTTGCGATTTTACACATTCCATCAGCCATATGCCGGGCAGGACGCGTTTGGGGGGCTTTTTTCTGGAAACACAGACTCACGGGGGGGGGGGCTACTGCACAGCTCGCAGCTTCACTGAGATCTGTGTCGCAGATGGCTTTATGACGCGTGGTCTGACAGACTCCAAAACGATACCACTGCACTGTTTTACTGAATTTTTCTCCTCAGATAATGGCACGGGATTTTAATGGTGTACAATGCATTCTGGGCCTTACTATGAATACAGCCAGAACAGGAGAGGATTCATTTGCTGCTTTCGCTGGTTTCTTTTGGCCTTGGTAGATGTTAAATGTCAGGCTGGAAAAGCTTGTATCGACACAATGGCGTGTCAGGTGAGTGTGGTGAGGGATGCCTCTCTGTCAGGGGCCTTTATTTTGAAACAACAGCCCCAAGCCAATCGCTTTTCATCTGTTATCATTCTCTGTCTATTTGCTGTCCTTTGCTGTCGTTTGCTGTCCTGCTTTCGTTTAGCTGGCTGAGAGCTTCGCATTGCACGCAGTTTTAAAATGCACTTAAAGCCAGAAAACATGTAAATGTACAGAATGGCTGCCTGGACATGGATAAGGGGAACCAAAATGATGGCTTTAATAATAATATATTAAACATATGGAAATTAATCTTGCCACAAGGCTGCAGGTCTGAGGCACTTCATGTTGGCTTGGGCAGATTCGACTCCACAATCGAGTCCAAACTCCTCCAGCAGTTTGCTCATCACCAAGGTGCGAGCGGCGTCTCAAGGCGTTTCGCTGCATGGGGGTCTGCAAGCCACTGCAGGGCCTGACCCGCCAGCTCTTCTGTTTTTTGCAGTCTGTATTTCTGCATGCTGGCCCGACACTGCAGCCTGTAGAATGCTGACCCTGTACCACGGTAATCATTGAAATAACATCCAAATGCACTCAGAAAGGCAGTTTACATACAGTTCCAGGTTACAGTTGGCTTAGCTTACCTGACATATTCATTAATAAGGCGACAGTTTATGGCGCAACAGGTTAGAACACTGTGTCTATGATCAGAAGGTCACTGGTTTAAATCCCCAACCCAGCACATTGATTTCACCATTGGCCCCTTGAGCAAAGCCCTTAACCCCAAGTGATTGAGGAACTGTCTGACCTGACTTTCTCAAAAGGAAAATTGCTTTGGATAAAGGCATCTGCTAAAATTGTAAATCCAAAGAAATTACCATTTGTTAGGTGTTTGTACAGCTAAAAAATTTGCTATCAGTACACGTGCATGTCACAGCTAAAGACCACATGAGATTGTGTCTAAATCTGAGGATATATGACATATGAATTACTACAGTTGGTTGGTAACCAATACCACAAGTCCTTAACATACAAGCACGCTACAGAAAACGGAATTACAGAGCTGCTCTGTCAGTCCTGTGAATCGTTATCTGTTTCTATCTGCAATATGTGTTATCTGCTGTTATGTCGGCCAGCTGCGGGGTCCCTCTTGTCCTGGTTAATCTCTGATTGGCTGGGGGGTCTTTGTAGGGTAAGCTGATAATTACAGCACAGAATAACATACACGGGGTCAAGATGGTGGCAGGACCAGCATTGTGCAGCAAGGTAACAGCTGCGTGGCAGGACAACAGCCTGCGTTATAGATGGAGGACAAACTCTTTAACGGGCCAACGGAGTGGACGCGGCAAAACAGGAAGCACAGATGGCTTCTTTAAAGACATCAGGGCAGGAAAACCACGTAACTAACCTCTGCCTCTTTTAGCAAGGGCGTTTACAGACAGCTTGGAGACGAGGCCTGTTACCACTCCAGGTGTGGTGTCTGATCCAATTAAAACAGAAATTAGCTGGGCAGCCTCAGGACAAACAGAAGGAGCGTCCAGAAAGGAGATCCCCAGGTCATGGCTTCATTTACTCTTTTTTTGTGACCATTTTCTATAAGAAAACAGTGATTTGCACATGCGTCAGGCAGAAATCTGCAGCCAGTGCACGGTGTGTCTGTGTGTGGTTCCTCAATCCTGAGTAAATTTATTTTTGGATAAACCAGCTTCGTTTGTGTTAGCCTGGATACGCCTGCTAACTCCCGAGCGCTCGATTCCACTCGGCTCCGGAGCGTTCCGGATTTTCTCTCGATTGGCAAGAATAACGATCAGGAGAGAGGAATGAATAGCCGGCTGTGTCTTGCAGGCCTTCGCAGACGCGATATTCCACCTGGTGACGGAGAAATACCGCGAGCTGGCGGGCGGCTGCTCCCCAACGCACGCACGCCACAAGGCCCTGGCGGGGATCATAATGACCAGAGGTAATGCCACGTTTTATTGGCTTTCATATTGCTGTGAATTATTCAACACACCCAATACAGAGTGGACCTGCGCAGCTTCATGCACCTACAGTGTGGGACGGACATTAAAAATTCAGGACAGACTTCTTATGAAAAGGTGCAGGAAGGGAAGGCGGCCATGACAGTCCACAGAACTTTGTTTACCTCGATGTTTCTACTTAAATATCTACAAAGCCCAGATTTGCAAACTGTTTAGCGTGACTAAATGTTTATTTTGAATATTTGACTTTATTTTGCTAGCCTCACAAGGTCTTAGTTTCAAAGAGATGCCCTTGAGTCTATAGCGTGTTCTTATTGTCAGCAGTATTATCCTGGTTTTGGAAGGCGTTCTTCGGGTTTTGGGTCGGTCCCGCTTCAGTATCACCACTCTCCTTTGAGAGTGTGGTTTGTCAATTTGGACTTCAATGAAGTCGCGCTTGTCTTGACCTAATCCAATTTCTATCTTCTCCCTGCCTCCGAAAATTGGCCTGTTTGTTTATTAATAAGCGTGTTATCTTCAAAGATCCAGATACAGGCAGCCCAAGTATTTGCAGCGAGCCAGCAGACAGAAACTCAACAGAAACACTAGGGGCTCTGTTTCCATTTCTGAAGATCTGTTGGTCGCTTAGTCTTCCCTGCGCATGGAGTGAATATTAACGCGGCCATCTCTGAACCACCAGACTCGCTCAATCAAAGACTGCAGAATGATTTTTTTAACCCACCAGAGACTGCTTGATGCCAGGTTTCTTATTCAGTCACTTCATAAAATCAACACGACGCATAAAATAAGCACACGGACGCAGAGTCATAAAAGAAAAAAAGGCGCAAATAACCTAATTTAAACCTAGTCAGTCACTGCCTGAAGATACAAGCCTATTCAATACATCAGATATAAAAAGTACAATTGAAGCGATTCAAAACAAACCAAATCAAACAGGGAGGGAAAAGTTTTCCATGCATTTTCCATGCATTTTCAGAGGTATGCCTCTGAAAACTGTCAACGGTTTTTGCCTTTGCAGTAAAAATTTGTGCTTAAAGAAAATGGTTTGCGGGTGAACTACCAGAAAATAGCGAACATACTAAATACTTTTACACAATATGGTATGTTTTACATTTCGAATGTGTTTTTTTCTATAGTAGTATAGGTGTTTTCATAGAAACCATATTTATTATGATAACCTAGCATAAAACATTCCTGGTTCAAAAAGCCAAAAGCCCTTCAAAGTTCATGATTTGTGGCCTGGCATAATGGTTCATCCCACATTTCGGCTCCATTTAATTGTAAAATCTTTTGTGGATGAAGAACAACATGAATGGATTTACAAGGCTTCCTCCGCTTAATGGAATGTAAATGAGTTCACCAACATTGACCTTGACAGTTCATTTTATTCTTAGGCTAAAACCATTTTAATGCTAATTTACAATTTTGGAGAATAATGGCTTATTGCCAAAGCATATTTTCTTTCCATTTTTGCAATATTTAAAGAAGAAAACACTTCACGGCTGAAAAAAAAAAGCCTGAGTTGAAAAGTTTTGCTATTCTGCTTGGATTAGTAATGATCATGGCCGAAGAAAGTATTGGTGAAATGGTTTTATGGTATTTTTCCATCATTTAATTCCTCTGTCTGAGGGGAGAATCGTGTCTCTCCGTAATGATTCCTTATGAGATGATTGCCTCATAAAGTAATTGATGAACTGCATTTTTAAAACAAAACTCATTTGGAAAATGCCTGTTTAATGGAACTTATTAACCTCACTTTAGGAGGAAGGACTTTCCGCAGCTAAACTGCGCATCCTACTGTAAACACGATTAATTATCAGCGTTCGGTTTAATGTAGCATGATTGTGGGAGACGCCCCCACCCCCCGACTGACTGCCTCCCTTGAGCTGGATACCAGCTCGGGGCCTCGCTGTCAGGCCCATGACACAGAAAACCCCTGAGAGACTCACATGTTGTTATTTCTGGGGCCCCATTCAAAAAGTCACTTTGGCACCCCCTGCCCCCCTATGGATTTTTTTTTTTTTAAATAGAAAAAAAAATGGCTGGTGAGTAGAGTCATAACTAGCTGGTTATGATCAGCATCTCCTGAATGAGGAACGTGTTTATGTAATATTTATTTGGGTGAATGTGCTGAAAACTTCCGGGGCCCCGTGCAAACGGGTGGGGGTAAATGCCGCCTTCCCACTGACCATTCCAAGATGGAGTCTTTCTTATGTTTGTGTCATGCCGACTTTATTTTTCTGGCATAAAATGGCTTTCAGGTGAGCGCTAACTTTGCTTTGAACTATGTGGTCTGCTTTTGTCTTCTTTTTTTGGGCAAAGCTGTGTTTCCACAGCAGCTGAGACTCATCAGAGTGACGCAGAGGAAAAGCTCTGATTGTCAGTGTGTATCCCTGTGGCTCTCGTAGGCGTGCTGGCTGGGTCTATCCCTGGGACTGAGCCGGTCACTCTCCAATTCTGTGGTGAGCGCGGTGTTAATAGTGGTCGGAAGCGACTGGCCTCTCCTCTCTCACAGCGGAGGGACCTTCACGGTGATCTCCCATGGTGAAAAGAGACGGGCATCTTTTTGTATGCAAAATTGATCTAATAGCAATAGCTAAGTGGATCAGTAAGGGGGAGGGAGACAGCAGAGGCCTGAAAGGGCGTGTGGTTCTGAGTTCCGCATGGCGCGGTGAGAGCAAACTGCTGCTCTGAGGTAATTCTGCAAATAAATCCCATTGTTTGGACAGACAGCGGTGTCTGAAATGCGAGGGGATGCGGTGAGATTTTGATTAGCTCTGTGGACTCAGAAAGACCCCAGCAAGCCTGTGAGTCAAAGCGCAGCGCGTAGGGAACCACTTTCGAGATTCACCACCAGCCACAGGTCCTCAAGTCGAATTCAACCAAGATGACATTGTGGGCACATCTTGCCTCCTTAAGGGGGTAAATTGTTCTGTCAATTCTTCGCCATTAGGGGGAACCACTGGCATATTCCTGCCACCTTGATGTTTGGGGTCATAGGTTTGATGCATCAGGATCTCCATTTTGTTAAGGTTGATAGGCCTGGTAAGTTTAGAGCCATGCAGACCCAATACTGGTTTGTGGGCACCTGAACTGGGCCTCAGACACAGAGCTCTCCTGAAGATGAACACTAGAATCCCCTCCCTCAGTCCCTCCACCAATTCAGTTCGCTCTCACTAATGAGGTCAAAACAGAAAGTTTAATTGGGTGGAAGTGGGAGGGGGTGGGGTTTAACCCACCTGTCTCACTCAGTCTTCTACCTTGGGTACAGGGATTTTTAAAGGGTACTCCGAATTATCAAATGCTGTGGTTTCTGGGAAATAATTCACACTTTCTTCCCCTCCTGTCTTGCGGCGCCCCCTACTGTATGATGAGAGTGAAACATGATATATGTCAGGTATCAGATAGATAGATAGATAGATAGATAGATAGATAGATACTTTATTAATCCCAGGGGGAGAAAATGGGATGACAGCAAAAAATAAAAAAACACAAAGCAATAAAAAATAATCAGTGGCATACTGAAACAAATTAGGAAATAAATATTAAGAAAGAAGAAAAATTAAGAAAGAAACTTAAAAAAAAGAAATTAAGTCTTTCTCTGTACAAGAAAAAAATGACATGCAAAAAAGCTGTATTGTACAGTACTGTACAGTAATGAATAACCACAAACGCAAAATGGATGTATACAGACCATAAGAGTGCAGGACATGCAGTACATTGCAGATACATTGGCATGTGAGCCCAGGTATGACAGGTGATGCTTGGGCAACTTTGATCTGAACACCAAGCAGCTCCTCCTGGATTGTGCACAAAACTATCCTGTTTAAAAAGATCACTTCAAAAAAACTTCTTATATGATAATTACATTTACACAAAACCCATAATGTGGTATGTGTTTGTCTGCGTTTTTTACAGTGAAATATGAAGAGATTCACTGAACTCATTCAATGTATACTTGATAATCAACACAATTACCATAATAAAGAGACACAATTATTGACAGGCTAATTATTTGGCGTGTTTCCTTGTGTGATTTTCCACTTTCATTATGAATGATTTATCATCCGGAGAACACTTCAGGCGGCCAGCGTTTGGGATTCAGACGTGAGATGCTGTAATTATAGCATCCAGCTCCCGTTCAGTGGGGTGGATACAGAGTGCCGTGCATTATCTCACTATCGTTAAAGCAATCAAACCATGAACTGAATTACGCTCTTTCTGTAGAAATGGTAACATGATAAAATGTACCCCCCACACTGCATTATGAAAATAGATGTGCTCGTGCGTTTGCCTCTAAGATTATGTGACAGTGTCTGAGTACTTTTACAGCCTCCATACCTGCACCACATTCTCGGACACGTGGCCCTAGTCAAAATGATTGTCTTTCAGACATGCAAAGCGTTCCCTTTCACCGGGAGCGCTGGCAGTCAAAAGCTAATTAAGGGCTTCAAAGCAGCGCTCTGAGTCTGTCTTTTATCCGGGCAAACTTGGGGGTGTTTTTTAGAAGTCTAAAAGGAGCAGATAAGAATCACATTTCGACCGTAAGCCTTAGGAGAAGCCTGTCAGATGGGCACGTATTTGCTGAGTCATTATCAGAAGTCCAAAGAAATGGGGGAGAACATTCCAGCAAGTTAGCTAATATACCAACAGTCTGCACTTCACATGTTTCTATCAGAAATACAACTTGAACCTGAACTTAAGGTAGATAAGGTGTCCAGTGAGTGTAATAATAATAAAAATGAAAATGCTGTGGTGTGAGGCTCAGCAGATTAGGATGCTGTGATTGTGTGGTTGACAGAGTGATTTCACCTTTGGGCCCTTCAGGGATGTTTTGTGGGATGTGGATCAAGGTCCTCACAGGAACTCTGCTAGCTGCTTTGTAGAATGTTAGCCAAGGCCCTCACAGGACGTCCATTAGCTGCTTCATGGGATGTTAGCTAAGGCCTTCACAGGAAGTGTGCTAGCTGCTTTGTGGGATGTTAGCCAAGGCCCTCACAGGAAGTCTGCTAGTTGCCTTGTAGGATGTTAGCTGAGGCCCTCACAGGAAGTAAGCTGGGTGATTTCTAAGATGGAAGCCAAGACCCTCACAGGAAGTCCATTAGCTGCTTCGCGGGATGTTAGCTAAGGCCTTCACAGGAAGTGTGCTAGCTGCTTTGTAGGATGTTATCAGAGGCCCTCACAGGAAGTCCATTAGCTGCTTCTTGGGATGTCGACCAAGGCCTTCACAGGAAGTGTATTGGCTGCTTTGTGGGATGTTAGCCGAGGCCCTCATAAGAAGTAAGCTGGCTGCTTTCTGAAATGTTAGCCAAGGCCCTCACAGGAGGTTTGCTAGCTGTTTCATGGGACATTAGTCGAGGCCCTCACAGAAAGTTTGCTAAGTGCTTCATGAGACATTAATCGAGCCCTCACAGGAAGTCTGATAGCTGTTTTCTGGGCATTAGCTAAGTCCTTCACAGGAAGTCTTATACTTATACAAATTAGTAGCTAGTTTAAAGCGACAGCTTGCGACAGGTGTATGTATTGAAATTTCGGTGGACAGTTCCGATGGACATGATGATCTCTTCCTTTAATCCATGAATGAAACATTCCTCCAGTATTGGGGTGGATGTCCGTCGACTATTGATTTATTGCTTGTATATTCTCTTTGTTTACTGATTGAATGTTTTTCCTGGCATCCATTCACATAGCAACTTTTTGATGATGCTTTAAAGGCAGCGTGATAGATTTCTAAGGCTAGCCCTTTAACCCTCCCTCCATATTTTCATCATTCTTATAGCCAACCCCACTTGTAAAGGTGGTCCTGCCATGTGTGCGGTACCATCTGGTTCTCTGAAGATAAAAGTTCATATGTTACCCGCCGCCTGCAGGTCTGGCAGAGAGCACTGAAGCCTGAATTTCCAGAAAGATGGAGAGATTTTGTCGCTTTGAAGAGAAAGTGCCGTTAAGCGCACTGAGCGAAGCTGCCACACAGCCGGGTTTCATTCAGGCAAAAACAAAACGAAACAAAGCAGAAGCTACTGAGTGTCTCCCAACAATCAGACGAACAGCGAGTCTGTCGGAGGCTTGTTCATCATTCTGCTTCTTCTTTATCCTCCTTGCTCGCGGTTTTGTCACTTTACTCGCAAAAAGCCCACATCCTGCCTCCGTCCCCTGCTTCAGGATCACGAGTTAATTCATTAATACCGGCGTCTCTGATGCCGGCATTTAAGATGCTAGATGCTTTTGTTTACTGTAGACAGTTTTACAGCATTAATTCACACCAAACCTCCAGCTCCAGGAGCTACATCAATCACCCTGATTATGACACGCGGCGCTAACACTGATGCTCAGGGAATGTGTACCATTCTGCACATGAGGATACAGTACGCCGCGTGAAGCACTCTGTGGATTTTACAGCCAGTCGCTAATTTAATTATGTAGATATGGCGATAAACTGGTAATTAACATAGAAATGTATCCGATAGTCCTAATATTGACATATTCGATATAGAAAATGGTGACAGGAATCGTGCCATTTTTATCATGAATCTGCCTTAAAAGATGAATCTGAAGCCATGACATTACTTCACTCCAATATGGAATACTAATGCTAAACACTGTCACTAGTTTACCTGTGACGGTTTGCTATTTTTACACTAAATACACTGTAACATAGTACATTACACTTGTCACCTTATTACACTGATAGCCAGCTAACAAAGATGCTGCTACCTGGTCTTACTATTTTTTACAAGATCTGTTTACTATTTCCTGCTTTTTATTTGTCAGTTTTTTTCCTTTCTTCTCCCTTCTGTGATATATGCATATTTTGGCACTGGGATCAGCACTGTTGCCTCACACCTCTAAGACCAGGATTCACTGCCATGGCTGTCATTTTCTCACTGTGTCGATGTGAGGTTTCCTCTGGATACTCCAGTGTCTCCCCCCCCCCCACACTCCAAAAATATGCTGAGGTTAAATCTCAGGTTAAATGTAGTTATTAATTACCTGTAGGTATGCGATGAGATAGGGAGGGATGTGGGCTATGTGCCTGATTGGTATAAATAAAAAGCAGCGGTGAGTGAATGGTGTGCGAGTGAATGGTGTGTGAGTGAATGAGTGTGAGTGAATGGAGTGTGAGTGAATGTTGTGTGAGTGAATGGTGTGCGAGTGAATGTTGTATGAGTGTGAGTGAATGGTGTGCGAGTGAATGGTGTGCGAGTGAATGGTGTGCGAGTGAATGGTGTGTGAGTGAATGTTGTGTGAGTGAATGAGTGTGAGTGAATGGTGTGCGAGTGAATGGTGTGCGAGTGAATGGTGTGTGAGTGAATGTTGTGTGAGTGAATGGTGTGTGAGTGAATGGTGTGTGAGTGAATGAGTGTGAGTGAATGGTGTGCGAGTGAATGGTGTGTGAGTGAATGGTGTGCGAGTGAATGGTGTGTGAGTGAATGTTGTGTGAGTGAATGTTGTGTGAGTGAATGGTGTGTGAGTGAATGGTGTGTGAGTGAATGAGTGTGAGTGAATGGTGTGTGAGTTAATGGTGTGTGAGTTAATGGTGTGTGAGTGTGCCCTGCGAAGGGTTGGTTGCCCATCCTGGGTTGGAAAGGCTCCAGACCCTCCATGATCCTGAAGAGGATAAGTGGTCACAGAAGATGGATAGATGGGTGGGTATGATTGTGATTGTGAGTATCGCCCACCCCCTCGTCACCCTACTGAGTGGTATGGACTCTCCTGCTCGTCCTGTGCCCTCTATCCCACCCCCCCACCCCCCAGGTCTGGATCTCAGGCAAGCCCAAGTCATCGCCATATCGACCGGCACCAAATGCCTGAGTGGCGAGTACATCAGCGAGCAAGGCCTGGCGGTGCATGACTGCCACGCCGAGGTCATCGCCAGGAGGGCCTTCCTGCGGTTCCTCTACGCTCAGCTGGAGCTCTTCCTCAGGTGAGATGCGTGCTACTGCTGCCAATGAAGTTATATAATCCTCAAAGCAGTGGATAAACAACTAATCATATAAATTATAAGTCTAAAAAAGAGTATATTTCAACCATATCACTGTGACATTTAAGTGATGTAGTTTATATTAATACTGAAACTTCACAGAAGTTCGTCATAATATCTTTGACGTGTGCGTCGTATATTTGTCTCTTACTCTGAACTTTTTATGTGCAATGATTGTAGCCATAATTAGCACCATGGTAACAGTTAAGGTTTATAAATGAAATATATTTTCATAATTGCTCCAAAGCCCACTTATCTTTAGTGAATGATAAGTGTTGGTATGTAATGTTACATGGAATTTCAAGATTTTTTTATTATTATTATTCTTAGGATCAAAGGTTTAGATTGTGTTTGGACCGTGTATTTTAAACTTTCTCAAAGCCTGCCGGGTCATTTTATCTGCCGTTTAGCCGCACCGAGATCCCTAATCGGACATTACACCTCCTCGAGGAGCCTTAATACGAGAGACGAGGCTTGGTGCCCGCTTGCAGATTGCTATGCTAAGCGCCCGCCCTGCTGCGATGCGCCGGTGGAATGGGAGATCTCCTTAATGTCAGATTTGCATACTGGAGATGACCTTCGTCAACTCGCAACACACGATTAAATGAATAAACCAGCCTCTCGAGGGGGTGAGACCGGCCATAGACACCGAGGGGCCGCGGCGGGCCGGACGATGCTCCCTGGACGATGGGACAGTGCCTACTGCTGCAGTGTGAGGTTCGGAATCATGCCCTGGGGCGTTCCTGAAGCCTGCCCAGTGGTGAAGGAGCCTCACCTCCTCCTGCAGAGTGTTCATTATCATGTTTTTGACATTGAAATTCATTCTCCAATGAATGGCAAGATGCAAGATCCAAGATCTATATCCATAAATAAATTTTGTCAGGGTGGGGGGGGGGAGGCTGTGAACCAGGGGCTTAAATATAAATGGTTGGTATAAAAAAATCAAACCTATTATTTTGCTATGTGCCTACTGTATTCACAGCTGTCAAGTGCCCAACATTTGTGTTCAATTAACTCCATCTTAGGATTCCACGAATTTTGAGCACATTTGTCATGTTACAGAATGTGGCTGAGCCCAATGCATTCTGGGAATGACAAAACTCAGAACACAGAAGTCAGACGCCACGTACCTTAATGATAGGGCTCTATAGCTCAGAATCAGGGGGCGGTCACAGTCTTCTTCTGCGCCATCAACCATCGGCTGAGCAGAGTCTGCATGGTTCAGTGTGAGTGCTGTAGATTTCCCCTCCCACCGGCCACACCAGAGAGCAAGCTGAAGCACTACTACACCCCCCAACCCCACCCGCCTTTGACACCTTTCCCAGGTTTATAAACCATACAACGGATTTTAGGGAGCACAAATATATGTCCCACGTGATGCAGAAATACTACACACCAACAGGGGGCACACTCGCTGCTCGATGGCCAGCATGCTGACACAGCCTCAGAACCAGCCTCCGCTGTCCCGTGCTTTTTTAAAACTGATTTTCCCTCCCCTTCTCCTTCTCGCCGACGTCTGTCGGAAGCAAAAGCAGGGCGGACTGGGAGCAGTCAATCTTCACCCGACACAAGGAGGCGAGCTTCAGGCTGAGGGAGAACATCCTGTTCCACATGTACATCAGCACATCTCCTTGTGGTGACGCCCGGCTCAACTCTCCCTACGAAATCTCCACCGACCGTAAGGCTGCCTCCTCTCCAGGGTCACATGACCCAGGTCCACCTGCACCGTGGCTTTGACGGGATCGATCCCACTAACTTGCGTTATCCCTGAACCTTTTTTGTGTTGCTGTTTTAGGCCTGAGTGTCAAATCTTCCTTTTCTGCATGACATGTATGTGACATCTGGAGTGTTCCAGGTCTGGGAGTTGCACTGGAGCCAAAATGGGGTCCATTCTGTTGAAACATGACTAACATGGTCCTGTGATAATATTATGATATTTGTTGGGTACAGACTGCAGAGTAATCACCGCATTATTAAAAAGCAATGCCTTCCTGGGAAGAGCTGAACTTCTCTTGCTTGGTCATTAAATCCTTTAAAAACATTCATCAGTCCGCCCTTGCAGATTAGGAAATGAGTTCTGCAGCAGGGCTCCGTAATACCTTTTCTTTCTGCTCCTCGACCCTTCAGAGGAGAACTTGGGGCTTAACTGGGCCCTTTTTTCAGTAGGAGGAGTGTGACAGGGGGAGGGGATAATCCTCCTTTACACTTACCCACGAAATTTCCCACATCGTTGTTTTTTCATAGCAAAGTCAGATGTTGAGGCATCATAGCAACAGCAGTAATGTTATCCGCTGCCGAGGTGTGACGCCGATGCACATACTTATAACACTGTATGATTATCATAGTATACCATACTTTTAAATTATATGTATTTGGACTTTTCTCTGCTGTGACTCGCTGCCGCAGTATTGCTATACTCAGTCCCCGATTAGTCCTACGCTTTAATTAAGGTCTTGTTTATTGAGTGTCAATTAAGGTTAAAGCTGCACATTTGGAGATATACCAGTATCCTTTAACAAGACAAATAGCTGCACAATGGAACAGAAAACATCATATACAACAATCAAAATGAAAGTTGGCACTTAACAGCACATCCACCACTTTAATATTTAACTAGCTGCGATGTGAATTGAGAGTCTGATTTTGCAGTTTTGTTAATGTTACCAGGAAATCAAGGGACTTCTTTGTAGTAATAAACGGTAGATAATGCACTTTTGGAATAGTACATCGCTTAGATTTGAGTGAGGCCCGCGCAGCGTTCCGGGCACACAGGACCATAACTAACATAGTTACTTACCTCTGAGTTATTCTCGCATGCAGCCGCCATTCAGCTTGGCAAGTTCATTAGATTTTCTCCATACGGTGCCGAATCCATTACGGCACAACATGATGCAGTCAGAGAAGTGTTACCGACAATGAAATGCAGTTATGAATTCTGGCCTTTAGAGTAACAACCTGTTTGCACGGGCGCCATTTAGCAACTCTGCCCCCCTTAGCATGTGATTCACTGGTCCCCTCTCCCCCCCCCCGTCCCCCCCCCCCCAGTGCACAACGGCCGGCCGCTGGTGAAGAAACCACACGGGAAACTCCGGGCCAAGGTGGAGTCCGGCGAGGGCACCCTGCCCGTGCGCTCCAGCGCTGACACACAGACGTGGGACGGCGTGCTCCAAGGGGAGCAGCTCGTCACCATGTCCTGCACAGACAAGATCTCCAGGTAGGGCCTCCTGGGAGCCATCGCCCGTGGTCTGCAGCCGCCCCCCCCACGGCACCCGGGGGCCAAGGCCGCCGCACGTTTAACCGAATCGCCAGGCGAGTGACAGAACAGGCTGAATTAGCGTCAGGTGCTAAGGGTGTGATGAATGGGCCGTGTTACGGTGCGTATGTGCGCGCGACCAGCCTGCCAGGCCCAGCACTGCCTAATGAACTGAAAAACAGTCATAATGAAGAACAGCGGGCTCCTCTGCCTTTATCTGCTCCTGCAGGCTTGGTGAAAACAGCTGCTAACTAAACCGTTACCATCCCAAACTCAATCTTATATCACTTTTATTATTATATATAGTAAGTCTTTTGTGGCCAGGAGTAGACGCTATATATATATAAAGGCAGCCGTGCCTTGCTACGACAGAACAAAATAAATAAAATGTTTTGGGTGCTATTGTGACCTCGGCCTCTCTGTGTTGACTTAGATGTGTTTGTGTTGTACGCTTGGGGATCAGAGTGCATGTGTTAGCTTATGTCCATAGGCAGGGATTGAGTAGCCCCTATTTGGACAGATTTCCCTAAATGGCAGAGAAACAGCTGATGTTTTATATATACTGGCAATATACAGCTGGTTATGTTTGGTTTTACGGTTATGGGTTAATGAAGGATTTTTGGGGATGTGGGCTGAATTTCATTCTGTCAGTTTAACATTCAGAA
>JAODKE010000001.1:15664951-15680915 GCA_026779605.1 Mormyrus hasselquistii
GGGAGTGGGTGGGTCGCGGGGGCGGCTAATAAAGGTCGCGTTCAGGAGGAGACTGAAAGCGGCATGGCTACTTGTCCCCACGTGTCCCCCCGTGTCAGCTGATCCCAGCATCCAGCCACCAACCCCCCATCCCCCCCCCCGGTCTCGCCCATCACATACGGCGTTGTAAAGTGGCAGCCCCGTCTGTTTTAACAGACAGGAGCTTTACGGTAACGGCACCTGACGACAAGGTTCTCCATAGATCGGTGCCGAGACGGAGCCAGCTGACCGGAGTAGATGTTTAATTAAACCGGCGGCCACTTTAATTGAGGGCCAGAATGGATTTCACATGAGTATTATGCTTTATATTCCATTTGAGTTTTATGTAGATGAACACATTACTTTAATGGGCGCGTTTACGGAGCGGGAGAGGGCCGAGTGTGAGGAAGAGATGAAGGCTGGCCCTCGCATCCTTACAGTCACCAGATGGCTGTCTTTTCTTGCATGAGATTAAAAGATGTTTCTAATTCACAGCACTGCATCCTGGGCAAATTAATATTGCAAGCTAAATCATTTCTGGGTTTGGGTGGGGGTCTGGGAGGGGGGAAGAGTGCTTTATTTCTGAACAGATTGCTCCATAGGTAGTACAGGGGACTAGGTGTGAGTCACTGAGTGATTCCTGAACGGAGATGTTTGTTCATTGACTGTTGCGAGACACGAGAATGTAATGACTCATTATTAATCATAAATAAAGATGCGAGTGGAGAAGAGGCGGCCGCGATAATTAGCAGTAATGATGAAGAAACATTAATTAAAAGGAGAACAATTGTGGTAAAAATTTGCAGCACAATGTGCGGCAGTGATTGTGCTTTTGGGAGATTCATTAACAGAAGCTGGTAGTCCAGCTTCTGCTTGTTCTTCCTAGAGAGCGGATGAGGAGGAGGAAGATGCCCGGCCCATCGGCACATTGGGACTACTGCTAGTGCAATAAAACATGACACAAATGGTTTATTTGGTGTTCATAAGGAGCAGAACCGTTGGGGTATCAGCATCATGACTGTTTACGCAAGTTAATATGTTAATATGCGAGACGTTTACACACAACCCCGTTTAGGGCGGATTTGATTGGTTCATTTGATGTTCATCAAGGTGGTTGATATCATTAGGGGCCTAAAATTTCATCGCAAAACAGGACAAAGAAAATCTGCTCTGCTACAGTACAATTTCCGAAATGGAAACGTTAAACATGAAAAAGATAAACTTATAAATTACCAAAATTACTTAGCTTAAGTTTGTTTAAACAGTTCCCCCAATTCAGAAATGGCCTTTGGGTAAGATCTGGTGCTGTTGATAATGACTCATTTAAGGTAAGTACTGTGTTGTTAATTGCAGGTTGCCCCCCAGTCCTTATGTAATAGCAAAGCTAAGCATAACCACACGTGGTGTTCTGTGGGGGGGGGGAGACTCACTGGATTCTGTACGTGACAGCTTCAAGTGCCGTGGTATGTTTTAATAATATTGTTAATTTGACAGTAGTGTGGAGGGAGCGTGGCATTCAGCTGGCAGACTCCCAAGGGTGGTGTCTCGATGTTAACAAGCCCTGGGGTGAAGGCTGCATGTCTAACGCCCTGCCCCCTTCTGCGCCCATCCTCCCACAGGTGGAACGTTCTGGGCCTACAGGGATCCCTCCTCACGCACTTTGTGGAGCCCGTCTACCTGCACAGCCTGACGGTCGGCAGCCTCCGGCACCCGGGCCACTTCTCCCGGACGGTGGCGCGGCGCCTGGAGCACGTCGACACGCTCCCGCCGTCATACAGGCGCAACCAGCTCCTGCTCAGCGGTGCGCCTCTCACGCCGACGTGCACAACTGCACCGGGCAACTTGCGAAAACTTGACGTTGAAAGTTGAAAGGGCCCTATTCTATTTTTGAGCCGAGGAGCGTGGTTTTCACATCCCGATCCAACACCTAACGTGCCTCTGAGAGGCGCTCTGATACGTTTCTCTCGAAACACGGAAATAAAACAATGAATTAAACATGAGCCCAAATATTCCAGCAAGAATGGCTTAAGGAAAGCTTTAGAAACTCTCTTGTAGTTCGTAAAATACTCCATCTCACACCAGTTAAATCACAGAGTAAAAAAAAATCGTAAGCTGTTATGTTTTTGCCTCGGCCGCCGGTCTCGTCCTACGCATCCTTGCGTTTGGTCTAAACGGCACCATCCTCTGTGCTGCGACAACAGAGGGAGTTTGTTACTTTCGTTAGGAAGAAGAATCAGGGCTGGAGAGATACTAACATGAACACTGGTGACCTTACACAGATGTTTCGCTATTTGTGGTGTTAGTTACAAGGAACGTCGTAGAAATATGAGGTATGTTGAGCGAGGCTACCGACAGCGGACGCCGATGGTGCTGGTTGGAGTTTTACTTTCATAGTGTTGTCTTCCTGTCTGCTGACTCCTCATCCCCCTGAGGGGCATTTCCACATGGGGCAACAGAGGGGCTGGTTTCTGCTCGGCAAGCAGGATGGGTACGGATTTGCCATGTGACACACTCTACCATGGCCAGCGTCCTAGCATTAGAGGACTGATTTGCCACGGTTAACCAGTAATTGCTAAGTAATTCTTTCCACATTCACACACAGTTCAGTTTATTGTTCCTCATGACCCTGTAAGGTATCCATCCAGCCATTCTCAACCTTATTATCGTTCTGCATATTTCTCTGGAATGTTCTGCCAGAGGCATGACACCAATTCAAGTCACGATGGCAGTGACGGCGTTGATGATGATAATGGCAATAGCTACAGAGACCGTACAAGCGTCAATCATTTTATCAGCTCTGGGCCATTTCATTCTATTTAAGCAGAATTTTTGGTATCCATCTGACCTTCGGTCTGCAGAATCACGCCGCTCGGCACGTTTTGAACAGAACAGCTGGTGATGGGCGATCTTTGTTCCTAGGGCCACTGGTGAGCTCCCACAACAAAGGTGCCTGCAGCGGTCGGCATCTTCGAAATCAATTCAATCACAGAGCTCATCAGCGGTATTCAGCATGCGACACTGGGGCGGGCTGTCTGGCCCATTCATCACCCTGTGCAAATCAGGCCTTGACGGACCCCGGCACCAGCCTTTTTGCCCGCGTCACGCTCTGCTGGGCCACCCGCATTGTCTCCACGGCAACAATAGGTGTGCAAGGGACACCCATAATCACCTGCAGCTGGCCGTTCGATAAGACGATAACACAGATAAGACTATGTGGATCAAGTCAAGTAGCGGAGAGCAGTCTATCATTAATATCATTAATATCAGTCGAATCTCAAATAACAGAGTGAAAATGAGCGATTATCTCGGTTTAAAGCTACTCTTTCTGGCAGAGTACCTTAGCGACGATATTCCGCATCCTTTCCGGAAAATTTGTCCTCGACGTGTGTTGTAAAGCTCTGCTTAATGGAATGGTGATTGAGAAGCCCAGCCCATCCACGTCTCTCACAGCCGTGTTTACCACAGATGGGGACCCCCGGTGGATTGATCTGGACCTGCATGCTCAAATGGGCGGAGCTCCCCATTGTTCCATTCCTCCAGACTACAGACACAAACTCTTGGGAGCTTCTCTTGTTTATCTGTTCGGGTTGAACGTCTTTGGCTGGGAGCCCATCAAACACCGTGCGATTCTTGTGTAAATCTTGAAGGATTTTATTCGCTCACACAAATCTTTACAGATTCTCGAGGTCCTTGGCCTTATAATACTGCAAACGCTAATCGCGCATTTAACTAGCAAGGGGGACTTCAAAGTACGCATTGTGTAGGATTACTGCATGCTGTCAATAACAGACCAGCTCCCCCTAATGGAAACCAGATTCCAGCAGTCAGGTATTACAATAACCAACGCCTCTGTTTTGATGTAATTTTCACTTTTATGGCCAACATTAAAAGACTGATAAAGTGACTTGCGTCCAAGCAGGCATTTCAGTGCAAGCTCGTTCAGATACGTTAAAAGTTAGGGTCAACCTCCCAGCACAAGATCAGCAGAAAGTGCATCATTACCAGGAAAAGAAGCATGATGAATAATCCACACGGCACGCCAGAAGCCGTCGCTAAGGCCGTCACTACGCAGTGTTGTTTTTAAATGTCTGATTGAAAGACCCGTATTACATGCAAGTGGGCAGATGTAGGAGCTCAATGGCACAGTGATTACATCACACCTCCCCAAACGCAATTGCAGTAAAGCCAAAATCGTTACTGGAGTGAGAGGTACACTGACATTACACTGTGAATATCTGAAGAAAGACTGAATTGTTGGCTTTCGGTTTTTGTATGGAAACTAGTTGCAATTAGCAAACTAAACTCATAAAGCACATTCCAGAGTCACTCAGAACTGCAAATGGGTGGTCAACAATCACCTGTAGATTCTCCACGCACCTGCAGATGCTGACTCATTCACCCAACTCTCAATTTCATTTTGGTTAAGTATCTTTTGAGACCCCTCCCACTCTCTGACTCCACCCCTTCCTGTCTGACACAGGCCTCAGCCGCGATGACAGCCGTCAGCCGGGAAAGTCCCCCAGCTTCAGCGTGAACTGGACGGTGGGTGATGACCAGCTTGAGGTGGTGAACGCCGCCACAGGCAAGAGGAAGGATTCAGGAGCGGCATCGCGGCTCTGCAAGCGTGGGCTCTTCGCGCGCTGGGCCAGGCTGCACCGGAAGGTGAGTCTGTGGGTGTGGGTCCTAGTTACTACTCCCCAGGGACCCTGCTGCGCCAAACCACGTCGAGAGGAGCATCTGAGGCAATCCGCTCTCACTTCCCACGCACAGGAATCCCTCTGACACACCCAACCATCCTGACAGCTGCCTGAAGGACCCTGCTCCATGGATTAGTCTATTAGCAAACAGAAAGTCTAGCTTAAATTTCATCATGAAAGTATATGCCAGACATATCGCATACGGTTAAAGCGTAATGACTGCCAAATCATAATTATTTTGAAAAGCTCTCAAATGGCCTCCCCCAGAAAAAGCCCCCCTGCACTTGCAGTCACATGTGGGAACACACAGCATCATCTCAAAGAAGCCCCCCCCCCATATCCTCATTTGCTGCTCTTTTTTTGCAACAAAGGAAAGGCACAAAAGCACAGAGAGTGTTAAATTGCTTGTGAAATTTAAATGGGAGATTACACAGCTGCTGAAGTCCCCCGTTTGTGCCGCCTCATTCGTTTTGTTTTGCTCCTCTCTTCACCCCCCCTCCCCCTCCCCCACAGCTGAGCACGCACACGACGAGCCATGGGGAGACGCCACTGGTGTACGCCGAGGCCAAGCTGGCCGCCCGATCCTACCAGGCTGCAAAGCAGCAGCTGTTTCGCTCGCTGCGAGAAGCAGGACTGGGCACCTGGGTAAAAAAGCCACCTGAACTGGACCAGTTTGAACTGCCAGTCTGAAGACCAGAAGGGGGGAGGGACCAGGGTGGGGTTGGGACGTGGTTCTTGGGAGGAGACGGGGAAATGACCAGGGTGTCCACTCTTCAAGGAGACTGACACACGTAGGGTCCATGTGGAGGAAATGAAAAGAGAATTGCCAAAAACGAAGGTGACGTCGGTGGAAATGTGGGCGGGGGTGTGGGCGGATAATTAGGCAGAGACTCCATGGAGAAATGGGCGGAGACATGGGCAGGGATATGGAGATGTGGGCGGAGACATAGGCAGAGAGATGGATGGAGACGTGTGCGATGACAACTCAGGAGCCCAGGACACCTCGCCAGTGCCCTCAGCCTGCTGTTCCATGCAGGGTGGGGGCTGTCGCCCCAGAGGAGCTCTAACCTCTACCAGAGTGAAAGGCAGCAGTTATCGTGTCATCAGCCATTTCCAGCCTTTTATCTCCATGGCCACCCAGTTAAAGGCCCTGTCACAGTGACGTGTGCAAAGCAGGACCACCGCACCCTCGCCATGAGACCAGGAGTGGGATTTGACCTTGCAAAAACACATGAAATTGGGGGGGGGGAGATACGGCACAGGACGTAAACCAGGGGGCAGGACCCCCCCCACCACCCGTTTCCACACTCACAACCCCCATTTCACAAGTAGGCAAAATGCTGTAAACACACTGCCCCCCCTAACAGAGAAGGGTGTGACTCGTTGGCATGGTAACGACTGGCGAGGCAGCTAAGAAAGGCCCCCCATTCATTCAGCATCAGTCTGGGTCTCTGGGTCTATCACTCTGACCGGGTCCACACTGGAAAACACCACCCCCCCAGCCACTGTCTCCCTTAGGGATTTTTAGATCGAAATCAGCAGACAGGGCACGTTCGACTTTCCCATTTTTGCACCATCTGTCTCTTACGTGTGAAACTATTAGCTATTACAGATTATCAGGACCATTTGTTTTGCTACATGTAAACATTTATTTTCTCATAGGAGTGTATCAGGAGTACATCATGACATACATTAAAAGCCAGCGCCCCCTAGTGGCCTGATGCTGTTACCCTCCTTGCTCAGACTGTATTAGATAGGCATTGTTCTCACATTCACTATTTGCTGGTGCTATTCGCTCCGACATGGCACATGAATCATTCCGTGCTCCTGCTGAGACGGTGAGGCGGGGGTGCCGGGTGACGTCACCCATAGCCCTGCGGACAGAACACACCAAAAACACACAGAGACTTATCTTAAACGTTACCCCAGTTTAAATGGAAGTGGCCTGACATCAACCTTTAAAAAATAATGGTGATTTCAGGTCCCTCACCTAGTGATGCATTGCTGGGGTTTGACATATAAATGTAGAACTACACTGACAAAAATAAAGCAACTTATATCAAAAGTTATATAAAAAAATCCCCCTGTGTTCTGATAAAGGACTTTTATTTTGTGTACAATGAGGTCTGAATTATCAGTCTCAACCAACACGGCTGTGACACAGGCAGGGGCGCCGCTAAGGGGGGGAAAGTTGGGACAATTCTAAGGGCTCACGCCCTTTAGGGGCCCCCAGAGATCTGCTTTATTAATAACACTAGTAGGGGGGCCCAACCTCATATTTTGTCATAGGGCCCAAAATTGCTAGCGGCGCCCCTGGACACAGGGTACGGGTTACGGTCTCTGATGTATGTAAAGGGATTCTGCATCCACAGCAAAGGTCTCAATTACCAGCAAAGCACTTGGCACCATCCTGGCTTCAGCTACCTGAGCATGATATCGATCAACCCATCAAACACCTGACCATTTCCTGAATATGACAATGGTTACGTCTCGCGGTCTGAAAGCAGAGCCCTTACGTGTACAGAGCCGAAGTGACTGCCTGTCTGAACGGCAATATTCACATCAAAGGGTGTAAATCTGTAATATTTGTGTAAAAAAAAAAAAAAAAAAAAAGTAGGGAGTCATTAGAGTATCACAGAATTTAAGATGTAAATTTAGATGCGCATATGCTGCTAGTCTGTAAATTGCACTTAAGCTAACTTATAAGTGAATGTTACAGTTTCAGTAAATAAAAAATGGAAAATCAAAACCAAAGCTTTTTTTTTTGTCCAACAGTAAGAAGACACTGTCCAGGTAGGTAAAGGCTAATCTGAGGTGTGTGTTTTGCAAGAGCACACCACTAGCTACACGTCTCGGGTTACTAAAATTAATAATAGGTTTCATAGAAAATGCCCAGGATTGAACTTGTCCTGAAAGGACCGGGCAAAATATCCAGTAGAGCAAAAAAAAAAAAATTCAGGAGTGTTAACTAAATAAAGAATATTAATAAAAGGTATAAACACATTCATTAACAAATCTTATGACATGGTTTTTACCATTTACACCAGTGGCAAAAATATTGTAAACTCATGATATCCCATAACAAAATTTACCTCTGAAATATCTGATCGTAAAACCAGCCCCCGAAAGCACTGTAATAAGGCATAATAAAAATGCAAAATAGTAAATAATTTGTTGCACAGGAACTGAATGGCAGAACCACTCTGGAAGTGCTACCGCGTGGAGGGAATCACCTCGTGCCGCGTTGCATTATGGGATACTGGTCCATTAGAAACGTTCTCTTTTACGGTACACAAGCTGGACACCTTGTTATGAATCGTTGTGCTAAAGTATGAAATTTACCTCTTAAAGATATTTTCCAGACGCATTCATTAGGACACATAATGAGGACGAAGTGATTCATTAGCTGTCACGTTGTTTTTAACAAAAAAACCACGGCCATTCGTCTATGTAGTAAGTTCGCTGATCACAAAATGATGGAACATCTCGAGAGTTTCGGCCAAGCGAAAATTAAATCCTGACATATTTTAGATATGGAGTGCAGTCCTTCCATCATAATGGGTATATTTATTGCCTGACGTACTTTATTCATCATCCGGCGTACTGTGGTAAGGCCTCGGCCTGCTCAGCACCGCCGTGCGTGTCCGTCACGTTACATCAGCCCGCCGTATATTTTGACTGCTCCAAGCGGTATAACGATAGTGTTTTTGGAGAATACAAAGAGCCGGGGACTAATGTTGCTGGGGGGAGCACCTTTCTTCTCGTGCCTCCTGTTCCAGCTGGCGGCAGGATGGCGGCTGTCCGCACCAATCCGCTTACACGGTAATCCCGCCTTGGCTCTCCAGGGACTGTCGAGTGCCGTCTGACTTCAATTAGCTAACTTTCAGGTTTATCCACTTCCTCCGTGCGGATGCGCCCTTCGACTTTCTCCGGAGAGCCGCGTCGGAGCAGAGCCGCCCGCCCTGACACCCCACCGGGAAACGAGAGCGCCCTCGAGTCCCATCATTCCCAGGGGGGCCTCGCAGCGCTAATCTGTGACAGAACAGAGAAAAGCAGCAGGCATCATGCCTGCATCAGGCCTGAACGCATCGTCTGTGACGTGACCCGGTTTGCAGACCGCTCTCGAAGGCCCGGCCCAGCCCGCCAACACAGGGCGGCACACGGCTGCATAAACAGGGAGCTCGGTGTTTCTAGAAGTATAATAATATTTATTTGAATGAGCCACGCTTACCTGACGAAGAACGTTCCTATAGAAATAAATTTTTGTTGGCTTACTTTGCCAACAATCATATTTTGTTGAAACTGCTCTATTCAAAAGAAACGAGTCACGTGACTATCACTGCGGATGAGCCCCGCCCCCCCAAGGAAATAAAATTTGAAAATGTTATCTTTTCAGTGGTGAGACGGGTGTCACACACGCTAGCTCCAGAATTCACCACCCTGTAAAATAGACGCACCGTGCCGCGGCGAGTCCGCCTCGTCCCCCCAGCACCCCCGAAGGCAGGTGTCTGCACTACAATAAACATGGTAATTGGCAATTTCAGCAGCTGTCCAGGCACAATCGCGAGCATCCAGCTGAAATCTCACCGACCCCTGTGTCAGATAAGCTCTTTCCGAAGCTGAGAATACTTTCCTGCATTTTTTTTTTTATTTAAAATAGGCCCTTTTTTGGGACATGCAGTTGTACGGCGCTCACAGTCAGTCCGGTTCGGTCCATTCCGACCCGGGAAGGATCAGTCCTATTTCTGTGCTGATGCAGCCGTTCCAGGCAAACGCACCCTTTTTACACATGCGAATCGAGCTCAGAATATAATGGCACTGACGCATGGTACACGTAAGCGTCAAGGCGCTATATTTATATAGTGCACCTGAGCTTATTACGCCTGGCAGTCCTGCGACAGGAAGCTGGCAGCCCTCGCACACACCCTGCCTGAGCACGTCATTAAGGAGCTAATCAATTTTACACACTCGCATAAACACAGTTTCTTTCCAATTAAATCACGAGTCCGTCTTTCTGGGCACTTTCGTTCAGCGCGCTGCAGCGAGCCCCGGTCACTCCTGATTATCGATCACGTGGGGGTGTCCGTCACGGCGTACTTCATCTAGGTCTGGGGGGTCTGCTGTCTTTCACACTAAGATGCTAAGCCAACCAGGCGAAACTGTTATTGGCGATATAAAATGTTCAGTTTTCATTGGTTAATAATGCGCATATAAAATGGATCCATTTAAAACTACGGACCAATTTTATCTTTCATGTATTTTTTAAAAACAATTCATTTACTTTTAATCTCCTCAATTATGTCTCATGAGAAATGTGTTCCCTACCAAAAAAGACCACTTTAAATATTTAATAGCTCACTTCTTAGTATTTTATGATAAAAATTAAAAACATTGTTGAACAATAACAAGAACTGCCATTCGGCCTTTTTAGGTGGTTAATTTAATGTTATTTCCCATTAGCGCCGTTCAATCGATCTCGAAGTACGAAAGGATTCGGATCGCTTGGTAATTATCACACTGCGAAAATTCACTCCCATGTTTTTACAAGGATTGGAGCGGCATATAGCAAATTCTGACCAGGTGAGGCTATAGACACAGAAGCAGGAAAAGCGACACATAATTAGCGTATAGGCTTCGCAGAGCCGTGGGAGTGAGAGAAGACTCAGAGACAAGTGAATGAAATGAAACAATTTATTTCGCTGGAGCGTTTGTGCTTTTTATGGAGGCGGGCACACGGCGCGGTGTTACGAGCAAGGAAACGTACGACCCGCAGCATCGCTCAATCCCATCGGCCCCGTAGCTCGTCCAGTCCCACGCTTCCGCGGTTTAAATTGTAATGTTGTTTCTCATCCTTGTGTCCCTCCAGTCATTCTGTGATCTCAACACGACTCCTAAAGTCATTCTAAAGTCCATGTTTAATACCAAGCAAAGCAGAAGATGCAATTCGATAAAATTATAAAAAAAGAAAAGAAAAATACATTTAAAAGTACGTTTTAAATGAAGTGTTTGACAGAATTTTAAATATTGGCACGAAAACCCCGTTGATGCACGAAAACCCCGTTGATGCATATTGAAGTCCACACATATATAATTATTACAGTATACGAAATGTGTTTTACACAAACCAAAGCTTAACACTGTAATTAACCAATCAGGCTAGCGAGAGAAAAGTCAGAAATACTTCAGACCTTCTACGAATGGCAGTTCAAACTCATTAAAGGCCATAAGACCCTTTTTAACATTTGATGAAATTATTAAGGGGGAAAATAGTTTAGAACTACACAAAATCAGCTGTAACAAAGCATGTTGGTATTCTGTTAGAATGAACCAATCCGAGTTGGGTCACAAAAACACAGCCCCCATTTGCCCCTAACTGCTTAATTGAAGATCTTTCTTGGATGCTTCTGGATAGAGACAATTCAGCTAAGCTGAAACAGAAGCACACCCTGTCCCCCGAAATTGGACTTGTACACAAAGGCGTTGGACACTGACACATTCAAAACTGCCCTACAGACGTGGCTGTGTTAAAAAGGCTCAATTAAACGTCACATATTACATTTTTAACAATGTTTTTATATAGCAAAGGTTAAAGTGGTAACTCGGTCAGGTATATTGCAGACAGTCTAAAATCTCCCAGGACAATGACGTAACATTTTAGATTATTTTCACTGGGTGTGGCAGCTTTTTGACTAAAGGCTCAACTAAGAACACATTATCCAGTATGAAAATCAAGAAGCCAGCTAATTTTGTCAGCTGAAATTTCAAATGAGACATTTTTAAAAACCCAAACGCCTCAGTCTCACAGGTGCCCCCTCCTGGGGTGGAGGACTACTCTGGCTATGTGACCTTGCACCACCGATACGCTAAACTGTCACATTCCCAGTCTGCAGGCAGACGTTTGTTATGAAAGTTTATTGGCACGCCCTATTTTTGTGAAACTAATTTACGGCTGTTTCAGTGAAAGTTGCACTAGTAACATGATGGATTTACATCAAACATTAAGTTTCAGATTCCAGACTCAGAAGACATTTGATAGTGTTTTGAATATAATAAACCAATTTACATCGAGTCATAAGGAAGATTCAAACAAATAACAGCCATGTGACGGTAAAAACCATCTTAATCTATACAAGTTTAAAATACTTACCCACACCACCCCAACGTAAAAATCCTGACAGAAGGATCTGCTCCACAACCTAACAGAAGGGCACTGAGATTTTCAAAACATCATCTGAGGATAATTTACAGTTTATGCAAATCCTACATATACAGTTACCCACTAAGGTTTGGCATGAACGTCACAGGTGTGTAAAAAGTATCAATGTACAAATTCCACAGTGCAGCTAGACGCAATAATGAACCAACCTTAGAATACACTAAATGTAACAGCGGGCGCTTGAAAAGGTATACGCCACCCAATCAGATAAGACTGCTATAGCTGCACTACAGATTCTCAGAGTGGAAATCAAGGCTGAATGTTGCCCTCCAGTGTTGGGTATGACGGCCCTATGGCAGCGAGACTGGTATAGGTCGTATATCGGAGTCGGCGAGTTTCCATCCATCCGCATCACGGAGATCGGTCTTTTTTTGTGTCTGCTCGGCTCCATCGTCACCAAACCGTCGCTAATCTTTTTTCCAGCAGAATTCGAGCATAAATCTAGAGAGCAGCCAAGCACGAAACGCTATGTCCGTCTGGGTGTGAGCTGGTCAAAAAACCATCTTGACCCCTGACACACACTCACGCTCACACGCCACACCCCCTAATCCTCGGGGGTGGTTTCACATTATTTATAGTGTGTGTGTATAATTCGAACATAGGGGTCTTGGAGATGTGTGCATGTTGGGTATGGGTGGACAGGAAAACATGGCGGCAGGGCAGCAGTCGTCACGATGGGAGGCGGCTCACTTCTCCTGCAGCAGTGCGGGAATGTTGATGTTCCAGCCGATCGCTTGCCGGTCGAAGCCGCAGGTGAACAGGTTGCAGTAGGGGTTGTCCTCGCTCCAGGCGGAGCAGCACACCATGCGACGGTGGCCCTGCGGGGACACGACGCATGCGGCCATCCCAGACCACCAATCAGGGAATCTTTCCCCCAAAAACTTTACTTAAATTTCAATACTCAAAAGTCTATGAAACTCATTTCCTGCACAAGACCATGTGATAAGAATGAAACATTTCTCCACAAACTTTCTGTAGAAACGGTTAAATGTGGAAACAGTTACAGAGAAATGAGAGCTGGTGGAGTGTTTTTTAAAAGAATTAAAAGCTTGTGCTCTCTCTTGCATTGCTAGCTTCATGCGGCGCTGCTAATTAACCCATCTGCACTTAGTATGCAGCTGATGCCTGCATCTGACTCGCAGTCACACGCGCGGACTGCATGCGGCACCCGAGCGCGGTGCCTTCCCACCACCCCATCGCCAACGGGGCACCGGCTTCACCAAATCCCGGTCCCTGCTGAGCTCAGCATGGGACACGGCATCAAGGCAGAAAGGGAGCAAATCCCCTCTTGCCCCTAAACCCTGCAACTGCTGAAGTCTGATATCGGGGCAGCACACAGGACACAGAAGGCCTCCATTCACAGTGTGAGGGCTTTCATACTGACCCTTAAATAAATCTCTATTCCTCAATTATTTTTAGCCTGCTTGAGTACCTGGTAGCTTTAGCGTTTTCTAGGCACTGGTTTTTACCATTATAGCCCTTACTCACTATCTGTGGCCCAGCCCAAGTCCAACGGGCCCCCACAAAATACCAGGTTTAGGGCCAGGAACGGGTCAGGTTTTAGTGTCGGTTTTTTATGTGTATTTTTTCTTTCCTTCTTTTTCCCCCCCTAGTACTGTATGGGCCAGGCTGGGTTTGGTTTCCAGTACGGGTCAGGCTCAGGTGTTTTTTTAGACTCATTCAAGACCAGTGTTGGGAGTAATGGCGTTTAAGTATAATGGCGTATAAGTATAACGGCGTTACTAACGGCGTTATTTTTTCAGTAACGGAGTAATCTAATGAATTATTTTTCCCATACTTGTAACGCCGTTATCATTACTGAGAATGTTAAGTAGCGCGTTACTAAAATTTGGTTGAATGACGCGTGAGGTGTCAAGCTTTGGCTTTATCAGCTGCCTGACGAGAGATAATGATGACACCGTTGCAAATGCGATGATTGGCTGGGTGGGCGGATGCCATGCTCATGGCGTCTCACTGCCAGTGATGGGAATAACGGCGCTATAAATAAACGGCGTTACTAACAGCAATACTTTTTTCAGTAACAAGTAATAAAACGAATTACTGTTTCCCCCGTTACAACGCCGTTACCGTTACTGACAATTAAACGTGCGTTACTATAACTGAGAACACTGAAGCGGTTTTCATGCAAGCAGCCATAGGACCTCTCTTTCTCTGGGGTGTGTGTGTGTTTGTGTGTGTTCGGGGCCGGTGTGGGACACATAACCAGTGATTATGATTGGTGTGTCTGTAAACGTGGTGTAACTGAGAACGTGATGATTGGCTTAGATTGAGTAAATTTCCATTGTTTGCCAATCAGAGACAGAGTAGTGCGGGTGTTCACACATTCACAGCACCACCCATCAGTCCCACAAAAGGATCTGGCTGCAGAACACTGGGCAACCTTCACTGTCACATGACCTTATGCAAACTCCAGGAAACGGAGGCGGTACCTCCACCAGGAGTGTCTTTTAAAATATACATTTGCCCCAACTATCATCCATGGCCCCGCCCCTCAGCCCCTGCTCCACCTCCCAAAGCCAACAAACCTACCTGGGAAAAGATACCAGCCATGAGCTCAGCTTAAACCCAAGCCTGCACAACTCCCCAGTCCCACCCCTCAAACAAAGCCCCACCCCCTCCCTCCACACCCCCAAAGCCTACATACCTGCCGGTTGCTACGTGGGAGCCTTGCCAGCCGTACCCCTGCCATATCGAACAAACGGACTTGCCGATTGTCGTGAGGAAGAGCAATGATTCTTTGGCTCACGGAAACACTTATCCTGGAAACAGCAATAACAGTGTTTATTGCTTCACTACACAGAAGATCAGTGAGAGGAAGGAGTTGATCAGAGAAGCAGTCTGATCTGTCCCAGCAGCTCAGACTAATGCTCTGCAGGCACAGAGCTTTTCTACAGCTTTGGGGAGCTAAATTTAATGTACCAAATATGGATGAATAATTTTTCTTAACAATATGAATAAATGCTGCCATATTTATGGACATCCATGGGCCCAGGAAGGGCTCGGGGCGGTGAGCACACGCTTGGATGTGTTAAATAGGTCTAGCGCTCCATCGATCCGGCGCACTGACCTATTAACAGCGGAGTCGGTGCGGATGGTTGCTATGGGAGACCGCATGTTCTTCAGGTCCCACACCTTCACGGTGCGGTCGTCACTGCCGGACACCACGTTGTCACCCACCGTGAAGACAGCAGACGTCACCGTGCTGGAAGAGACAGGTGGTGGTCAGGAATGACATGGTCGTAGAGAGGCAGTGACTGAGGCCTGGTCAGGGAGAGACTGAGACCTGGTCAGGGAGAGACTGAGACTGAGGCCTGGTCAGGGAGAGGCAGTGACTGAGGCCTGGTCAGGGAGAGGCAGTGACTGAGGCCTGGTCAGGGAGAGACTGAGACTGAGGCCTGGTCAGGGAGAGGCAGTGACTGAGGCTCAGTCAGGGAGAGGCAGTGACTGAGGCCTGGTCAGGGAGAGGCAGTGACTGAGGCTCAGTCAGGGAGAGGCGCCGTCAGCCATGTCACCTCCCAATGACCCAGCACAAACATTCACACAAAGGATGTGAGCTTCATGAGAATCTGGTCGCAAGCGACACAAGCTTCTGCTAGCTTCCATATTCGGTAACAATCTTCCATCACCCATCCTCCTAAGCATCCTGACAAATTATAGATTTCAATTTGAAAATATAAAATACCCCACATCATGACTACCAACCAGCTAGCAGCATCAGCAAAGATTTTTTACCAGAACGAACAGGTTTTTGAATTTCCAAAAACTCCTGGGAAGTATGAAACGTACAAAATCCATGCATATCCTTATGTTTAATAAACGTGTCGGACTTTAAACTGCACAAAGTACTGTAACACCACCACATCTTTTTACCTTGTTTATCCACAAGATCTCCTCTTTTAAAAGGTGTCGTGGCTGCTGAGCTGTTCCTTTCTTCAGCACTGAAGTATACCAAACCATAGTATACCAAAACAGTACTATGTGGGGTGCTCCGCTACAGTGCATATGGCACTGA
>JAODKE010000001.1:15686028-15703136 GCA_026779605.1 Mormyrus hasselquistii
CACACACACACACACACACACACACACACACACACACACACACACACACACACACACACACACACACACACACATTCCCATTCCACAGCACTGACCTACCTGTGAGGGCCATTTGCTCCGTAGGGTGAAATTTGATGGAATTAACTGCAAAAAAAAAAAAAAGCTTCAGTATCATTCCTACATGAAGAGCTGTGTGTCTCCTCACAGACAGGAGCGAGAGAGGGACCAGGTTAAAGCCAGAACATCTTCATCATCACCATCATCGGCTCACCTGACCCAGCATGGCCGACATACTTCAGGAGGCACTTGCCCGTCTCGATGCTCCACAGCATGGCATTGTGATCTGCTCAAAAGAGGCTCTCTCAGACGGATACTCACACAGACACACCAATGTTCACTGTGATCACCGCGAATCGCCCACGCCGGGCTGCCCCCAGCCCGAGTCACATGCTCTCACAACGTCCGACACGCCACCAGGCTGGCGCCGCATACCGGCAGAGGCTGTGCCCAGGATGACCGGGGCGGCGCGGCTGACACTGAGGTCCCAGATGCCATCCCTGTGGCCCACGTACTCTTTCGCCAGCTGGCAAAGTGCCCTGGAGGTGGTGGCCTTGAAACTGGACACAATCTGGGCAGAAGAAGGACCGGATAGAGCATGAGAAGATCTGAAGATCAAGAAGGCAGCGCGGACACCTGTGCTATTCTGTGATACACGAGTCAGACTCAAGTAACTAACTAGCTATTTAAAATAAATAAATAAATAAATAAAAATCTAACTCTAAAAGTCAGGATGCAATGGTACAGGAGTGAATACTGAACAGGTAGAAAGTATCTCAGTAAGTGAATACAATTCAAGTTCATGCATCTTAGAAAATGAACAAGGCTTAAAAGGAGAGAGAGAAGCAGGAGGCAGCATTACGGATCAGGCCTACGCAAGACAGCAACAAGCGGGTAAGTCTGTTAGACCTTGCGAAGCTCAGCGGAATGTTCCACCGACCCAAAAGGCCGGGAGATGCGGGGTCCTTAAACCCCCCATTTCTACATCAGAGGAAAACGCTTCCTTTTCCCTTGGTGTTGCAGGTTCATTTGAGAGCTGAACCAAGCTGAGCACTTTAGGAAAACCCACAGAGAAATACAGTCTTATGTTGTGACTGATCAAGTCATGTCCGACTGCACTTACAGCCAAAGTCCATAGTAAATAATACACAGTTTTCAAGAGACACCTGAAACGGACATAGTAAGACATTGGCAGATGCATTGCTCAGTGTAACAGGTGCCAGGGAATGTGCAGCCCACTGTCCATATGCAAATGGTAACAGTACGCATACGATAATGTACAGTACTATGCATTAGTCTTTGGCAGCCAAAGAAAATTGTTCAGATGATGTTTATATTGGTGTAAAACTATGATGTTATGCCTGTCAGAGTGTCAGCACGGCTATTTCAAAAGCTCTTCTAAAGCCATCCCAGGATTGCAGCAAGAATACAATACACCCATGCATTTCTTCACATAACTTAGTACACCTTCTATGGCTAATCGATACCTCATTTACCTTTTTCTAAACTAAATAAATAAAGCGTAGTTGTTAAAAATATAAAATATACATGGAATGGAGAGTACTGTGTATGTGCCGGACAGCTATAATATCCAGATATGCCCGAATTGACTTGCCGTGGTCCCAAACGCGGATGAAAGACGGCGCAAGGCTGCACTGCAAAATAATACGGTAACTATAGCTACTCAAGTGGGAAAAAAAACAAAACCCATGCCACCATCTTTACTTAGAGAGGATGATGGACGGGTAATTAACAGAGAATCACAAAGTGCTTGCACACACCCAGGCATTTATCAAGCCACAACACTTTAGCGCCGCTTCAGGGTTATTGAGCTGTCTGAGTCAGGCACGCCAGTCAACGCATCCGGCGGCTGTGGCCACCCATAGCCCGTAATGTCAAGGACTGGGCAGAAAGTGTGTGTTTGTGTGTGTGGGCGTGTACTATTAATGCTGAAAGCCTCAGTTAGTCAGCTTTGGATAAAAATAAACAATGTGCAGTTAGTAGTCAAATACGCGAGTGTGAACGGGTGGTCTTTGTGGCGATGGCATACCAACCCCATCGACGGGCTGTTCATGCATACTGGGACACACGGGGGAAGCAAAGCCGTTACCCATGAGTCTCCACCCCACAACTCCCAGTTTCCCACATTGAAGTTGCAAGGTCCACCTACTTTGCCAGGAAAAGAATGTGATCGCTAGATCATGAGTGGAGAGAGAGAGAATTTTAATTCCAGGGTGACCGTGGAACAGGGCCAGAAGTCAGACAGACAGATAGCCAGATAGATAGACAGACAGGTGGATGAAGGATTCAAGGTCGTATGTACTGTAGCCTTATGGATGTAATCTCTGAGACACACATCAGATCCTAGCAGGACCCCGGCGTCTGTACCTTGCTTGTAGATGCCTTGTAGGTGGTCTTCAGCTTCTGAGACAGCTGACTCGTACTGTGGCTGGCTGAGACCAGAAGGATCAGAGAAGCTGATGTCATATTTAGTAAAAGAGAGGAACTCTGTGGTCATTTTTTTTTTTTTTATTCACAGTTCACGACTGACAAGTGTTCCGTTCCACCAACACTTACGCAAGTCAAATTTAAAATAAGTCACGTTTACCTTCCCAAACACAGAAGCCAAAATAATAATACCTGCTATATATAAATGAAAAGATAACGTGCAAATTGAGGTGTATGTTGCGTTTTTGCATTAGTACTTAAGTAAAGTCTTCATTTACTTGAGTTGGTATTTATTTAAGTCGAGAACAGCCTGTACAGTCATCCACCGACTTCCGTCCTATAGACTAATGTCTGCGGCCCCTAAGAGCGGTAAAACATTTACAGGGAGATGTCCGAAGCAGATGCGGTGGACATTAGGGGACATATTTTACCATATGTGCAGCATGCAGCAAGAACTAAAACAAACTTACTGCACTCAACCAGTACATATATAACTTATAATACTGCACATATATGCAGTTCACAACAATGACGAACAGATATGTACCCTTTATTGTTATTAGGTTAGTAACAGTAAATCGGAAAATGCACTAAGAAAAAAAGCAGTACATTCTGTATAACTATTGGACCATTGAGCCTTAATGGGGGTGGGGACACGTCCTGTGGTCTCCTCACCTTTGGCCTTCAGTGGTCCTTTGCTCAGGTCCCCGCCATCAACGGTCTGTCCGTCTGCAGCCAACCGCTCATTCAGAGTATCGATTTCTCGGCGAACTTCAAAATGGAAGGAAAAGAATATTGTCTGGCAAGTATAATTAATGCAAACACACAATGCAAACAGTCAACCTTCCAAATATAACTGGAGATGAAGCCCCATTTCCATAAAGAGTTTGACTCTATTGCAGAGATGCACCAATTGTATCAACCAACTATTGGTGTCGGCCGATACAGCAACAAAAAATGGTTAAAAAAAACGAGACAATATTACAGCCGATAATTCCCTTTAAAGTGGTTACCCATATTATTTTGCACACTCGAATACTGAACATTTAGAAAAATGCCTGCAGTGTGGAATTAACGTTAGAAATGCATTTTGCAAACGCTGCTCTGCTAAAATTTCACAAGAGGGATCTACCAATAAACATTACCACAACAAATTGGATCGGTCATCTTAAGGCGAAACGGTAAAAAGTATGAAGAGTTTCTGAAAAACACTTGATGCTCAGTCCTTCTGCATTTTATGTTATAAATATATAATGTGTACAGTAGGGCTGTGCAATATTTGAACGAATATTGCGATTGCGATTTTATTTGCAATTTTAGCAACTGTTTTTGTTTTTTCAAACAAGCTACATACATACATTCTAAATGTATTCAGTGCACAAGAAGTGCAAACATTTCACAATGAAATAACATAGTATTACGTTTAATAAACAAAACTAGTAAAATTGTCTTTAAAACAGACAACATAAAATAAATTAAGATTAACTAACCTCAACTCTAGTTAGTAACAGACTGTACACAGTAGTACTAACTGCTTGATAAACAAAACTGTAATAAATTGTCTTAAAAACGGACAACATGAAAAAAATTAACCTGAATCCAAAATACTCCCAAACGACTGACGTTGAATTTCTCTTTGGCACCAAATCATTTTTATTTTGATCTGCATCCATATTTTATGTTCCTTTCTCCCGCTCGCCTATTCGGTTCTCCCGCTCAGCTTCATCGTGCGCTGCGTCAGCTCTGATTGGTTAACATATTAAAATCATGCGCAAAAGAACGTATTCTGAATAAAAATCTAAATAAATTAATAGATAAAATCGCAGCCTTATGCAGTTTAGAAATCATATGTGCTTAAATCGCGATTTTTTTTGCGATTGCGATTAATTGCACAGCCCTAGTGTACAGTTACAGTGATGGCGCTGTCTATACAAAAAAAAAAAGTGAAATAACCAAGGGCACCATTTAGTGGGTTCAAAAAATACAACAAATTGTTCATTGTTTTGTCCACCCCTACAGCTCTGGAACTGTTGTATGCCACAGATGCTGTTTACTTACTAAAAAACAAAAGCTTTTTCATAGTTTTTGAATGAAATTTGTTTATTTTATTATTTATTTGGGTAGAGTGTCCCTTTAAAACGTATTAAAGCAGAACCTCCCAAACAATCAGTATCGGCCAGTCATTATATGTAGATATTCAAAACGCAGCATCACCCAGCATTAAATAAAACATAAAACACCTTGTATAAAGGCAGAAGACTACACAGGACCCAGGACCCGTCACCACACAGGACCCGTCACCACACAGGACCCGAAACCCAACATGGCAATGATGTCAGCAATACGTGACTCACGTTCCAAATTCTCTATGTAGAGATTCTCAAACTCCCGTTCGATCTGCCCAAAGAGATCCAGCAGGTTGCTCCTTATGGATGAGGGCAACTTGGATTCCTGAGAACACACACAAATGGCAAGCAAGTTAAACCACATAACTAAGCCAGGATGGTGGACACCGTAGGGGACACATTTACATGTAAACCTCCCAAAAACAGGAAAGCTTGCTGATAAGGCTGAGATTTGAGATCATACCACGAACCACAAGTATCTCAATTTCCCATAAGCCCCACTGACTGCAAGAGTGACGGTGAAACAATACCTGCAATACCTGTGTTGCCATTAGCTACCAGCTTGCTCCATAGTTTCTAGTCACAAAGGGCAGTTCTACATTTACATTTATTTTATATAGCAGACACTTTTGTCCAAAGTGACATATAAGTAAAGCAAACAGTACATTAAGTTCTAACATTAAGTTCTTTGGGGCATCCTTTGAGCCCTTTTTTGAACAGAGGGCACCATCTAGTGGGGTCAGAAAGTATAGCAAGCGGTTCATGAAGTTTCATTAATGATCTCAAAATGTCTCACAGATATCTCTACTGTATATCTTAGTATTATATACCGAGAGGCATCGCCTTAGTTGCTTTAGTTATAGTGCATTTGGATAGACTCTCTTGTTTTCTGGATAGTACAGTGTATTATAATGGAATAACACACTGCAGTTCATATATAATCGATATGCACAATTTTCAGTTTAGATCTAAAATACAGAAATACTTAACTCAGAATAGGAACAGCCAACTGTGCTGGAACAAGTGTAATAATACAAAACGTGAAAATAAAGTATTTCCCCATATCACTGTTCTGGTGTGTGAGTGGAAAAAAAAATCTGAAACATCAGAAAAATCAGCTGCATCATCACCGGATTCACTCTCATTCACAAGATAACAAAGGCGTGTTAAAATGTTCGGTTTGAATCGTTCCTCTGGCGGCTGAGAAGGTTAGAAAAGCAATATGGAGTTGATGGAGCTGAAACGGTCCATTAGAAGGACTTTGTTAAATGACGGGAAGGTTACAGACGGTGCATTAGCCAAGGTTAAAGTTAATGTCACTGATGTCACCAAAACAGGAACAAGAGGAGCATGGGTGCGTCTGATAAACTGCCACCCCAAGACAACCAAGAACTTACCTCCATCTTCAGGAACAAAACAGCCCAGAAACATAATATTCTGCCAGATACAGATGCTGACTTTATAAATAGAGCCCACAGCACAGCCCAGAGGGCTGAGAGAAGTCAAGAGGAGCCAGAAAACTAAGGAAACTAACTGGTTACTGTTAATCGATGCACAGCACCACACTGGGACTAACTGCTTTAATCACGTGTAAACACAAACTGAAAATGGTAATTAGCAAGCAACAGACGGGCCTTTATTCTTACAAAGCTACTTCATCACATGGCGCAAAGCGAGGGTCGCCTTGGATACGGAGCATAATAAGTGCATTCAGTGGGCGGAAAGGCCCGGTAGCCGACTCCCATTGGCCGGGCCATCGTCACGGATACAGCACGACAATGGATCAACAGGTACAAGGGCGACGGAGCCGGCGACAGGATGCACCGCTTCAGCCTGACACGCTTATTAAAGATTGATGAAGTGGGAGACAGCCAACTAGCTGAAGGATCAACAGACATGTTAGACGACGGTACAAATTAACAGATGTGAGTGACACAAGACCCGCTATGCACTGAGAAATTACTGTGCAATGACATTTTGCAAAATCAAATATGTGGTAATAGGATACAGTTCTAAACAGCAGCCACAAGACTAAAGTGTTGGGGGAAACAAAAACGATACCGCGCACGGGAAATTCAAACTTCTTTATTTAGCAGCAGTGCCTTCTGTTATTCTTGTTAATATAATTAAATCCCAGAAGCTAGTGGGGGGGGGGAATATTTACCTTTCAAGGTGTAGATTTCAGTAAAGTACCATGCTGTCATTTTCCTGGATTAGACCAGAAATTGGAAAAATACGGCAACATTAGCGGTTTACTGTGATATGCTCAACGTGAACATTTTTACCTATGCTAATGACGACGTCCAGTTCTAGTACTAAATTTATTGGATAAAGACACACTCGTCATCGGGACATAAAGTATCACATATTTCAGTAGCACTGATGTTCATGCAACTGCAAAGTCTGAAGTGGCCAGCTCTGTTCATTAATCACACTCGGGTAGGATAATTAACAGGTCTCCCTCTCAGAAGCCAAACGGAACATTCCGGACTCAGCTTGGGTCCATGTAAGCCTGGCCTGTATATCCTCTGCTACACAGAGGCGGCACCTCCAACTGAAGCACGCTACAGCGCTTGAGTGATAAATCACGGGCACCAGGAGAGCATCCCTGCTTCATTTCGGTCGCCCACATGCTATGCAGCAGAGACAACATCAGCAGGACAGGCGGCCGAATAGTGATCCATCTCAGAGGGCTCAGGCCTCGGAGTCCCGTCAAACAGGCCGCTGAAGCGCCTTAACGGTAACTGGTTATTTATGAGGACGACTATGAACTTTAGAGTCTGAAATACATGAACGGGACATTTGCACAGCGTGTACGCGGCTCCCACTCGACACAGTGACTAGCCCTAGGAGCAAGCCACGGAGATCTGGAAAGCAAACCTGAAACATCTTCCCGAAAAAGGCCCATCAGTGTGTAAGAAGGCTGCAGTTTGTCAGAGATTCACCACCAGAACCCGACACAAAAACACAGACAACAGATAAATATGTTCCATTATTAAAAATATTATCGCACCTCTGCACATGCTTTCATGCATGAAATAGTGATGAGTAATTCCAGCTGTATAGCTAATCTCTCATCATAACCCTGTTATGACCCTGATTAACAGGCAGGAGGTGTCGGATGTGCAGCGAGGCCGTTGAGGACTGAGCCACGGGCCACTTACCTGCCCCTCCAGTAGGTCGCGCTGCATCCCCACGCGGTCCTGCTCCGTGCTGTTTGTCCGCCGGATTGACAGGCTGTGGGACTTGCGCTTCTGCTTAGCTTGCCGGCCGGCTGCGCTGACCCCGCCACTACCACTCTCCACGGGCATCACTGCGCGGCTGCGTTGTCCGCCAGCGGTTTATCTGGAACTGTGCAGGCAGAGTCTCTCAACTGCTGCATCTCCTACCCCACCAACACCCCCCCCCCACCAAAATCCACCACAGAACACAAAACCCATGACAAGAGGAAACTGAACACGGATGCAGCAGAAACAGAAGCACAAACAATAACTATTTCAAATTTGACACGTACACCAGTAACTCACGTTTTCAGTCATTTAACGCAGAAAAACTGGATAGGGAAATGCATAGGACCTTTCACACCAGGTGACCACAATCAGCTGCCCTAACTACACTTACAAATTTATATCTACATTTATAAAGTCGAGTTGCTCTGAATCTCCACTATTTAAAGACCTACCCTGAGCATCTCAAAGCCCTTCTGCAAATGTCACTTTTATGTCAGAGTCCATGGTGTAATTCTGAATCTCTCATGTTCCTGGAACTTTAACTCAATGTCTGTTTTTACAGTCTGGCTGGAACAGGATTCATGCTGGACGTATTTCTATTTTGAGAGAGTATTATTATTTGAAAAATGTGATAATAAAGGGGTCATGAATGATACACTATATGGACAAAAATATTGGGACACCTGGCCATATCAAGGTATGCATACAAAGACATATTGGACAATTCTATGCTAACAGTTTGGGGAAGGGAAGGGCCCTTTTCTGTTTCAGCATGACTGCGCCCCACTGCAGAAAGATATGGTTGAACGAGTTTCCTGTGGAAGCCCTGACCTTAACCCCATGAAATACCTTTGGGATGGAATTGAAAGTAGATTGTGAGCCAGGCCTTCACATGCAACATCAATGGCTGACTTCACAAATGCTCTTCTTGATAACTGGGCAAAATTCCCACAGACACACTCCAAAATCTTGAGGAAAGCCTTCACTGAAGAGTAGCAGCTGTTATAGTTACAAAGGAGGGACCATCTCCATATTGATGCCTATGGATTTAGAACGGGATGTCATCAAATTTCCTGTAGGTGTCATAGTCAGGTGTCCCAAAACCTTTGTTGATTTAGTGTATTTTAAGCAAATCAGATGTTTTCCTGATTACTAACCTCATATGGGTGATTCAATTATCCAAAGCAGCTCAATAAAGGTCAGAAGAGTACAGTGATACAGTTCTCTTTCTCAAGATCCAAAAATAAAATTCATTTTAAAACTATTCACTGCAGAAATAATGTGAAATGGTTGCCTTGCAAATACACAGCAAAAATTCTCACACCTGTGACTCAAAGACAGTGATGTCTTTGTGACAGATTAAACCCCACCCATCTTTTATCTGATTGGTGGAAGCACAAGGCATGTCACCAAAGGCCCAGCAAAGAATGGACACTTCAGAAAGTGAGGGCATCTACATCCCTTAAACAGAGCCATTCTGTAGCTCCAGAAAGCACCATAGGCTGACAGGGAAAAAGTATTACCTCTACAGCTAGTGACAACAAATTCAGAATAAATACACCACCATTAGTGACAGCAAACACTCCAATGATTTGCAATAAGTTTTTTTCTGGGGGGGGGGAAAGCATTTTATAACAAAAACTGAATTATGGCTGATTGACATAATCTTTTCACCTTTTTGTTAGTTCTACACTGTTAGCATAACTAATTTGATTGTACCATTAAACTGAATTTACTTTGCAAATGGAAATTTCTCTGTGGACCGGCTAGTGTGTACCTCACTAATATTATTAATAATACTGTTATTATATTAGTAAGCTATATTAGTAGTCAACTGGTATCCACTGTCTGCTGAGAGTTACAAAACAAACTGCTGTTAGGAAACCTTTAATGGTTTAATGTATGTCATCTTCTACCGCTGGATTTGTGGCATTGGCGGTTCTGTGCGAAAAAAGCCACAGCTGTTAGATTATATCAAAGATATGAATCCCTGTACAATTATTGGAAAGCTTTCGCAACAAAAAAAAAATTATACTGTTGTACGTACGTACGTACGTGTGTGTGTGTGACAACTTTTGACAATAGAAGCATAGTCCTACTTTAATTAATCTACCTACGCACCAGGCGCGGTCACAAAAATAAGGCGTGAACAAAATAGCACAAAGAGCACAAAACTGCTTAAACTCAGATCTGGAAAAATCTATTCAGAAACTGACCACAGCGGACCGGCACAGACTGCAGTCAGACGGCGGGGGGCGCTGCCCTTACAGGGGGTATATGACAGACCCACTGGAGGGCGGGGGGTGGCGGCGGACTGCACTGCGAGCCCCGGCGACCCGCATCGTGTACCGCGACGGGAAGCTGCACCACCAACCGGCAGGGCAACCGCGGTCCCCGAAACCTCGTACGGCCGCGAATACAGGATCGACGTGTGCCGCGAATCCCAACCGGGCGTTTAAAAGGCCGGAGCTACTGCTACTGCTCCGGCACCCCCGGCCCGCAGGCCCCCACAAGGTAAAGCGGGTACTCACATCTATGAAGCCTGGTTAATGTCAGTCCCCTCCGCAAAACGCTACGAGGAAGAAATCACACACTCCGTCAGGGTGACCATTTTCCAGGAGCGAGAAAATCGCCACCGCAGGCTTGGAATCGGGTTTCGGTTCTCTGCTGTCAAAATGGCATGATGCCCTCCCTGCATACGGGCAACGGCTTCACCGTGCCATTTCATTGGACGGCTCATCAGCAGGCTGCTCTTCGTTCCCATTGGCCTATTAGCAAAAGGAGGCAGACTTTACCCGTTTCTATTGGCCTGTTATCAAAAAGAGGCGGGCTTTACCTGTATGCCATGACCTATTGTCATTAGGAGGCGGGCTTTCCCTGTTTGCATTGGGTTGTCATTATAGGTTGGGGAGCCCTTTATTCTTCATCTATTGGGAATGCAGAACCCCGGACAATATAGAAACACTGCATGGATGCCAGTGGGTCACATTATCTGAATAGTGTGGATTAAATTCCTTAAAGAGTGATGGTTCATTAACGGCATAGACGGTTATAGGGTGTGTACGTATTTGTTGAAAACAATATGCTATTTATCATAAAAGGGAGGAGCATGCACTGAAGTTCATGCAGCCCAGAAACTACAACTAATTATCCAAATTACATCTGCAGCAAATCAGGAAGAAAACGAATCTAAACTGCACTTATGTCATTGGAATATATGTGACTATAGGATTCGTTTAATAGGCAAAAAGAGCAGTTATTTCTAAAGGGAATTAAATGCACCCTGTAATATTTAGACCAGATGCAGTGGCGGGGCGCAATCTCGAAAATTTCTATTTCGGCCAATCACTGTTCTAGTAGTGAATGTACGTCATTGGAGCGGGACTATATCCGCTCAGCAGTTTCCGATTTCTACGCCGAAACCTGGTTTATACGTCTAATGCTTCTTGGGAGAATCGAGGGTGTTATTGTGTTTATTTAGGACAGAAAACCAAATACTCTCGACGAGGTTCCTGTGCCAGCCGCGCGTCAGTAGCTGTGGTGCCATGGCGCGTCGGTAGCCTCCCTCCCTGCGATTGGTGTCGCTGGAGAGACTGGGAGGTCTGGCCATGTGGCGCTGCATGTTGGCGATACGAAGGACTGTGTCCCGTGAGGCACACTCCTTTATTACTCCTGGTGCGGGCAAGCGTATGCCGCATTTAATAACCGCTCCTGTGAAATCTCTTTGCAGGTACGCACGTGATACAACATATATAGCTTTGATGTACTGGATGAAAATTGAATATCAAAGAATTGAATATGAAAGGGGTGGATTATTTGTTTGGGGTTATATTACTTTGTGATAGTGTAGTAATGCCTATCCTTCCAAGTACAACACTAATGTGTATTGCACACTTAACAACTACAGCACAACTCAACCAAAATACTGGTGCCGTCAACATATTAGATAAATTATAGCTGTAGTAACTGTGGTGATCCTTGCCTGAGCAAATGACTGCTGTTTCCTCACTCTCCAGTGGATCCATTAAGCTAAGAGCATCATCCAGAATGCCAGAGATCAGCATGGATGGTCTCGATGAGAAGCAGGTGCAGCTCCTTTCGGAGATGTGCATCTTGGTGAATGAGGACGACCGCAATATCGGCGCTGATAGCAAGAAGAACTGCCACCTGAACTGCAACATCGATAAAGGTACGTCGCGCTTCGGGAATCTCCCTCTCTGCGTAATCCTGCCGACCGTGTCGCCCCAGGGCTTAACTAATCGAAAGCTTTCTTCCTTTAGGGTTACTGCACAGGGCGTTTAGTGTCTTCCTGTTCAATACCGAGGGGAAGCTGCTCCTGCAGCAAAGATCAGACTCCAAGATAACCTTTCCAGGTGGGCTGCATGTCTTCATTGAATGGTATTCGCCTCTGACCCCTACATATCGTCCAATCACATTAAAGTACCGTGTCAGCGACTGGACACCTTTACTGTAAATAAAGTAAACCAGCTATTTAACAGGCCTGCAACCACAGCCACTATCATTCCCTTCAGTAGAATTTTTGTTGTTCATTTGAACTAATTGAACACGTGTGTATACACACGCACACACTTTTAGACCATATATTCATTTGTCTTCATTGCACTACTGAAATATATGCTTAGCACATGCTCATACATAATGTAAATATATTTCTTGAATATGCTGTTGTATACCATAAGCACAGTCACTTTCTCTAAATCTTATGTTTTTCTTAAATTCTAATTTTGTATTTTTGGTTCTTAACACGCTTGCTTTCTTGTTTGTTTTGTTTTACTTAAACTAGTTTATCTACTTTCCCTTAATATTCACCTCAATGCATTGTGGGAGAATAGCACACATTGAGTTTGTTGTAACTCATTTGAATTACAATAAATGCATTCTGTTGTATCCTATTCTATTCTAGTCATTTGTGTTGGGCCACATATTATATTCAATTATCCACCATTTTTTATAAGTAAATCATTCCAAAAATATTTCTTCTACACATATGATATGTGTTTGTTTTTTTTATGTCCTAAAGAGCTCCTTCGGTCCATCTTTCAGCCTTTGGCATCTGAAAGCCCCGCTGGACTGTAGCCTGCAGGATGTTTGAGCTGCTTTTCTTCCACCTGATAGACAGGGGGCGTCTGAGCTTCCGGGGCCTCCTGGGCATGATGGTGTTAAGCCCCCTCTTTCTGCTGTAGGTTGTTTTACCAACACTTGCTGTAGTCACCCTCTCCATACACTCAGTGAGATGGAGGAGACCAATGCGATTGGGGTGAGGAGAGCAGCACAGAGGAGGCTGGGAGCTGAATTTGGGATCCCTGTGGAGCAGGTAGACAAATGGCCTGTGTGTGGCTGTTGGTCCAACAGGCAGACAGAAAGCTGAATAATGAAAGCGTAAATTAGGCGAGACGGGTAACTTGTCCCTGAGATTTTGTTTCTGTTGACATTTCGGCAGCTAGAAACTTGTGGAGTAAATGTACATTTTTGAACAGGAAACATAACTAGAATAGATAGATAGATGGATACTTTAATTCTGATGGAAATTGCTGGTTTACACTAGCACAACACACATAATATATATATATTAGTAAAAGAAGACATTTAACCATTAGATATCAACAATAAACAATAACAATGCTAACTTTAAATAACTTGAAAAATACAACTTCAAATTTATAAATTTTCTACTTTCAGAAGAGGTAGAAAGTGTTCAGGTTCTGACTGATGTTTCTTTTTAGGTTCCTCCAGAGGAGATGACTTATCTGACCCGGATACACTACAAGGCCCAGTCCAACGGGACCTGGGGTGAGCACGAGATTGATTATATTCTCTTCATGCAGAAGGATGTCGATCTGAACCCAAACCCTAACGAGATCAAAAGCCACCGTTACGTAACCAGGGAGCAGCTGGAAGAGATGCTGGAAGCTGCCGGGAGACAGGAAGTACAGATCACACCGTGGTTTGGCCTCATAGCGGAGGCCTTCCTCTTCAAGTGGTGGGATAACCTGCAGACCCTGGGAAGCTTTGTAGATCATGGGAAAATCCATCGAATGCCAGTCAGTAATGAGGGTATTCAGCTGTAAACATGAAAGCTGAAATGTTGGTTAGAAGCTTGTTTTTGCTGTTTGGGATCACTATAAAGGCAGGTATCACTGAGATGTTTAATCACCAGAGTATAAGTTTAAATTAAAAAGAGAGTGAACTTAAAAAAAAAAAAATTAAATTGTAAATTCTGAATAAATGACATTGTGACTTTACTGAAGGGCTCATATTACATTTCTTGCCATGCAAGGTTAACAGCCGCAACTGGATTTAATCAGTGATTGTTTCCAGTCAAAATTACAAACCAGAAAAGATTCTGATCTTTTTGGTGCTGTATTTATGAAATATTCTGTTTCTGATTTACTTTCTAAATAACTTGCTGGCTTTTTTATATTTAAATATTATGCATGCTTGTATTGTACACCGAAATGCTTTTTATAGCATCATATTTGCGAAAACAACTTATTTTTCTCTAACGGAATAACTCGCAGTCACGGTTGTGTGTCATTACGTTATCGCACCGCGCCTTATCTGGAATTTTATGCGTTTCTGGCATCCCTAGACAGGTGAAAGTGTGCTCTTCAGAGCGGTTTGCGCTGTCAGGGTTCGTTTTTATGTTAGTGGGCAGCAAAGTGCATCCAGCAGATGGCAGCCGGTACTGCATGGAGCCAGATCCTGCATCGTTTAACGTCAGGCTCCCGTAATCGTGCCGGCACAAGGTTTATCATCAGTCAGCCTGAGGAATTTCCTGACGCGTAAAATGCATTCGATTTTGTAGCGCTGACTTAGCTTTCATTCGCTTCACGTTTTATTGCTGTTACGCTGGCTGTAGATGGGATTTAGTATTTTTGCAGTTGCTGTAATATTTACTGTGATATTTTTCCAAGTGCCTGCTCACGATTCTTCTGGGATGTCGTTTAAAATAAAGTAGAATCCGATTTTTTGGGACAGTGTGCCTGTATTTTGGTAGTAATTTTTTTATTGTAGGAGCCGTTACCTCCTCTGTCAGACCATACATTTCTTCCTAAATGCAAAACCGTACACACTGCGGACCTCTGAACACTGTTTGTTTATACAGGGGCCCTCCAATGAGCTGGGGACCTCTATATTGCATACGCACATAAGTAAGCATCTACCTTGAATCACTTTTTTTTTGGTTCGATAATGAGATAATGCCAATATTTCAGTAATTTTAGATACGAACCCCTTGCGGCTGCTCTGCAAATCCCCGGTGCCGAAGATCCGCCGCACATTATTGTGGCCGCTAATGGAGAAATGAGTCACCAGTCCTATTTTAGGCAATTTCTGTCTGTACTGTTCTATTTTATAAAATATATCAAACACAGCAAGATTTGTTGCAGTTCCATTTTTGTTCCGTTTTTTAAATAATTGCATTTACTTGTGCATCGTAATAAATACAAATTATTTTGCGAGAAATAGCCTTTCTTCTTCTAAGATGCTTTGGGTATAATTGAGGTCAGGAGACATCATGTGCTGAATCAGATGACTCACGGAGGCCACATCTGTGCCCATGGATGAATATGCTACGCGTTTGGTCGTCGAAGCCGATCACGATCGTATTCTATTTTGAACAATTTATTTAAAAAAAAAAAGTACGTTCAAGCGTACAATTTACGATGTGAAGAATCAGTCCTCATCTGTACCTCATTTATTTATAGTACTACGAAAACACACAGTGCGCTCTTGCGATTTAAAAAAGATCCGTAGTCCGTAATAGTGGAAATACTAATACATCCGTGGGTGATGCTAACCTCTATAATAATCTCCTTATAACTATACAAAATGATTCGTGAAGAAAACCAGGCAGGCATCAGCCCCAAGGCTGACATATTCCTAAAGGCTTCTCTGACTGGTTGATTCATTTACGTTATTTACGGGGAATCGATGGATGGGTCGTTTCAGATCGCCAGTCTGGGGCCCATATCCTCGCTGAGATCAAGTTATAGCCCCTCTGTGCTGAATTTTCAAATACCACAGGTCGAGCATGACGAACAGCAGCCTTATGATACATTCCCCAAAATAAAAACCAAAGCCCACACCTGCTGTGTAGCACACGATATGTCAGGGCTGAAAGAAAACACCGTGCGAGTGTTTATGACCTGAGCCTGGGTGAGAGGATGCTGGTGGAGAGAGCACTGTGTGACCAGCAGAGGGCCCCCATATGCAGACATGCAATCCAACAAGCCTAACTTTGCAAAATGGGCAGACCTTTCCGAATTAACACTCACACATGCACCATCTTTCTCCTACCCCTAGCTAACAGCTCTGCTGGAGTGTGTGGGTGTGTTTCCTGGTCATGGACCGGGTCTCTTGTTGGGTCCATTTCTATGCCAATGATAAAAACGGATGCACGAGTTGCCAGGGGAACCGTTACACAACGGGTCAGTTTGTACCTTGTGGGTGACAATCCCAGTACGCTGATAACAGCACCTGAGAGAGACAAACAGTGTTTATATAATTGCCAGCACCTGTAATCCTTATTCACTGCAGTCCTTATATTTGTCAAGGGCGCAACAATAAGCTCATTGTAAAATCACTCTGCCCTATAAGTGGAGCCTTCAAAACCTCTGCAACTGAAGGAACAGCCTCCATAGCACTGGAGCAAAATATGCTGCCGGACCTTGAGTTTATCAGACTAATAAGCAGCGCAATATATATCTGCAGCCACTGGATCATTTAGCTACAGGTTATTAAAAAATGTAATCATGTATCTTTTTTTTCCTGTATCCTTTTTTTAAAAAAAAAAAATATATATGTTATGGAGCCAATGGGAAAATAATATTCTTGGAATAATCAATCAGCTTAGATCCTCAACAGGAAAAGAGGGTGGCTGGAATATAAGTGAATAATACCAGACAATTGGAGTGGAGTATTTTCCAGGCACTTTACACCTTTACAGAACTTTACTGTACATATCTGCCGAGTTCATAGATGTGTAATGGCAGTTTTAGGGTTGTAGGTTGTGGGAAATGTATTTGTTATGAAAAGAGGACGTATGCATGGAGAACGTCTAACGGGCTTTTGGGGAGGCGATTATTTTGATAATTTGTTTTTGAGATGATGTAATTAACATTCTGAATGGCTTCTATTACCTGCCTCTGTCCGCCCCCGCCCCCCACACACCCACCCACACAAAAACACCCCCACAAAAACACACCCCCACCCCAACAACCCACAA
>JAODKE010000001.1:15703236-15714799 GCA_026779605.1 Mormyrus hasselquistii
ACACACACACACACACACACACACACACACACACACACACACACACATACACACACACACATACACACACACACACAAACAGAGGCTATAATCAGTGACATCTTCCAAAATAGCTGAATCAAAACCCTGTCAGCTTAATGGCACCTTTTCAAATGTTTTTTTCACCACACAATTTTCCCCAGAAATTACAGCAGAATAATACAGCTCTAACAGCTCAGAGTCGCTGAGTCACCTCAGGGAGGACAGAGCTCGGAAACCAGCCTTACAGAACCAGACCAAACGGAAAACGGCACCGCATGATCCGGACGGAAAATGCACACTATGTTCAGTTTGATTAACTGGGTTTGTGTGGCAACTAAATTCATTTAAATACATATTAATGCATTTTAAAATAATTGAATTAGCAGATGAAACAAGGAAAATTTTGCAAATGAATCATACAGAAACATGCACAAAAGCCTGTTTTCCAAAAGCAATACCATGAGAAAACTTTATTAAAATCACAATTTATTGAATAAGAGTAAGTAGTCATGACCACATCTCTCTTTTCCAGTGGGTTCCCACTCTACCATACAGTACGTTATTTCCTGTGCTAACAACAGATATTACAGTATAATGCTATAAGGAGGCAATAACAGCACAACACAGGGTCTGTTATGGCCACCACTGGGAGCCAGTGTGTGTGTGTGTGTGTGTGTGTGTGTGTGTGTGTATCCACATCAAAAGACAGACAATCATAAAGTGTATCAGGACGTTGAAAAGAGTTTGAAATTGGGAGAGACAGTTTCATCATTTAAATGAAACGGTTTGTTTAATGGGGGGGGGGGTCTTTCTCAATACCAAGAATGCAGAGATCACACGACTGGTCTTGCCAACTTGCCTCTCAAGAATGAACTTGAGGTACAATGAACTGTGGGATTTTTCTTGTTTGGCGATGATGTATTCAATGCACCCTTGATATTTGGGGTGGGGCATGAATGACATCTGGGGATTTTTGCCCCCCTCCATACCGCTGTCCTTAGTATTGGAACTGGTCTTTGGCAATGGAAGATGATATAAAACAGGTTTGTGAGAACACAAGTATGATCAAGTATGCGTATTGAGAAACCCTTAATGATCAGACATAATTATTTTGGAATGTTCCAGATTTGTGGTAACACATCTGTGAGACCCAGGGTGTATTCTCTGCCGCCCTCTGATGGACACCCTGAGTATTCCTCTTAACTGTGACTGGGTCTGCATTGACTCAAACCATTTTGTCTTCATAGGAAGATTGCCTTCCTTGGTGTAATGTTTTGCTGTATATTTTGTTGTTGAACAAAGATACCTGAATAATGTGTCGAATAGTCAAGGATCTTTACTCAGCCGCAATCTTAGTGCACTCCCCGTGACGCAGTCTTGGGCTTATGGGTAATGCAGTCAGTCAAAGAGAGTATTGCAACCCCCCAGTTTTTGTAAATTTGAAAGGCTGAGGGATCAGCTCAGACTCAGACCACTCTCACATGTGATGTTGTCTTGAGTGGCTGCTATGATTCTGGTGATATACTCTCCATGACAGTGACTCTAATAATTTAATTTAATACAATTCATTTTTATTTGCATAGCATAGTTTCACAACGTTACATTGTCTCAGAGCGCTTTACACTGTTCCTGTACCAAGCCCCTATTGAGCAAGTCAGAGGCAACAGTGACAAGGAGACTCAAAGAGGGAGTCTAAGCTCCTGGGCCCAGATTAAGTAATAATTTATATTCTCCAAACTGATAATCATTTATTGAAAATGGTTGAACAGACTAGGAGTGCTAGATTTGGGTAAATAGTGGGTTCAGTCAAAGCCTCTTTAGATAAAACCACAGACAGCGATAACATGATTCTAGGTGAACTGTGTGAAAATGGCAGGCTATAGATACACTGATGCTCAGCTCCGCCGTCACATTAACAAACAGTTGCAGTGCTCAAGGTCAAATTAGGCACTTTATATTCGTACCGCTGATGTCCCGAAAGCCTAATTTAAATTCCCAATGAGCAGGGGACATTTCTTTAATGCCTCCATAACCAAAAGGCCAAGTTATTAATGTATGTCAATTTGCCGGAGATGAGGACCGGGTATCGCGGAAGGTGTGTCAGCATGCCTGCGCTGCCCCCTGGAGGTTATTTATCTCCGTCAGCCCCCAGTTCCACACCCCTCCACTGCCATCAAAAGTATTTTTTAAATTCACATGACTGCTCTTCCAGATACAGCCTCTTCACCACAAATGGGTCAAACATGCTGAACGAGGCACCCACTGAAATTCTGTCAGTGTTCAAGTGAGTGAGCAGAAGCCATGGGGTGGAAGAAGGGAGGGAATGGCCTGCTCATGTTTATCAATGGTGACCGGACCTCGGCTCTCCGCGGCCACAGACATATCTTCCTGCCGACGCTGTAATTACATCTATGATGAAGAAAGCCAGCTTCGCTCACCAGAGCTCCGCTAAAGACCGCTGGCGCTGGGGGCCTTTTATTTGTGTCTTGTTGGCACGTGGAACACCTACTGCAGCGAGCAGAGAGATGTTTTTGTTGTCTTGGGACATGATGTGCAGCTGAACAGTACCGACAGCCATCGTCATTGTCGTTTAGAAGAGCCCAATTATTTGGAAAGACAGGACAGAAAGAATGAGGGCGGCTTGGGAATCGTCAGGCGACCCTTTTAAACAGAGAAACCTGCTCAGCGGGCATCGCCGATGTCATAATGCAGCAATGTTGCGACGCCACGGCAACGGTGAGATGAGCTCACGGTGGACATAGAGGCAGCTGCAGCCCACACACCGGTGACACAGCAGCAGGGTAATCACTGAGCCCCCGATGACATCAGATCTGCAAGTCAATGACAATTCTGACAGGAATGTCAGTATATGCTCTCACAGGTCTTCATCCCAATGTAAGATATCGAACAACAAGAGACCTAGCAATGGCGGTTTCAAACAGATTCAAATGTTTCAGAATTGTTCCAGAAAATGATGCCTTTTTATTGTGTACTTGTGGTTATGACCTGTTTGCTTGTTAATCAGGCAGACGTTCAGTTGACTTAGATTTAAATCGCCATGGTGAATTGACATATGGTCCCACAGACAGAATTCTCTGGCTTATCCATTATGCTCTCCGCTTTACCAACAGTACAGCTAAGCCCACAGCACCATCACCAGTCTGGATTTTAAATGTGGGTTTGTTTGGGCACCAGAGCAAAGCTATGAAAGCTCATCAATTGCGTTTGGACAGCAATACACCTTGGGGTGAAGCTCCCTGCTGTGCTCATGTCTTGATCTCCTTCAGATACACTCTCATAAACACACACACATGTTTGCGGCTGCTGCTTTTCCTTTGATCCTGCAGAACTCCCTCCCGTTCAGAGTAGCCTTAATCTCCACCATTGCAGCAAAGCGCAGATCCAATGAGCAAGTTTCTCCTCCACTGTACTTAAGAGAAATCCAATCCAGTGATTACCCTGTTGCCCTGTCAATCCATAAAGGAGAATCTGGAGAAGCAGGCTGTTGGACCAGAGAACTATAGATTCCTTTGAAATACTGGACACTGGACACCTGAATGTGTCTAGATGCAGTTAGCTTAATATCTGCAGGTAAACAGCAGCAGAATGAATCTGGCTAGGTCTTGTCATAGTACAGTGATTAAGTATTTACCATGTAAAACCAAACCCTCGTTGGGTCTATTAATTCCAGGCAGCAATATGTGACGCCACTGGTCATTAATTTCTTTAATTACTATCTGAATTTAACATGTGAGCAGCCAGTCTGGCTGTCATTATTTTCCCATTTGTAGCACATAGGATGAGTCAAAGAGCAGGATTGTTTATGCAGGAAGGATCTCCCCTCCCTTCTGATTCTGGCTGGCGTGACACTTAGCAGCACAAGAATATCCCAATCATGGGTTCGTGTGCAGGTCCATTTGGGTTCTGAGGTGCCCCTCAGCATCGCCGTGGAAACGACAGGCCTGGTGTTTCAGTCTCCATGCTGCTCTCCGTCTCCCTCCGCCACACGGCCATATTAGGTAAGCTGGGTGTTTAGTGCCGCAGAGTCTCCCAGGTGCACAATATATTTCAACTTATAAGCTCCAGTTAAAAACATCTGTTACGGGAATGTTATAACACTTCATCTACTTCATATGGTTGCTCATGTTTGTCATGCGCTGTTCTGTGGTGTTTGTGTTCAGTTATTTGTAAAGTCCCCTTGATTGTGAGAATTATATGAATAAGTGGAAAATTTAAAATTAATAATTCCATGTCACTCTGAGTAGCCTTTCCACCCCATTGTGCTGTCCATCTCAGTGTGTGGTACAACTTTTATTACAGTAAATTATAATTGCTTTAATTTATTATTAGTTATTGATGTTGATATCTCATTGTGTGTAATTTTTAAATTGAACTTTATCATAGGTATAAATGTACATGAAAAGCAAGATTTCACTGGTATTGTACTTGTGCTCTGCATGATGACAGTAAAGCCGAATCGGATCTGATCTGATCTGATCTGATATATGCTGTTCGCTATTATCCGAGGCAGCCCCTGACGCATATCCCCCACGGATACAGGGGTATTACTGTACACTGGCCTCAGATGCAGCATTCACACCACTGCCTGTCATCCTTTCTGGGCACAGTTGCACATTGTTGATCCTTAATGAGCAAGGCCCCTCTCCGCTGAGCCTTACAAATCGCAGTGGTCTGCTCACCCAGCTCCAGGCTGGGCTTTTCACACTGCACTGTCCTGTGTAGAGGCTCGCAGATTCCTCTGGCTTGTTTATTTGTCTCACGTTTAAAGCCCCCCCCTCCCCCTCCCCGCCTTTGTCACAGACTGTCACAGCACCTGTGCTCCTAAGCGCACTGCCTCGATGCCCCCCAGAGGATGCCACCGGAAATTGCAGTCATGTGACAGGAACTAAACATCACCACCATCACAGTGCCAGGATTAGCTGAAAGCCTCCCTGGATGTCTGCTAGAGTTAATAACCACAGGGGCCCATGTTTGCCTGTGCTTCATATCCCCTTGGCCCCATATCAGTCTTTCTCATCTTAGAAGAATGAGGTCCCTTTAAAGCCCTCTGTTTATGAGAACTGATGGCAGTAGATAGTCACCCGCGTTCCATGGTCCCCCTCCTGCTCTGTCACTCTCTGCTGCCCACCTTTGCCACCGAAGGCAGGACGGACCAAAGACATAGCATCCTGTGATCTTAGCCCAGCCCCTCATGTTCCTGGGGAGAATGAGGTCATCCACGCCGTGCTTCACTGGCTCATTCCATTACTGGAGCTGCCGCAGGCATGGACTTGGGACGGCGCCCCCTGGCACCATCAGTACTGCGGCGACCCGCTTCGCTCGCAGCTCTGCTGCCGAGGTTTCTGTTCCCTTATCTAGGAGCTGGACGCCTTGCAGGGTCCTGGAGGTCATGTTGCATGAATATGACTTACAGACACTCGGCTAGTAACTATGGGAGTAACCACTGTAACCAAATGCATAGGAGGAGACATTCTTCACCAGGCCCTGTGCTTTTCATAGACAATAATTTAGGAGCTGAATATTCATTAGAGTCTGTTCATTTCCAGATGTCTGCCCTACGTCAACGGCAGGAGGAATTTTGATCAGATCCTAACGGGGGGTGGGGGGGCCTACGAGGGGGGGGGCTCACCTGCAGTACAGTCAAGGGGATAACATTGGGTTGATCACTGGGGGGTTGAGGTCTTTACCCATTTAAGTGGGTCCAGGGTGAGGCATCTTCCAGCAACCAGAAGCTGAATTTTGAGTGGGAGGGACAATGTCGAGTAGGAGGGGCAATGTCGAGTGCTCTGGGCTATGTGAAGTAGGAGGGGCAATGTCAAATAGGAGAGGCTATATCAAGTAGGAGGGGCTATGTCAAATAGGAGGAGCTATATCAAGTAGGAGGGGCTATGTCAAATAGGATAGGCAATGTCGAATAGGAGGGGCAATGCCGAGTAGGAGAAGCAATGTGGAAGGAGTTTATAATGAGGGGTCTGTTATCATCTGTTATCTTACCCCTCATTATAAATGACGGCTGCAGCAATATATACTTAAGTTCGGGGGGTTGTATTCGCTGGTTGTAACCCCATAATTTACACTCATGAATGGAGCAGCACTGATATCAAGATCTACATCAACGGGATACTCTCTGCAGGGCTGAAAGAAAAGCTACATGCTAAAAGTCTAGTGGGGGAACTTCCAGTGTACTTCTCAGCAAAGTGCTGTCCCAGTTTTCTTTCATATGTCTGTTCAGCCGTGAAAGTCTTAGGGTATGCTAATTTCTGAACACTAAAGTATCTGGGAAATCACACTAGAAAATCTGACTGCGCACAGAAACGAGACGACGGTAATTTGAATGGCAGCTGTAATCTGTCTTTGCTCATTTACAAATGAAACTTACTGTGATTCATTGGACATGTAAGCACAAAAGAGAGATCTGCTGTGAGTAATCACACATCCCTGAGGAATAGCACTGTAAGAGAAGAAGATACTTTCTGACAGAAGGCCCCACACCGTCCTGATGGCTGTTTATCTGAGTATTGTGATAAAGAAGTAATTATCCGAAGACCACACTAAATTTACAACATCTGCTGTGGTTAAATGTGGTGCAACGTGTGTCAGTGAGTGTGTGAGCGTTAGGGATTGTGCGGGGGGGGGGGGGTGTAATTGACTCACCCTGAATTCAGGGTCTGGCAGAGATGAGTTTTCAGACGCTCCCTGTGGTGCGAGAAGCAGACGTCCGTGGGGGGGGCAGCATCGCCCCCTACGGGCGACCGGAGGCTGATCGAGGGCCAGCGGGATGCCTCGCACCGTAATATCGGATGAATTGGTCGTGTTATTTTATGCTGCCACACTAAGAATCTACAGGGATGAATGGACTCAAATTTCTCAGAGACTAGCGCCACCCCCCTAAATATGCAAGACAGCTGCCACAGGGGAGGGGAATGGAGAGGAGATGGTCCCAATCTCAACTGGAGTGGAGTGGAGATGATCTGAGATGGTTTTAGGGTGAGCCTTTCTGCGTTTGTCTCAAGTTACCTCTTCACCGGCCGCCTCTCCGTCGCCCTGGCGATCATCACCAGCCATCTGCTCCAAGAATGGAGCCCCACCTGCCGCGTCGCCACCCTGCTGGTCCGCCCCAGCTGGCCATGTGACAGAAATGGCTCACCGGTGCCAAGAAACGGAAACGCTGGGTTAGGGTACGGAAACACGCTCAGCCTCAATCTTGTACTTTTCTTATTTTGCTTTTTCTTTCCTTCTTTTTTTGCTCCAGGTGCCAAGCGCTGACGTGGCAGGCTGTGAAAAGAGCACGGTCGGCTCTGAGCGTCGAGCCGGATGCAGATTGACTCACCCCAGGAGCTGCCAGGACACCTGGGCTGCAAACACACTCCGGCCATTTGTTTACATTACAGCCCCAGTTATTTGTGGCAGCGGTTCGGTTGCCAGGGTAATCCCGCTCTGCGCACCAGTGAAAGATCTGCGTTGCCTTGATTTTTACTGATCGAAGAGCGTTCCCTTCGGAAGCGTGCAGCACATTAACCCCGTAAACGCCAGCTGGCCCTGAAGTCACCCCTATTCCCTGTGTTAGACCCACAATGTATCCACACCCCCCCCAAAAAAATCACCTAGCATTAATATCCAGCTTAGGTTTCGAAAGGAATACAGCATTGAGAGTCTGCATTCTGACCTAAAATCTAAGATATCTCCTCTAAATTAAAAGTAACACAAAGGCTGAAATACCCTGAAATGCGAGATGGTTTTCCCCTAATATGATTTTGTTTCTCTTTCTTGCTTGAGTGCCCAGGATAATTACATGTCTGACTTCATTCTCCCTCACTGTACACGCACACTGAATCAGCTTTTAAAAACTCAAGGAAGCTCATTGTTTCCCATTGGGACGTAATTCTAATTGATCTTGTTATACTAGTGAATCTGTTCTGTTTGGATTGCATATATACCCTATACTAAAACATTTATTATGGCCTTATTGAATATGAAAGTGTTGATTGAAAAATACATTGACCTGCTTGGTCGGATGATCTCCTCCACCTAATGATTTTAACGACGTTACCTGTCAGTCGTAATGCGGACATAACCTGCAGCCATTACCCTTTCCAGGAAAATAAGCTGGCATCTGACCCCCTAATGGAGTTGGGAATCAGGAGCCTTGCAGTCCTCCTCCGCAGCTGCAGAACACACATGCTATTAACCGTGTCTGGAGTGTTAGTCACCCTGAGCGACGCCCTACAGCAGCCCTTTCACAGACCGATTATATCTTATCGATTCACTGTTTCTCTGACCAAACGTGTCCTGGAGGCTTCAGATCAGTTCTGAAAGTACACAACCGAATTGGATTTTACACCATAGCAGAGGATTGCCATTTATTAGGATGGTGACATGTTTGACGGACGCGTCACACCGGCCATAAACCAGTAATAAATGGTAATAACATGGAGTGACTCCTGGGAAATGCGGTCATGGCTCCTAACATCCTTTGCAACCCAACTGAACAGACACTTGTGGGTGGAGAGATACGCTGTTGCCAACGGTAACAGGGACATTAGCCTGCGTCATCTGGCCTGAAGGTTGAGCCTCAGAAGATCCTTCCTCCGGTAGGTGCGGCAGTGTGGGGATCAGTGCGTTAGGGCGCTATGCCTGGAAAGTAGTAGGCTCAAATCGCAGATACCAGAGTGCTGTCAACATTGGACTCCCAATGGTTGACTCTGTCTGACTCTGCTTTCTCAAAAATGTATATCACTTTGGATAAAAGCATCTGCAACTTAACTGTTGTTGTTTTTCCGTGCCAACAAACATGTGCATAAAATGTAATGAAATAAAGGTTGCGGTTTGGTTCCTTTTGGCATTTTTTCACCTGGAATGAAATGACAGTCCCGGTTTCTGGCAGAGGTTGCTGTTTGTCCCTCTGGTCACGAACCTGACCTGGACCCCTCCAGGCTGGGAGAGACACAAGCATGGTTATGCCACCATGCCGACACTGTGAAAAAGTGTGGGTAGCCATAACGTGTATCATCAAGGAGTACAAATCAGACTTTGCCATGATGCCTGTTAATGTCTGTAGCAGACGGGAAAATGATGAGCCGTTTTGATGTCAGCTGCGAGACGCATTAATGGACGTTGTTGAGTCGAGTCATTAAGTCTCACTGCTTCTGCCTTTTGCAAAGCAGCGCGTGAAGGTTGTTATGATGGACGTGGTTTGGGCAGGGAGACGAATGAAATAATGGATCTCATTAAACAATCTGGTCATGGACAATGAATTCCTCCCAATGAAGCATAATGATATAACACAGTCTCTGGGGAAGGGGAACAGCCCTGGGGCTACAGGTTCGAGTCAGATTCTAGCATCTACATGTTCACAGGTCCTCCTACAGCTAAGACATGTGCTACAGTCGGTGTCCCCTGATAAGCATCGGATCACCAAGGCTTTGATCAATAAAGAGGATGACACAGAAACTGGTTAAACGGAGAAAGACGTTGGAGATCTGAGACAAGCTCCTCAGTGCCCATCTCCATATGCTGATGATCTCTTGCAATGTCCACCATGGCCATGGCGTTCACTTAGAATACCACCATAATTCCATTGCTTTAATGAATGCAGCAGCTCCCTGTTAATAAAAGAAGAAAATTTACAATCTGAAACCTGATAGTATCCTTAGTACAGATTCTCACAATAAAGGGCATATATGTTAGTCAAACTGCAAATGAAGATGCTATTAGGGTTAGAACTAGGGCAGGATTAGGTTTTGGGTTAGGATTATGGTAAAATGTTCACTGTAAAAAAAGTTGGCAACCCCTGGGTCAGTATTAGAGTTACTATTAGGTTTAAAGCTAAAGGAATGTGTATATGCTGCTTATATAAAAGTATATGTAAAATAAGGAAATGGAGAATGATATTTTTTACATTTAGACATCTGGATAAATATCTCATTGCTCACTGCTCTGTGTGTTTATGTTTGTTCTGAAGGTGAAATGAGTGTCTGTAATCAATACAGTCCTAGGGGATTTGGTCTGTAGGATCCATTACAGTGTCAACAAGCTGTTGATGAAACATCTCAGAGCTAATCACTCTGCTTTTAGAAGCTTCCTCTCCTTCTGGGAAATGGACACGGGAAAAGTTATCTTCAATGAAACACCACAACTTTTCAGTTAAATCTCCTTTTGACCAAGTAGACCAAATAAAATACCACCCACCTCAGTATTTACCTTTCTTACGGAGTTTGACATAACTGAAAACAACATTATTGTAAAGTGCTGCTGTATGATGCCATAGGCAGAGTGTAAAACAGACTCAGAGTGGGTTATCAATGGTCCAGCTGTGGCTGATCAAGCTGACTGCGCTTATAAAACTAACTATAGTAGAAAATCTTTTCAATCACGTTCATGCCTCACCCCTATCTGCACCCCCCTCCTCTGCGATTTGCTGTCTGACTGCTGGCTCCCCCCACTTCATTAACTTCACCGGTTTTTATTTGAGTCTCTGGATGTTTCTCAGGATGCGTACTTCAACATACTTGTGTTCTCGTGTACCTGTTTTATGTCACCATCCATTGCTGATGACCATTTCCAATACTCAAGAAAAGAAGTACAGAGGACAGTAAAAATCCCTGGATGTGCCCCCCCCCCAAATATCAAAGATACATCAAAACTGAATGAGACCAATCCAATTATTCATTGAGTCCAAGTTTGTTCTTGGAAGACAAGTTAACAAGATCAGTCTTGCCAAGACCACAAATATGATCTTTGTGTTCTTGGTATAGAGAAAGAGCCCTGTTTGAAGCCTCCTATGTTTTTCCATGGACTTTGTGAGATCTCTGACCTAATTAGCTGGGCTTTTCAGTCATTGATTGTTTCCTAGTTGGCCTGCAGAATTAGGTTCATAAGCATATTTGACCTTGGATTGATCTTTGTAAAGTTTTTGTTGCCAGTAAAGAGATTTCTGCAATGACATCCTAATGTCTCTGTGGGCTTTGTACATGACGCTCCATGGCTAAATACGCATCTAATGTCTGCGCTCCAGAAATGTCTGAAGAGAAGAGTTTGCAACCAATTCAAGACCCTTGTAAACAGAGCGTTGGATGCAAAAATATGCTATATAAACCTTAAACATATGATGAAGCTGCTCTTAATGCTTTGTTACATCGGGGGGGGGGACACACCTTCCTCTTGTCTTGTTTTACAAAAGTAACATGAACCTGACTGAGGACATTACAACTACAAACACATTGTCCCTGTCACTCATTGAGGAAGCATTTCAGTAAACACATACTACACATCAGGATACTGAATCCTGAAGGTAAACTGCAGTAACGTGTTCTGCTGGGAACACAAGGTGCTGCACGTCTATGATGATGCATTGTGTACTACGGTCTTTACCCAGTTACACTGGATATTACACAGGAGCAGCTCAGGGATAGTGTTGCTCTGCCCAGGACATTGGCGTGTAACGTCATCTCATGTAAACACTAAATAATACGCTAAGGCCCATCTCATGTAAACACTAAATAATACGCTAAGGCCCATCTCA